>CAWUFW010013350.1:0-481663 GCA_963921515.1 Calotriton arnoldi | reverse complement strand
AGGGTGGTAGTAGTGGTGGGCATCTGGCACCACCATGGCTAAGGGTGGTAGTAGTGGTGGGCATCCAGCCCCCTGGGTAAGGGTGGTAGTAGTGGTGGGCATCCAGCCCCCTGGGTAAGGGTGGTAGTAGTGGTGAGCATCCAGCCCCCTGGCTAAGGGTGGTAGTAGTGGTAGGCATCCAGCCCCCTGGGTAAGGGTGGTAGTAGTGGTGGGCATCTGGCACCCCCTGGCTAAGGGTGGTAGTAGTGGTGGGCATCCAGCCCCCTGGGTAAGGGTGGTAGTAGTGGTGGGCATCCAGCCCCCTGGGTAAGGGTGGTAGTAGTGGTAGGCATCCAGCCCCCCTGGGTAAGGGTGGTAGTAGTGGTGGGCATCCAGCCCCCCCTGGGTAAGGGTGGTAGTAGTGGTGGGCATCCAGCCCCCCTGGCTAAGGGTGGTAGTAGTGGTAGGCATCCAGCCCCCCCTGGGTAAGGGTGGTAGTAGTGGTAGGCATCTGGCACCCCCTAGGTGAGGGTGGTAGTAGTGGTGGGCATCTGGCACCACCATGGCTAAGGGTGGTAGTAGTGGTGGGCCTCCAGCCCCCTGGGTAAGGGTGGTAGTAGTGGTGGGCATCCAGCCCCCTGGGTAAGGGTGGTAGTAGTGGTAGGCATCCAGCCCCCTGGGTAAGGGTGGTAGTAGTGGTGGGCATCCAGCCCCCCTGGGTAAGGGTGGTAGTAGTGGTAGGCATCCAGCCCCCTGGGTAAGGGTGGTAGTAGTGGTGGGCATCCAGCCCCCTGGGTAAGGGTGGTAGTAGTGGTGGGCATCTGGCACCCCTGGCTAAGGGTGGTAGTAGTGGTGGGCATCTGGCACCACCATGGCTAAGGGTGGTTGTAGTGGTGGGCATCCAGCCCCCCCTGGGTGAGGGTGGTAGTAGTGGTGGGCATCCAGCCCCCCCTGGCTAAGGGTGGTAGTAGTGGTAGGCATCCAGCCCCCTGGGTAAGGGTGGTAGTAGTGGTGGGCATCCAGCCCCCTGGGTAAGGGTGGTAGTAGTGGTAGGCATCCAGCCCCCTGGGTAAGGGTGGTAGTAGTGGTGGGCATCCAGCCCCCTGGGTAAGGGTGGTAGTAGTGGTGGGCATCCAGCCCCCTGGCTAAGGGTGGTAGTAGTGGTAGGCATCCAGCCCCCCCTGGGTAAGGGTGGTAGTAGTGGTAGGCATCTGGCACCCCCTAGGTGAGGGTGGTAGTAGTGGTGGGCATCTGGCACCACCATGGCTAAGGGTGGTAGTAGTGGTGGGCATCTGGCACCCCCCTGGCTAAGGGTGGTAGTAGTGGTGGGCATCTGGCACCACCATGGCTAAGGGTGGTAGTAGTGGTGGGCATCCAGCCCCCCCTGGGTGAGGGTGGTAGTAGTGGTGGGCATCCAGCCCCTGGCTAAGGGGTGGTAGTAGTGGTAGGCATCCAGCCCCCTGGGTAAGGGTGGTAGTAGTGGTGGGAATCCAGCCCCCGTGGGTAAGGGTGGTAGTAGTGGTAGGCATCCAGCCCCCCTGGGTAAGGGTGGTAGTAGTGGTGGGCATCCAGCCCCCCTGGCTAAGGGTGGTAGTAGTGGTAGACATCCAGCCCCCCCTGGGTAAGGGTGGTAGTAGTGGTAGGCATCTGGCACCCCCTAGGTGAGGATGGTAGTAGTGGTGGGCATCTGGCACCACCATGGCTAAGGGTGGTAGTAGTGGTGGGCATCCAGCCCCCTGGGTAAGGGTGGTAGTAGTGGTAGGCATCCAGCCCCCTGGCTAAGGGTGGTAGTAGTGGTAGGCATCCAGCCCCCTGGGTAAGGGTGGTAGTAGTGGTGGGCATCTGGCACCCCCTGGCTAAGGGTGGTAGTAGTGGTGGGCATCTGGCACCACCATGGCTAAGGTTGGTAGTAGTGGTGGGCATCCAGCCCCCTGGGTGAGGGTGGTAGTAGTGGTGGGCATCTGGCACCCCCTGGCTAAGGGTGGTAGTAGTGGTGGGCATCTGGCACCACCATGGCTAAGGGTGGTAGTAGTGGTGGGCATCCAGCCCCCTGGGTGAGGGTGGTAGTAGTGGTGGGCATCCAGCCCCTGGCTAAGGGTGGTAGTAGTGGTAGGCATCCAGCCCCCTGGGTAAGGGTGGTAGTAGTGGTGGGCATCCAGCCCCCTGGGTAAGGGTGGTAGTAGTGGTATGCATCCAGCCCCCTGGGTAAGGGTGGTAGTAGTGGTGGGCATCCAGCCCCCTGGGTAAGGGTGGTAGTAGTGGTGGGCATCCAGCCCCCTGGGTAAGGGTGGTAGTAGTGGTGGGCATCCAGCCCCCTGGGTAAGGGTGGTAGTAGTGGTGGGCATCTGGCACCCCCTGGCTAAGGGTGGTAGTAGTGGTGGGCATCTGGCACCACCATGGCTAAGGGTGGTAGTAGTGGTGGGCATCCAGCCCCCTGGGTGAGGGTGGTAGTAGTGGTGGGCATCCAGCCCCCTGGCTAAGGGTGGTAGTAGTGGTAGGCATCCAGCCCCCTGGGTAAGGGTGGTAGTAGTGGTGGGCATCCAGCCCCCTGGGTAAGGGTGGTAGTAGTGGTAGGCATCCAGCCCCCTGGGTAAGGGTGGTAGTAGTGGTGGGCATCCAGCCCCCTGGCTAAGGGTGGTAGTAGTGGTAGACATCCAGCCCCCTGGGTAAGGGTGGTAGTAGTGGTAGGCATCTGGCACCCCCTAGGTGAGGATGGTAGTAGTGGTGGGCATCTGGCACCACCATGGCTAAGGGTGGTAGTAGTGGTGGGCATCCAGCCCCCCCTGGGTAAGGGTGGTAGTAGTGGTAGGCATCCAGCCCCCCCTGGCTAAGGGTGGTAGTAGTGGTAGGCATCCAGCCCCCCCTGGGTAAGGGTGGTAGTAGTGGTGGGCATCTGGCACCCCCCTGGCTAAGGGTGGTAGTAGTGGTGGGCATCTGGCACCACCATGGCTAAGGTTGGTAGTAGTGGTGGGCATCCAGCCCCCCCTGGGTGAGGGTGGTAGTAGTGGTGGGCATCTGGCACCCCCCTGGCTAAGGGTGGTAGTAGTGGTGGGCATCTGGCACCACCATGGCTAAGGGTGGTAGTAGTGGTGGGCATCCAGCCCCCCCTGGGTGAGGGTGGTAGTAGTGGTGGGCATCCAGCCCCCTGGCTAAGGGTGGTAGTAGTGGTAGGCATTCAGCCCCCCCTGGGTAAGGGTGGTAGTAGTGGTGGGCATCCAGCCCCCTGGGTAAGGGTGGTAGTAGTGGTAGGCATCCAGCCCCCTGGGTAAGGGTGGTAGTAGTGGTGGGCATCCAGCCCCCTGGGTAAGGGTGGTAGTAGTGGTGGGCATCCAGCCCCCTGGCTAAGGGTGGTAGTAGTGGTAGGCATCCAGCCCCCCCTGGGTAAGGGTGGTAGTAGTGGTAGGCATCTGGCACCCCCTAGGTGAGGGTGGTAGTAGTGGTGGGCATCTGGCACCACCATGGCTAAGGGTGGTAGTAGTGGTGGGCATCCAGCCCCCCCTGGGTAAGGGTGGTAGTAGTGGTAGGCATCCAGCCCCCCCTGGGTAGGGGTGGTAGTGGTGGTGCGCATCCAGGCCCCTGTGTGCATATGTGGCATTGGTGATGGGCATCCCGCCCCTATGGTGCTGCTGTTGCTGGTGTAAGTAAATTCTGCATCCCTCTGTGTGTGTGTGATGTGTCTTGTACGTGTTGTATGTTTTTGTGGTTGGTGTCTGACTTACCTTCTGCGCCGTACGCGTCCGTGCCTGTTCCGGTAGTAAATGTAGAATAATGGTAGGATCGGAACGAAGGGATTCATGGTTGGTTCGTCTCGTTCGTCTTTCTCGTTGCTTCGCCTCGTCCTCGTCGTTGGCGTGTTCGCCTCGTAGCCGTGGATCGTGTTGTTGCGCGAATCGGAGCTTATGTGCGCCTCTCCCGGAAGCTTTGACGTGCCGGACGTAGCGACGGGTTCGGCGCGTACGGAAAGCGCATCGTACTTGTCCGGCCGGACTGGGCTCCATTTTCCCTTCCGTGCGACTCGATTCGGCGTTTCCGGATTCGCCTCGGTCGGAGAACAGGACCTGGATTTGGTGAGTTCGACTCGGCCGGATTCTATGCTGTTGTGCGCATCGTACTTGCTCGTTCGGAATGATGTGCGGATCGGTCGGGAAACAGGCTTTCGCATGGCTTTTTTCCCGACCGAATGGTATTGGGTGCGCCTCCGACCGAGATCGGAATCGGCCCCAGAATATCGATTCAAAAATATGGAGTTGCACAAATATTGAGTTGCAAATATCTTTTTTTTTTTTTAATATTTTTATTAGAGCAGGAATAAAAGCAGTGAAAACACAATATACGTTACATTACATAATAATGCATAAAAGACAGGAGAACTCTGAAATTGGGATCGAGGTTTTAGGAAATGTAGGAAAGTCAATAAAAAAATATATTCTATAGTAGTTTATAATCCATAATAAGATGTTGCTGCATCGTTGGGCCCTCCAATCTACCAAATAACATAACACTATCAGCAACAATTTAAAGTGCATGTGCAACTAGGAGAAAAAAAGAGAGAGAAAAAAAAAATTCGGAAAGTCGTTAAACCATGCCAGTAGCAGCATCGATACGAATATCCACGAACTCCTTAAAGTGAAATTGCGGCTGTCAGCATCTGTTTTTCATAAATAAAGTGCAAAAATCGATTCCAAACTATTGAAGTGTCTTAAAATCTACTCTAACTCAGCTATACTGAATTTTTGCCAGATAGCTATAAATCTTACCGTGGCACCTACACGTTTGGCATAGGCCTCCTCGAATCTATAAGTCCTACACATTTTACTAGCCCATTGGTTAATCCTAGGTGGTTTAATAGTTTTCCAATTTTGCAGAACAATGGACCTAGCAACTGCCATAGAAATTATTACAAAATACTGTTGATATTTCGTAAAACATTGAAACTCCGGTGATGCACCAAATAATACCAGCCTTGATGATGGTCAATAGATGACGGCAGAAATTGAGAAATCATGTTAAAAACATCCTTCCAAAATTGTTGCAATTTATTACATTCGTAAAATGTGTGTACCCATCCTCCTTCATCCTGTTTATTACATCTAAAACATTGGTTCGTACTAGTAGGAAACATCTTATGCAATTTCAGAGGAGTGTAATATACCAGCCATCTGGGTACAAAAATTCATTCTTTTAAAATTAGCACCTCGCAATGCTTTATTCGAAAATTGACTGAGCTGTCGCCATTCTTTCGTATTGAACTTGCAGCCTGTCTCTGAGTGGATTTTCTGAAGCTCTTTCACAATAATCTCTTCACTCTGCGCCAACTGATGTAGCAGCCGATACCAAAATCCCAATCCCACTATTTTATGTGACATTTGCTTAGTAATTTGACGCGTGGCCTCACTCAGCATGGTATAGTTATTCTTAAAAAAATTCACGAGCTGAAGATAACTCAAAAAAAGGCAGTATTTAAATTGCCGAATTGCAGCCTTATTGTTTCCCAAGTAATTAACGTTTGATGGTTATAAAAATCCCCAAGCTGACCAAAACCCAATTCTTGCCATGCTTGGTAGAGCCCTCTTGGAAGCATTAAACCTCCAACTAGACAATCTTGGATAGGAGTAGAGGCATGATAAGCTGGAATATCTTGTGATTTATAAAGAAGCATAATCCTGGCTGCCAATACCAGAATAACCTTATACCTGGTCTTTTTGGGGAGTTTTGCTGATCGTAAAAAGGTGGGGAGTTTTATGGCGCTTTCCTTCAGTATTTGTGTTACATTTTTTTTATCAAAAACTGAATTTTCCTCTCCCAGTTGCGATAACAAATTAAGCAGAGAAGCCCGATAATAAGTCGGGAAATGTGGGAGCGCTAACCCCCCCGATGCTACATCCAGTTGAAGTGTGGCTAGCTTAACCCTGGGGTGTTTATTATTCCACACAAACTTCCGAATCATTTCGTCCAGTTCCTTAAAATAGACATTTGGGATTTTTAAGGAAGATTACTAAAAGAAACTGAAACAACGGCAGCACCGACATTTTGATCATAGACACCCGACCTATCAATGATAAATTAAGCAAAGGCAATTTTTCTAATAATTTTTTCACTTTCCCTAGCATAGTAGTGTAATTCAGAGAAAAAAAAATTGGTCATAATCGTTTGTGACATAAATGCCTAGGTATATGATTGGATGTGGGAGTTGGGACTGTAAGGATACCGGGAGATCAGAAGGAACCGAATTAAATGTGAGGATTTCTGTTTTTGCTTGGTTAATTTTATATCCCCCTACCTTCGTGAATTTCTGAATTTCATCCAGCGCATTCTGTATGCTAGACCCTTCAGTTTTAAGATATAAAATTATATTGTCTACTTACAACTTGATTTTGGGCATATTTTCAATGGGGACATGATCAAAAATTATTACGAATTTTAACAGCAAGGGGTTCTATAAACAGAGAAAACAAAAGGGGGATAACGGACAGCCCGTGCCTCGCTTAATAATCACCCTCCCAGATTCTGCACCATTAATGACAATTTTAGCTTCCGCCTGACTATATAACTTTTCTAACATATGTACCAACTGAACGGGAAAACCAAACTTATCTAAAATAGCAAATAAGACACACCAATCTACCAAATCAAAACCCTTTTCCGCGTCCATCATCAAAATGGCCTCTTTAGTTTTATTAACCGAAAAATAATCGACTGCTTGCATGAGAAAGTATGTATTGGTGGCCATTAGCCGTTGCGGAAGGAAACCATTTTGATCAGTATGAACTACTTGTTGGGCGCACGGAGCGATCCTACTAGCTCAGATCTTCATAAACAGTTTATAGTCTGTATTCAGCAAACTAATCGGGCGGTAGGAATTTGCATCCCGAGGATCTTTATCCTTTTAAGGAAAACTACGAGTACTGACTCCTTGAAACTATTAGGAATATCTGTCCCCTCCTTTAATTGATTAAACAATATAGTTAAAAAGGAAGTAGTTCATCTTGAAATGTCTTATATACTTCAACCGGCATCCCGTCCGACCCACTAGCCTTAGCATTGGACATACATTTTAGTACTGCACAGACTTCTGACATTTGATTATACTATTGAGCGTCTCGGTATGCTGCTGAGATACCTGGGGTAACTCCAGTAATTCCAAATAGGACCGCACTTCAGAATCCTCCACTCCCAATGTATCGGCATAAATTTGTTTGAAATGAGAAAGGAACACCTTCGATATTGCCTGTTTATCTTCTTTACCATTGTGGGTCAGAAATATCGACATACAGATTCTCGTAGTCAAGAATATTGATTTTAGGTAAGTAATATCAATGTTAAAAATATAGGGGCCCATTAGGATGGCGGGCGGTTCGCCACCGCCGGCCCGCCGGGGGCGATCCGCCCGCCATCCATGCCTGATTGACGCCCCACCATATTAGGATGGCTGGGGGTCCGCGGCAGACGGGAAGACCGTCTGCCGCTTCCGCTGGTCGACTCGTCGACCGGGCGGAAAACGGGCACAATATGGTGGCGGTGTCTGCAAGACACCGCCATCCATATTGTGATGCAGGCGGTGATCAGCCTTTCCATGGCGGCGTTGCCGCCATGGAAAGACATACGGTCTTTGCTGTTGGGTGTTGGGGGTGTGGGGGGTGCACATGGGGGGTGACAGGTACCCCCCTACATTGGCGTGGACAAGGTGGCAGGCACTGCGCGGTGCCTGTCACCTTGTGCATGTCAATGCACAACGTGCATCCACAGCATTGTGGCAGGCGGTGCTGTGAGCACCGCCCGCCACAATGTTGTGGATGGGGGATACCACCGCCACCGTGGCGGTGGCATCCTAATGCCCACAGCAGGACCGCCGCACCTCTGGTGGATGGTCCCATTCACCATTACGGTGGCGGGCGGACTTTGTCCACCCGCCATCGTAATAGGCCCCATAGTGTTTAATATTGTTTGTAAAAATGTAGGGCCTTATTACGATGGCGGATGGCCCGCCACTGCCAGCCGGTCGGTGGCAGGCCCACCATCATACTGCTGTTTTCCCCCCACCATATTATGATGGCGGGGGAATCGTTGGTGGAGTCTGAAGACCGCCTGCCACGGTTCCGACAGGCGGTCCTTTCCGACTGCCTGTCTGAACAAAAACATTTGCAAACATTGCGGCGGTGCCTGGGATTATGATATCCCTTTCCACCGTTTGTTTTGCGGTAGACAACCTGCCACAAAACGAATGGCGGAAACGGATTTGGGGGCCTGTAGCGGGCCCCCCTCAATGCCAGGTGCAGGGACATGTTCCCTACATATCCCTGCCCCATGTGACAGGCACCGCAGGGTGCCTGCCACGTAGTGCTGGGATGTATCTGCACCCTCTATTTTGCATTGTGGCAGGGGCTGCTGACCGCATCCCCGCCATAATGCAAAATATAGGTGAAGCGACCGCCGTGGTGGCGGTCGCATCTTAATTAGGACGGTCTCAAATCCGTATCGATGGCAGACGAACTAAAGTCCTTCCGCCATCGTAATGAGGCCCATAGTTGTTAAAAATATTGTTTGTTTATTAATGTTATGTATTTTAGTATATATTTTATATGTATGTGTTGTTTGTTTTTTGTATAAGAATTGTTTGTATTTTTAATTTATGTGTTAAATTATTAATTTTGTTTTAGTTACATAGCACGATGTAGGTTTATAAGGAGATAGGGTGGGGAGTAATTTAATTATATTAAATTTATTGATTATTTTGTATTTATTAATCTTTGTTTCATTGAGATGTTATAGTGTTAAATGTGTAAAGTAATGTATTATTAATTAATTAATAATTGGTTGTTAATTAATTTTAATTAGTTAATTGGTAATTAATTATGGGTGTGTTGTGGTGTTTATAGGTGTTAAGGGTGGGAAGTAATTTATTTTTAATTGATGAATTAATAATTGAATGTTAATGAATTTTAATTAATTAATTGGTAATCACTTATGGTAATTGTGTAATTAATTTTAGGTGTGTGTTTTGGTGTTTATAGGAGTAAAGGGTGGGAAGTAATATGTATTTAATTAATTAGTTGTTAATTAATGTTAATTATTTGATATGTATTTTGGGTAATTGTTTAATTTTTTGTCTGTTGTTTTTACTTTTAAAGGGGTAAAGGGTGGGTATTAAATACATTTTAATTGCTTTATTTGTATTTGTTAATAGTAATAGTTTTAAAATTATAAATACGTTTTAATTGTGTTTTATTATGTCCAAGTTTAATTTAGGTGTGTGTTGTGGATATCATAGTGTTAAAGTGTGTGTAGTCAATTAATGTTTATTCTTTTTTTTATTAATAATATTTTTTTAATTGATTATTAATTATGTTAATTTTGGACAAAATGTAATTAAAAATGTTGAAGTGTTTTGTTATTGGTGTGGTGTTATAGGGTAGGAAATACAATAAATATATTTATGTATTAATTAATTTATTTGTTTGTAAATATTTTCTAGTTTAAAAGAATATTATTTTATAAATGTATTTATTATTTTATATTATATATTATTTGTAGGTTTTTTATATGTAATAAATATTATAACATTTTTATTGTTTATATATTTAATATATTTGATTTTTCATTTCTAAATATTGTTTATTTATTTTTATGATTTTTATAATTTTTAATGCTTTTATTTTTGTTTTAACTGTTTGAGTGAGAATAGTAATTTTTACCCTCCACTATCCAACACTTTCCCTACTGTTGGTCTCACTGGAGTGGGAATAGTAATTTTTACCCCTCCGCTATCCAACACTTTCCCTACTGTTGCACTGTTTGGAGTGGGAATAGTAATTTTTACATCTCCGCTATCCAACACTTTCCCTACTGTTGCACTCTATGGAGTGGGAATAGTAAATCTTTCCCCTCCACTACCCACCACTTTCCCTACTGTTGCTCTCACTGGAGTGGGAATCGTAATTTTGACCCCTCTGCTATCCAACACTTTCCCTACTGTTGCACTTTTGGAGTGGGAATAGTGATTTTTACCCCTCCGCTATCCAACACTTTCCCTTCTGTTGCACTCTTGGAGTGGGAATAGTAATTTTTACTCCTCCGCTATCCAACACTTTACCTACTGTTGCATTCTTTGGAGTGGGAATAGTAATTTTTACCTCTCCGCTATCCATCACTTTCAATACTGTTGCATTCACTGAAGTTGGAATGAAAAATGTTACCCTCCGCTATCCAACACTTTCCCTACTGTTGCACTCACTGGAGTTGGAATAGTAAATTTAATTATTTTTCTATCCAACACTTTCCCTACTGTTGCTCTGATTGTATTGGGAAATTTAAGTTTAAATATTTTTTAATGTTTTAAATTATTATAGAATGTTCCTTTTATATTTTAAATTATTGATATATATATATATATATTATTTTTATATAATTTAAAAATTTCTAAATAAATTAAAGATAATAGCTTATTGATTATTTTAAAGTAAATATATATATATATATATATATATATATATTTTCGTGCTATTCGTCTCGTACACACTTCCATAAATCCGGAAAAAGACGATGCGGACCCAAAATGCTGGTGCAAATAATTTATTTTGCTTTGTGCCCTGCACCAACCGCCATTACGCGTTTCGGCCTTCCAAAGGCCTTGATCACATGACGCGCTTAATCCTAGTTTACATCTATTTAAAGTGACAGTGCTTGAACCTGGTGACTAAACTAACAATAGACATAGAAGAGTCAGTTAACTCATCAGCATTAATGACCGCATACAACAATAAGTTTATCTGGTGTTAAATCCATTTTAAACAGTATGATTAAATATCATTAAATATGCAACCTTAAAAATAAATAAATATTTAAATAGGTGCAAAACTGCTAAAAACATGTGAATGCGAAACGAGACCTCATAGTAAAATACAGGATAAAATACATTTTAAAAAAAAGCTTTCCAAATAAAACCTTTCATGTATAAACATTCCCAACAGTACTAAGAAATCCCAATTTGTCAAACATGCTGAATGAGTAGTTAATACAGCCCAAGTGGGCTTTTTCAACCCTCAGGGGCCGATTCCGATTCGGGCCGGAAATCTCTCCGACCGAGCCGGACCCGGAGAGATTTCCGACCGAATCGGACCCGTGCAGTCCGACCGAACGAGTACGATGCACACGTATGCCATCGGACTCGAGTCGGTCGGACTCCCATTGAAGTCAATGGGAGCCTGTCGTACAACGCTGTACGCGGGCTCCCATTGACTCAATGGGTGCGATGCGGACAAGTGCGCCCCTACAACGTGTACGCGGCGAAGCGATTCGTGCCGTACACGCACAGGTAGGGGACCCATGGGTCCCCCTGTGTGCGACTCGCGCGGCTACGCGTACAGGAGGTCCGACACGGACCCCCAAAGTACGGCTCCGACAGCTCTTTCGAGCCGGAGTGCACGGCTCGGTCGGACTGCTCGCGGCGCGCATCGTACTTACCCGGCCGGGGAACGTCTCCATTGTGCGGTGCGAGTCGTGTCCGTGCGAGTCGGTCGGTGCGGTTTGACCCGGGATCGAGTCGGTCGGAGCGGTCGGGACGCCCGGACGAGTCGGTCGGCGAATACGCATCGTACTAGCTTGCCCGGACGCGCGTACGGATCGGTCGGGAAATAGGGCTCTGAATCGGATCCGGTTAAGCCGAATCCGATTCGGAGCCCTACCGGCCGAGATCGGAATTGGCCCCTTAATGTCTAGTCTTAAAAAAGTGCAAGTGCTATTAAAATAAAGTGCCACCAAAAAGTTGCAATGTGCAAAAATACAAATAGTAATAAGGAATTTTAAAAACAATTGCAGAGGCAGCAGATAAAAATATAAACAAGTATATTGGGAATTGTAAAGCTATAAACAAGTATAAAAATCTTCACTAGAATTAAGACCAAAAGGTGTTTTACAATCTAATTCTAGTATATGTCTTGTCTCAAGTTGTCTAAGAAGAGCCTCTCGGTCACCTCCTCGTCTCAACGGGGCACTGTGTCCACCACAAAATATTTGAGGACACTAGCATCTTTCCCATGGTGCTCACCAAAATGCCTAGCTACGGGATACGACTGATCACCAGTGTTGATTGCCCTTATGTGCTGGAGTATCCTCTTGTGCACCTGCAGCTTTGTACTACCCACGTACCGCAGGCCACAAGGACACTCCAGCACATAAACTGCAAACTCAGTTTTACATGTCAGTTTCTTTTTATACATGTGGGCTCATTTTTAAAAGGTGTGTCGTATTCTGTTTTATTAATCCCGTGTTTGCATGCCTTGCAAGTAGCACATTTACGGAAACCCTTGCTAGAATCTAACCAAGAGCTATTAGTTCTTACTTCTGGACTGCTCCTGACCAAAGAGTTACTCATGGACCTAGCCTTCCTGAAAGTTAAATTGGGCGATTTGGTGAGATTGGCACCCAATATCGGATCATTTTTTACCAAGGTCCAATTTTTATTAACTATCCTACGTATTGCTTTGTGTTGATTACTGTACGTCAGGATTAGTCTAGATGGTTGTTCAGATAGGGTGGGCTTTTTGTTATGGTGTCAGCTTTGCAAGTCAGGGCCTGTGATCTTTTCATTTTACTAGTTTTCTCTATGGCCTTGTTGATTTCGCCTACAGAGTAACCCCTGGCCAAGAATCTTCTACGACTATCATGTTGTGCAGACTCACATTCAAAATCAGTGCTGCAAATTCTATGAATTCGCAGCATCTCACCATAAGGGATGCTACGGACCAGGTGTGCCGGATGGTGACTCGAGGCATGTAACAACGTATTACCAGCTGTCGGTTTCCTAAACAGTCTGGTTTCAAGCTTGTTGCAAACAACCATGATTTCAACATCCAAAAAGATAATAGCTTATTGATTATTTTAAAGTAAATATATATATATATATATATATATATGTATATATATATATATATATATTCCCAAAAAAGCCTCCAAGCTTTAGAGATGCACTCCGCAGGGGATTAGTTCACTGAACTTTTATTTCAAAAAACGGTTGCACAGTCCCAATTAATAAAGTCCCTGACGCGTTTCAGTGCCTCCGGCACCTTAATCATAGGGTGGACAAGAAGGAAAACCAGTACTGGACTGCCATATATATATATATATATATACATTATGGGGCCGATTCTGATTCGGGCCAGAAATCTCTCCGACCGAGCCGGACCCGGAGAGATTTCCGACCCTAGCAGTCCGACCGAACGAGTACGATGCGCACGTATGACATCGGACTCGATTCGGTCGGACTCCCATGGGAGCCAGTCGTGACGACGCGTACACGGGCTCCCATTGACTCAATGGGCACGACGCGAACAAGGCGCCCCCTACAGCGTGTTCCGCATCGATGCGGGTCGCACCGTACATGCACGTGTAGGGGGACCCATGTGTCCCCCTGTGTGCGACTCGCACGCCTACGCTTCCAGGGGTCCGACACGGACCCCAAAGTGCAGCTCCGACAGCTCCTTGGAGCCGGGCTGCGCGAGTCGGTCGGAACGGTCGAGGTGCGCATCGTACTTACCCGGCCGGGGAACGTCTCCATTGCGCGGAGCGCGTCGTCCCCGTGCGAGTCAGTCGGAGCGGTCGGGTCCTGCGAACGAGTCGGTCGGAGATTTCGCGAGCGCACGCATCGTACTCGCTCGCCCGGACGCACGTACGACTCGGTCGGGAAATAGGACTCCGAATCGGATCCGGTTAAGCCGAATCCGATTCGGTGCCCTACCGGCCGAGATCGGAATCGGCCCCTATGTGTTTGTGTTTATTTTTTTTTTAAATTAAGTTTATTTATTGTATTTTGTTAAAATGTACATTAAATGTAATTTATTTTGTTAAAATTAATATCAATATTTAATGTGTTTAATAAATATTATTTTATTTTATATTTGTATTTAAATCAATATTTTTTACATCTATTTTTTTAAATCGATATTTTTGTTTCGATATTTTTGTACTTACCTGTGTAGGTATGGGAGTCGATATTTTTGTTTTCTCAAGTGGACTAAGTTAACTGACATTTTGAAGCACAATCAGCGCCATGCACTATAGCATATGGCACAAAACTGAAGGGCTTAGTACTGAGCAACATTAAAACTGAACCCGGGACTTTGTTCATACAACTGAACGTAAACTAGCGACTATGGGGCTTATTAGAATGGCGGGCGGACATTCGTCTGCCCGCCACCCTAGCGGTGCTGGGACCGTCCGCCAGCGGTGCGGCGGTCCCGCACCACTAATTAGGATGCGACCGCCACCCTGGCAGTTGCATTGGCATCTTCAAAATTGCGGCGAACGGTGCTGTAGGCAGCACCCGCCGCAATGTGAAAGAGGCACGTCGTGCATTGCCATGCCCAATGTGGCAGGCACCGCGGGGTGCCTGCCACCTTGGGCATGGCAATGTAGGGGGTACCATAGGTGCCCCCCAAGTGCAGCCCCCCACCCCCCCACTTTCCCCCAGGGGCCCGAAACGGGCCCCGATGCTAAACACCGTATGCCTTTCCATGGCAGCATCGCCGCAATGAAAAGGCCGGTGTTTGCCTGCATCCTAATCTGGTGGACGGTGCCTGCTAGGCACCACCACCATTTTGGGCTCCCTGGGCCGTCCGCCAGGCAATCGGGATGATTGCTGGCGGCGGACGGTCTTTGCGTCCGCTGCGGGCGCATTCCTGTTCCCACCGCCATCCTAATCTGGCAGTGGGACGAATTGAGTTTGATGGCGGGCAGATCGCCGGCCCGGCGGTGGCGATCCGCCCGCCATCCTAATAGGCCCCTATGTTTTTACAATTAGCACTTAGCACTTTAGTGTCCCTGTGTCCCCTGCTGACCGAGCGTAAAACCTAAAAGTACAGTCCAGGCTTCTACAACTGGCACTTCGCACCTTTGTGTCTCTGTGCTCCCTGCTGACTGCCCAAAAATATTACAAGCACAGGCCCTGTTTCATACTTTTGATCCTATTTGACACTCTTGACACTTTTGCCCTTTAGTATCCCTGTGCCTCTTGTCAGCTGCCTCCTAATCCACAGGCACAGATTATTTTTTATCATCAGAACTCCGCACTTTACTGACTCTCAGGGCACAAGTCCTATAAAACAAAGTGGGGGGACTGACCAAGTTAGGCAGTATGCAAGTGACATCATGACGCATGCCATCATAGCACATACTTCACGACGCGTGAATTTCCACGTGGCATCACAGGATGTGACCTGGAAGTGACATCAAAAGAAGTGACATCAGATACTAAGATCTCACACATGTTTATCAGGTGTATCATGAGTACATTTAAGTGCATTTTGATATTTAACAAATTAGATTTGGAGTCGGAGTTGTGACAAAAAAGTGGCACAATCCTGATGCAAAATCTGGGTCTAAACTAATCAAAAAATTTAAAACCCTGCCATAGAGAAATTGGCAACAAGGAAAAGCATGGTAGTAGAACTGTTCTATTTAATTGGTTGTAAAGTCTGCATTTTAAAATATTTTATGGGGTTAAGGCATCTGCTGCAGAGGTGCTCAGTAAATCTCAGGGAATAATAATAATGGTGAGATAGCTTTGGAGGTTAACGCATTTGTTGGAGAGATCTGCATTTTGTGTAGTCCCAAATTTGAATCAAAGTATTCTAGAAGATTAAGCTGTCTCCTGCAAAACCTAATCACCCACGGTACTTGGGGGGGAGGTGGAGGGAACGGGGCATTTGGGGGTTGTTGAACCTCTGTGTTGTTGTTACCTTCTTCGAGTTTGTTATTCATGATATTGCAACACACAAGGTTTGCATCTTATACAATGTTGTTAGCATAAATGCACCACTTAATTATGCAATAGTTCTCTGATATATGTATGTTATATGCCAACTGAAAATGCAATAAAATATATTTTTTTTAAAAGTTGTCTCCTGCAAAGCACATCATGTAACATGCAGATCACAGATGTTTATTTTATGTAGATAGGTAAGTGAATTACTGCTTTGAACACAGAGATCCTTTTGTTGCTTGAAGTTAATAAATTGTAATTCTTCTAGTAGACCACAGTGAGCTATGAAGGGCATTTGACTCCTACATCTTGTAATCCTGACTGTCTCCTGTAGCACATCTTGTACATTGATTTGCACACTTACACATTATCCATTCAAATTAAAGCATGTATGTTATGTAAAGCGATCTAACACTCTGCATTGGGATGAGAAGCAGTGTAAAAGAAATGAAATACTCCTATTTAAATTGTTATTTGTGTAAATACTGGGACAGAACAACCCATCTGACATTCTTACAGTGCATGCACTTATATAAGTGACTGAACAAAATAAAAAGCATGCATCTCTTAAGTACCTGTGAAGAGATAACAAGCGCTATACTTTTGTTTCCTCTCTGGTGCATTTGCATTGAAGTGTGAAGTTTCAGGCAGCCTCCAGTCCTATACTAGATCAAAAGGAGACCTGATGGCCCCCTAACTTCGCCCAGCTGGAGGTGAAAAACAAAAGCCCCCTCACGGCCTGCACGTTGCTGCTGGGAATGGAAAGCAGACAACGTGCAGGAGCAGCTGAACGTGTCCCGGTGTCTGAAAATTACAACGGGACAAGTTCAACATACGTCTGTGGGGCTCAACTTCTTGTCAGGTAGGATGGCGTCCACCCTGTGAAAAAAGTGGGCGGACGCCGTGTACCCCCGACTCGTGCCCTGCTGACTCTGTGCTTCCTGCTGGCTGCTGGAAACATTCACGAAACTTGGATTGGGTTGCATAGTTTTACTCCCTATTGCCTACTGTTCTCTCGGAGCATGACTAAGTTTATGGGCACTCTCTAGGCCCCACTGGGTTTCAGTAGTTTGGCTGACAACTTACACTCTTTATTTTAATGGCATTTTATAGGGCCTGTGTTAAGGCGAGCGTTATACATTTTATTTTTTGTTTTTTCCAGGGTTTTATATAGCGTGAACTTGACCCGAAGGTATCAGAGCACTTTACATGAGCACCGGTTATGTTACACAAGGACACATTCATTTTTGTTAGGCACCAGGAGATGAAGTGATTTGCCCATAATCACAGGATGTTGAGCGTCATTGCCGAGACTCGAACCTGGTTCCCCAGATTTGAGATCGACCACCCTAGACCGTTGGGTCACCTCCTCTCCCCTTGCCCAAAATCTCTTCCAGGCAACGAATGCTGTTTTTTTACTTGTATTTTATGTGTGATGACATTTGTAACAATTTTAATTAATTGAAACAAATAAAATAACACTTACTCAGTGTCATGTCTCAAAACACACACCTTGTATTCTGGATACTTAATTTAAGGTTCAGCATATATCCTTCACTTTGAAGATATATGTTGCACTTGTTTTGGACTCCTAGAATCGGCACTTAGTAAACTTTAAGCATGTCAAGTAGTGCTGTTAGTAATTAGTAGTCTTGTTACCTTAATTAAATCTTAACACTAGTGTTAGTCCTAATCTTTTCTTTTTCTTTACAGGTTTTCACGTCAAAATCTGATTGAACGATATGGCTGGAGGGCGAGCTAATTGAATCCTCAGAAGTGGAGTGGACGGATCAAGGCCAGCTTTAGCACTGGTGGCACCTCGTGCAACAGTCTCTTTGGGTGCCCCCCCATGGCCTCCTCCTTCCCGATTCCCCTCGCTACCACTCTCCAACAGTGCCCCTAACCTCTCCATAGCCCCTCTCTGACATACATTTCATTTTTTTTAAAGCGCTACTCGTAGTTCATTCACATGGCTTTGTGATGTGCATGGTACACGTTCTTAGCAGCAGGCAGATTATCCGTCTACGTTACTTTATGATGAGTAAAAACTGCCACTGGACAAAACTCTGATCACTCACCAGCAATAACATTAAACACCAGAGTTATCTTGACATTTATGTTGGTGTCTGAAAACTGCTGGACGCACAAGGAAGTTCACATGCTTTGAAACCCATAAGTTACTTTTAATCACTGAGCCCCCTCACCAAAGTCAGCGCCAGGTGAGGCCAGTGGCGGCTCGCACAGGGTGTGCTGCGGGGCGGTGAGCGGGGCGGGGAAGGGGCAGGGTGGGGGGGTAGTTAACCCGGACATACGACGGAACGGAGGAACGTAATATCTACTTTCCTCCGTTCCGTCGTAAGTCCGAGTTTACTACCCCGCCGCCCTGCCCCTCCCCCGCCGCACCGCCCCGCAGCACGCCCTATGCAAGCCACCACTGGGTGAGGCTGCACCTGTCGCACTGCCCTAAAGCCGGTCCTGGGACAGATCACCTGTTAAGCAGGGTGGCAGGCAGATGCTTCAGTGTGCAGCACCATTTGCCAGGCAGGGTGTGGCAGAAAGGGAGTACCTTTTATAGTTTTCAGGACCCAGACAGTCGAGGATCTGTAATCTTGCACGACCACAGTGAATATTGTCAGAGTATTATTCTGATTCCCATAGCACTCGTTGAACCAATGGGTGAACCAACCAACTATCCACTCCAGGCATGGACCAGCAATTTTATCTGAATCTTTACGTGCTCCGAAATAGTTTCAGAAATAAGTTGAAATCTTTTGAGCATTTCTAATTTTTGCTTTACTTCCCTTAAGATCGTATTTCCTCCATGCCCTCACTCTATGAGTCCAATCGTTAGTTGTACAATGTAGTTTCTCTCCTTTGTGGAAATAATGGAAGGCCTTTAGAGTGATTCTCTGTGTGCCCATGACTCTGGAGCAATTCATACTGTCCTGCGAGGGCTTTATAGCCATATGTTCGTTATCTTCTAGTGGCCCAAAGATGGCGGGGGCACCACTAATTAAATGTTTAGTGTATGTGGGGTTCTGTAGGTGATGCAGCAGCTCCCAGGAAAGTTTTTAGAAAAAACTAAGCTTAAGTCTTATTGGGTCTTGCACACATGGCCCCAGCAGAGGCTTCTATTCATTTTAAGCATTCTCAGGGCAGGAGCTTTTGTTCTTGGGCTCTGGAGTATGGCGGCCCCTTGTGGTTGGTGCTATGGCTGTATTATATTGCCTGAAGATTGTTAAATAAATGCTCTCAAGGATTATTTTGTTCATAAAAACTGCAATGCTTACACTTCATGGTTGTATGTTGCTAAAGTTTAGCATGTGGTTATGAGTATTATGGTGGTGACACTCTGACAAAGTCAATAGAGCTGCCTTATATATTAATCTGACTCCCTGACAAAGCCAATAGCCTTGCCTTATTAATTTGGATGTGGTGGCCCCTTAACAAAGTCTATAAGCCTAACGTATCAATAATGATACCCCTTTATATTGTGATGTTACATCTTGTATTGGTGGGGAGCATTGAGATTATGGAGTTCAGGGCCCACTGGGGTGAAATTTAACATGAGGGCGTCACCAAAAGTACTTTCATCGCCTTGAATGTATATATTTGTAATTTAACGCATAGTATTTAGTAGTGTGAGTGTGTGTAATAAATGTGCTTTTGCTTTTTAAAAGAAAAAACACTGATTGAACAATACTTTATTGAGTTGTGTTGTTGCGTGCCAGAGAATTCAAATTGTTAGCCCACTTCACCTCCCCTGAGTAAGCCTTGGACTTCTCTGCTCTGTTACTCTGAGATCATCAAGTGCTACATTGGTGCACTTGGTGCCCAGTAATAAAACAAATGTGTATCTATTATTTGTGAAGGACTCACATCCTTTGCAACTAATAACCCAATTTCTTACAGTGAGTGATAGATTTATGAAAGGGGAACCCATATCAACGTAATAAACAACCTAGTTAGTTCTCAAAACAAGCTTCAATGAAACTCTACTTAACCTTTGATAGCTATGGCACAAGCAGGAGGCAATTCCCAAGCTGTACTAACAATTATAAAGCCAAGGACACAATAAATAACATTGTCAAACCAATTTAGAATAAGAGGAAACAATAATGAGCTAAAGCACACAAAACAATTCACATTAGATAAGGGGAAACAGAGATAGGAAATTTAAATTTTTAAGGCAAAAGTCACCCAGAAAAAGCACTTTAAAAAGTCAAGTGCTAAAGAAAAATTTAATTTGACTGGGACCTATGCTTGATTTCAGGCCTACAGCATAAGTCAGATATACCCAAGTGGTCATCTCAGGCAAAGGATTTGCCTTCTTACTTAGTCTACTTTGTGGCAAGACTACTTTGTGGGGCAAGGTCCAACACTGAAGTCAGTAAAAGAGTCTTGCAGATGGATAATTCAGTTTTGAGCTCCTATTGAAGCTGTTGGTTTTGGCACCAAATGCTCTGAGTAAAGGAAAAACTGTCTGACTTAGCCACTTTATTGTGTTTCATAATCCACCTTCGGGGCAAGGCTGGAAGCAGTATCTGGTAGGGCTCAATAAGGTCAAGCACCTTTAATATAAGTCCAGATAAATTAGAGTTCAGTGCAAAAAAAAAGCTCTAAGTGGGAAAACCTCATACTTTTGCCAACTTAGGTTGTATCCTCTGGGAGGAAGCCTCAATACCATATTCCACTTCTAAAGAGGTGGAAAAAAGTACTGTGTCCCACTTTTCTCCAGCTGCTGAACTGTTCTTTCTAGTCACTGTCTATTCTCTGTCTGGTCACTGTCACTGTCTGGTCCTCAGACAGTATTGTAGGCAGCAGATTGCTATTAAATCAGAGTTCCTGAAAGGTCTATTCCATGCTCATGAGCTGAGCCATCTCGGAGCCTAGCATCCTTTTATTTGTGCATGTCCCTTGAACAATTTAAGCCATGGAGAGTAGATCCTTGACTCTTCTTAGTACAACGCTCAGAATGTTTTATTTCTTTAATGGTGTTTTCTTCCTAGGCACTGGAGTGTTCTGAAGAAGTGGTGTTGAGATGCTAGTCTTATCACTTGCACTATCCAGTGAATGGAGGATTTCCTACACCCAATCCTGGCTACTTTCTAACACTATCCCCTCCTCCATATTCAGCATGTCCCCTCTTTTTTTATTGGAACAAAACAGAAGCCTTAAACAAAAATGACTGCCTTCATCCTGCATTTGAAGAAGCTCTGGTCTTCCTTTAGCCTCTCCCATAGTTAGATGAAGTGTTTTCCCCTCAGTCAAAGTCCAAAGAGTTTATCTCTTCTTCTAAAGTTCTGCCAGAAAGTGTAGGGTGGTACTGGTTATTAATGGAAACAGTTCCTGTCAGCCCCATTTGGCATCACTAAATCAAAAGAAGACATGTTAATGCTATCCTTTATTCTGCCAACTGTTCCTGCCACCCTGCAAGATGGATAATATCTGTTAGGAGACAGTTTGTTAACAACACACCACGCTTCCTGTGCTCAGAGGCTGAGCCATTGTTCTCTATGGGCACCATGCTAGGAATGTGTTGTGCTAGGAATGTGGCATGCACCATGGCCAAGGCTTACCTTTCCATTCATGCGCGGAGACACCATACTCAAAACTTCCAGAACATATGTGCTTTCAGAAGTAGAAGAGGCTGATGATGTGTGCACGTTGTGGATGCCGTCTGAAAAGAGGCTTTGTGTCTCTGATAGACATGCTATATGAGAGACAAAAGTAAAACCAAGGAGAACTACATGTTTCATTGAACGACAGTACTTCCACAAGACTTTCAATGGTGTCAGCAATCTTGAACTCTTAGATTATAAGCATTTTTCCTAGGCAATTGAGAAACATAGTTGCAAGAGTCAGGAACTTACCTTTAGAGATCTGAAATACCTTCAGAAGTCGACAAAATATATATATATTTTTTATTGGATCAGAGGATCCGCAGATTCGTGGTACCTAGGTTCATTTCTGGGGATTTTGAAAAATTCCTATCCACTTGGGGTATCAAACATACCAAGACCCCTGTTTACCATACCAGGGGAAATGGTTTAGTTGAGAGATTCAATAGAGTGCTTGTGGAGTGCATACAACTAGCTTGCAATAGTGATTTAAGTTGTAAACAACAAGTCAAGGACATGTTATGGTGTTATAGAACCACTCCACATTCTGTCACTAAAGAGACTCCTTTCAATTTACTCAAAGGAAGGGTACCTTGCACGGTTGCCGTTCCCGCTTGGATGAACAGGGCTGGTAAGCGCATTGTTGATCATAAAAGTATGCAAGAGTAAAGAAATACCAATACGTATGGTCAGAGGCACAACATGAGGATTCTGAAACCTAGTCGTTCTTTCAAGTCTGGTATGTTTTTGAGAGTTTTTATTGGTGACAAAGTCAAAAAGGGATCTTCTAAATGGTCTTGTCCAAAGAAGGTTGTATATGTAAAAGGTAATTGTGTGAAATTGGCAGATGGCAATTGGTGGAATACCAGGAAGCTTTCAATTTGTAATGCCACTGAGCTAAAGGAATGGTTGAGGCTCCACAATCCTGGGAGTTCTCAAGTGAATTCTCATTGTGGTTTCAGTGTTGATCAAGAAATTTCCCATGATGAGATTGTAATTGATTCTGCTGTACCCGGTCTGTGTATAATTACCAATGTTGATTCCAATGTCAAGATGGGGGAAATTCCAGTTTGTGATCGCTCTTCTCGTGTCAGAGTTAAACCCAAATATCTTCATGTTTTTTATATGTTCTTAAATTTTCTTTTTTTTGTTGTTGTTAAGGGGGGAGATGTGTTGTGTTGTATCCCTTTAACACCATGTCATTTTTGTATGCTGTCGTGTACATTCCTTATTGATTGCTAGCTGTTGCTGGATAACTGGCTCCTCGTGGGTTCTGGGGGAGATTGCAGCAGTTGACCGAGGAAGCAGCTGGCAGTTCATCAGGGGCCGTTTACTACATCAATAAACCTACTTAAATTCATACGGTGGAGGTCCTTTCTTTGCAAAACTACCCACACACAATATATGCTACAGTGACATTGGGGAAATTGGAAAGCAACTGAAAGCAATGTTTTAGTTTAGGAAACGTCTTTTTCTCAGGTACCACCCCAGGTGTGTATACAACATATCGCAACCATTGTATATTAACGCAGACAGGGGAAGCTGGACAATATGAAGACATGGTTCTCTCTCTGGTCCGATCATGACGGCAAATATCATTCGAATATTGTCCACCTGAACTTCACAGCTTCTGTCATTAAACAAAGAGGAGAGATTTGAAGACTCATCGGAACAGATAAGGAGACTAGCAATTGACCAGATAAGAGCACAGTAAGGACTAAAGTTACAGCTGAGAGCAGCAGAGACCATATACACGATGCTGCTGAACCTCCATGTCGTAGGGAGTTGGTGCTTCGGGAATGGAAATGCTAAGTGAAGCACAAACCCCTATGAAGGCTGCAGTCATTAAATGCAAGCCCAGGCTTTGGGCCGTAAGGAGCTGCAGGCCTGAGCAAGCTGGTGTCTTGTTGCACCTGAGTAACGGGAGGATGATGCTGAACCTGTGCAGCTGTACTGCCGACGCCTTAGGAAAGAGATGAGGTGGGAAGCTGACCGAGCATGGCTGCTTGAACGGCACGCTCCTGAGCAGCATCACTGGCTAGGACTGCTGTTTGCACATAGGCTGCGAGAAGCAAGTATAGAACAGTTATAAAGAAAAATACATTCATTCACTGTTATTTATGAATCAAACAATTCCAATTTAAGAGATGAGGCTTCATCCGTAGGTGTATTCTTTAACTTATATCTTGGTTGGCAACATCATGTTGTTTTGCACCATTTAGGATCAGATCACAGCCAACAGTGTTTCAAGAGGACTAATGCTTGCACATATGAAATGGTTCATGAGATGGAGGAGGTGAGCAGCAGATAGCAAAGTCTATGTTTATGGAAATTGGACTGATGTTGGCATTTATGTTGACTGCCCTATGGGGAACAAAAACCAAATACATTTTAGGCAATGCCATGGCTGGTTGAAAAAGCAATGATCTGTTGGATAGGATATCTCAAGGAGAGAGGATTAAAAATAGCATGCGCCCCAGAATTGCTATTGTGGTACACATCCAGATGCAAGTCCAGTTTTTATATGATTGGTAGGGCAACAAGGCAACAAAGGGATCAAAGGAAGGCATCACCTTTGGGCAGTGGTGTAACGAAACTTGAGAGGGGCTCCCTGCAAAGTACATAGAGGGGCCCCTTTCCAGATTTACTCTGGAGCTCTCAGGCCGGGGTATTGCGCTGAGGGGGCCCCCTGGAGCTTGGGGCCCCCCCGCACTGCAGGGGCTGTGGGGGCCTTTGTTACGCCACTGCCTTTGGATGTTAATTGATATCCGCCAAGATAAAAAGCTTGAGGCATGGTAATTTGTAACGTATTGTCAATTGGTGCATGCAACAAGAACGAAATGTGGTTGTGAATCAGATGAACCCTGGTTTACCATGAATTACAAGTGTTGCTGACCCAGGGACAGGGCTGGAATTCTGCAAGTGAGGAACCCATACATGTGTGATGATTGTAAGGAATGATGTAGATTATGGTGTACAGACCATGGGTCAGGACAGGTACCAGCTATACCCACATTAAAATGCTTATTAGCACAAACTATGAAGCCAGCAGTGATACTCCTGCTGCCTGTAGAAGATACCAAGACATACAAATACTTGAACACTTAACCCCACATATAATGATAAACGCTTCCTCCTACATGACAACCTTAACAATGACAAACAAATTATTATATTTGTTACAGCAGATAATTTGCTATGGTTAACCCAATTTCAAACATGGATAATGGACAGAACATTCAAAAATTGTCCTAAACCCTTAATTCCGATATACACCATACATGATGAATACCAAAACACTAATATAGCCTTCAATTACACTTTTCTACTTAATAAACGAAGTAGCACTTACTATGAAATACTAGATCACATTAAAATTAAAACAAACAGCTACTCCCCGCATCAACTTTGATAAGCAACTTTGAACAAGCCATGATACAAACAATACTTAAACTAAACCCACGCACAGTCATTCAAGGCGGTTACTACTATTTAATCAAAGCATTTGCAGACATCTTCAACAATGTGCACTAAGTGCAGAATATGCAACAAACAGCCCATTTGAATTTGACATAAAAAGATTTATTGCAATGGTATGCCTAGACTTGGGCCCCTCGCTTGCTGTTCCACTGGTTTCAAACTAGCCTGGCTGAGGAGGGGGTAATACCCTGGAACTGGTTCCAGGATACTTGTTTCCGGTCCAGGGAGGACCTGGCCTGGCAGTTCGGCCTGGACTGTTCCCATGAGGAACAGGGTCAAGACTGATTTGCATATGGCTGAGTCCAAACTGGGGTGACGTAGTGAGCAAAAGAATGATGGTTTAAACCCAGATCTGTGAATGGGGGTGAGTGGTTGAAAGGTTTCAGCACTCCATCCATCATCATGTTGTGTTTGTTATGTTCACCCTAAGTGGCCAAGGTATACCCTGACGTTTTTCCCTTGCTCGTTGTGCCACTGGATTCAAGCTAGCCTGCCTGATGAGAGGTAATATCCCAAAACTGGTCCCAGGGTGCTTCTTTCCAGTCCAGGGAGGACCTGGCCTGGCAGTTCTGGCAGGACTGTTCCCATAAGGAACAGGGTCAAGACTGATTTGCATATGGCTGGGTCTAAACTGGGGTGGCATAGAGAGCAAAAGAATGATAGATTAAACTCAGATATGTGACTGGTGGTGAGTCATTGAAAGGTTTCAGCACTCCGTCCATCATCTTGTTGTATTCGAGGTCAGACATCTGCCATTTTACCTGTAGGAAAGACAGTAATTGTGACTGTTAAGTGTGTCACGACCACTACAAATGAGGTTTAACATGTTCACATTTGAAAAGCTCCCTTCACATATCATGCCTAGGACAAAACGTCATCTATGTACTGCAATACTTTGCATATAGGCAAAATGTGTGCGGTGTACTGTACACCACGGTTGGCAGTATTTCACATGAAATGTCACGAAAACCTTAATATAGTGCAAATTTAACTTTTCTGAATTGATGATGTGCACAGTTCTGTTACAGACATGTGAAGCCACATTGGGGATTATTGGTGGATGTTTAACAGTAGACGATGACGTGAAATATTTGCAATGCTTCATGAAGCTGTTATGTTTTGTCACATGACTTTTGCCTTACTCTTTATATATATTACTCTGGACACTGTGACCAATGTGCAATTTTAGTTTTACTTCTCACATAGGTACCCTGGGAGAGGGAGGAGATGCCAGCCTCCAATGTACCGCCTGTTTCCAGAACTTCGGACCATGGAAGAAAGACATGTGATCCAGAAAGTTTGTTTGAATTGTCAAATAATACTGGATTTATGCCATCATTTGAAGCCTGACCTCCTACCTCACATCACTCAACCTGTATCTATTACACCAATTGTGAAACTCATGTCAGTTTTTCATTTTCTGGCCACAGGCTCCTTCCAATTCACTGTTGCTATTTCTGGTGGTATGTCATAACCAATGTTCAGTCTTGTACTCCAAGAGGTGCTTACAGAAATGTTCACATAGAAAAAAACAGGAGAAAGCCCGTTAACCCAGTTGAGACCCGGGTAAATATGTTTAACAAAATGACAATGTCTCAACCGGTAATCATTAAATTAGGCAAGTACGTAAGAGAAACAATTCAATGTAAAACAAAGAGAAATAAGGGAGACCACAATAATTAACAAGAGAATGGGTATGTTTTTAGTGGAAGTAGTTATATCAGCACTACATTACATTATATGCAGGTGTAACCTAAACAATTGTGTGCACATATGTGCTCGCGAAGAAAATGAACGGCGCAAGTGACAAGGGTGAGGTAACAGCAAAAAATGGCACAGGGAACAATTTAGTTGATGGTTAAGGAAACAGTCAACGGAAAATTCATAAAATATTCAGCTGTTTAAAGAAACCACAATAACGCACACGAATGTGCTGAAAAGTCAACAGCATTTCAACCTGTACAATTTCAGGTCATCATCAGGACCGGGTTACTGGAATACAATGAGTGCTATATATGGGGATAAGAGGAGAGAGGGAAGGAATAAGAAAACAGGAGGTACCTGCAGGGGGCAAGGGGTAAAGAGAAGGGAGAGAAGGCTACCTGTGGAGGTTGCTGAGTAACCATATGAGTAGAATGAATCAGGTCAAGGGAAGGCTTCCTGAAGAGGCATGCGGAGGAAGGAAAAATAAAGTCCCAATGAAAGAATGCATGGGACAGATGGGGTGAGTAAAAGAAAGACAAACCAGGAATGGTTGTATGGGAGATTGAAGGGAAATGGGGTTAAGCTTACCGCGTGGGACACTTGTAAAACACAAAGGTTTCGTGTTATTTCAATGGCAAGCAATCGGCGTAGTCATGGAGGGACAAACTGAATCAGATCTGAAAAGCGTGGCAAGCTAATCGACTGGTGCAGCGGCTGAAAGAGTAAAGGAGGGGGAAAAAAGAAGAATTAGGGATGCACACCTGTCAGGGGGTCAAGGAAGATGTGAAGCAGAGGTTAGATCAATACCTCGTTAGGGAGCAATGACACGCTGTGTCTGTGGGAGTCCAAAATTGATATGGCATGTGGAGGGGAGTAAATCCGGGTTACAGGTAAACAGTAGAAGTCTGGGCCCGAGGGGCGAATGAATTCAGCTGTGCGCCATGTTCACGGTCGCAATCAGGAAGCGAGCAGCTGCTTCCGGGATATGTAGTTGCTAACTGGGGTTAACATGAGGTCATACGGGGAGTGAAATGAAAAAACACTAGGACGGAGGAAGGCTGAGTGTCGGTGCTAGTCAGTGCCCCCGGGGGAAGGAGTATGAAAACACTGAAAAACAGGAAAAGGGGACATAAGAAACTTTAAGGGAGAATACAACCAGTTGAGAGAAAGGGAGACAAATGGACCGGATTTGTGAATTTACATGGGGTACAAGAAAAACAATAAGGAGCCGATTCCGATCCCGGTTGTAAACCGTTCCGACCGACACGGACTGGGACTGGATTCCGACCGACACGTACACGCGCTGTACGACCGGCGTAGTACGATGCAATGCGTGTGAAATACAACCGACTCGCACGGAGCACAATTCGCAAGACCGAAACATATGGAAAATAGTGAATCGCCCGTAAACGGACCTGGAACCGTTCCGAACGACATGGACCGGGAATGGTTCCCACCGACACGAACACGCGCTGTACGACCAGCGCAGTACAATGCAATGCGTGTGAAACTAAACCAACTCGCATGGAGCACAACCAGTAAGACCGTAACGTACGGAACACAGTGACTACCACGTTAAAGAGCCCGTCGCAACCGACACGTACGCGAACGCTGCAACATAGCAAAATGTGAGTGTGACAGACTCGGATCAGCCCGCAATTGCCGCTGTAAGCGTCCGTCCCGGACAACTGAACGTCTCCGTCATGCTCAACAAAATCAAATAGAAACAGACAGAAAAAGACCAAACAAGCATTGCCAAAGTCAATCATTTTTTTTTTTTTAAATTCAAATAAATGAACAAAGACACACCCACAACTCCACCTACATAAAGGGCCAAAATGCCTACCATGATCCTTTGCAAATTCTATAGATCTGACAGCAGAGAACACTACCACACTGTGCTCAAAGACACACTCACAACTCACCCACCACACAACCTCCACACCATTAGCACCTCTCAAAAGCACACTCACAAACACACAGCTAAACTGACAGCCACTCACCCTCACTTGCACCCTCACACACACATCAATCTCCACCACCACCCATCACCATACCCCCAAAGAAGAATCCAAAGTTCACAGATAGTGAGTTGGAAGTCATGGTAGATGAAATCCTCAGAGTAGAGCCACAGTTATTTGGCACATTGGTCCAACAGACCCCCATGTCCCAGAAAACAAAGATGTGGGAGAGGATTGTCAACAAGGTGAATGCACAAGCACCTTGCCTTCGCACAATGGAGGATATCAGGAACAGGTATTATGATGTGCGAAGGAGGTTCAAGAAGCTGATTGGCAGAGACCATGCCCTGAGCCAGCGGACCGGCGGTGACCCTCCTGCAAAACCTACGCACTTCACTTCCTGGGAGGAGAAGGTGCGAGCCATCTTTCCACCGGAGGTCATCCATGGATTAACAGGAATACCAGAGCCTGGTGAGTACATAACCAACTAGCCAATATTGTGAGCCAATACACACACACCACTGTCAAGGGGACAGTGAAACCAATCACTGTTAGCAAAGCCACATCAACCGAAAGCCAATTATCCTGTGATGTGTATGCCAGTTAGACAAACACAATACCTGCAATCTCAGAGTAATATGGAACTATGTCCTAACATGTACAAACTTACTAACAAATACAGCAAGGCATTGTCCCAGAACACCAACAAACACTGTCAGCCATTTTGCAAGCACTGTCACACTACCTCACAGGAAAGCTGATTCACAGGAAGGAAGGTTGGGTATTCTGGGAAGGTGGGTGTATCCGATAGCATGATGGGAGTCGTAAGCACAGCCAATACTCCTCCTCCCACATGGCCCATTAAGCCCACCCTGAACCAAGCTCATCGCACAGGGACTGGAAAAGAACTGCCAAGATGGCTGACACTGGGCTCTGCTGTGGGGAGCACAAGGCCCTGTTGGGAGTACTGCCCATACAAACACCAGGACACCAATGTCAGCCATCTTGCCAGCACTGTTACACTACCTCACAGGGAAGCTGAGTCACAGGAAGGAAGGTTGGGTATTCTGGGAAGGTGGGTGTATCCGATAGCATGATGGGAGTCGTAGTCACAGCCAATACTCCTCCTCCCACATGGCCCATCAAGCCCACCCTGAACCAAGCTCACTGCACAGGGACTGGAAAAGAACTGCCAAGATGGCTGACACTGGGCTCTGCTGTGGGGAGCACAAGGCCCTGTTGGGAGTACTGCCCATACAAACACCAGGACACCACTTTCAGCCATCTTGCCAGCACTGTTTCACTACCTCACAGGGAAGCTGAGTCACAGGAAGGAAGGTTGGGTATTCTGGGAAGGTGGGTGTATCCGATAGCATGATGGGAGTCATAGTCACAGCCAATACTCCTCCTCCCGCATGGCCCATCAAGCCCACCCTGAACCAAGCTCACCGCACAGGGACTGGAAAAGAACTGCCAAGATGGCTGACACTGGGCTCTGCTGTGGGGAGCACAAGGCCCTGTTGGGAGTACTGCCCATACAAACACCAGGACACCACTGTCAGCCATCTTGCCAGCACTGTTACACTACCTCACAGGGAAGCTGAGTCACAGGAAGGAAGGTTGGGTATTCTGGGAAGGTGGGTGTATCCGATAGCATGATGGGAGTCGTAGTCACAGCCAATACTCCTCCTCCCACATGGCCCATCAAGCCCACCCTAAACCAAGCTCACCGCACAGGGACTGGAAAAGAACTGCCAAGATGGCTGATACTGGGCTCTGCTGTGGGGAGCACCAGGCCCTGTTGGGAGTACTGCCCATACAAACACCAGGACACCACTGTCAGCCATCTTGCCAGCACTGTTACACTACCTCACAGGGAAGCTGAGTCACAGGAAGGAAGGTTGGGTATTCTGGGAAGGTGGGTGTATCCGATAGCATGATGAGAGTCGTAATCACAGCCAATACTCCTCCTCCCACACGGCCCATCAAGCCCACCCTGAACCAAGCTCACCGCACAGGGACTGGAAAAGAACTGCCAAGATGGCTGACACTGGGCTCTGCTGTGGGGAGCACAAGGCCCTGGTGGGACTTGTGCACCAACAGACAACAGGACACCACTGCCTGACATCCTGAATGTAAACTTTGACTCAATGCCAGGGAAGCATGGTCCATGGTGGCCTATCTGGGCCAGGGGGGAGGAGGAGTGCTAGCTCTGCTACATCTACCAGCAGGCCCTGTCACACACACACACCCTCCCACTAACTCCACACAACTCACCTGGGATAATCCACTCCCTCAGAGCCAAGTTAAATCTCCTACAAAGAGGCCTCACACTGGGCTCTGCTGTGTGAAGCAAAAGCCCCTGTTGGGACTTGTGTTCAAACAAACACCAGGACACCACTGTCAGCCATCCTGAAAGTTGACTGTGACTCCCTGCAATGGAAGCATGCGTCATGGGTCATTACCTGGCCTCTAGGGGAGAAGGAGGTCCTGCAATGCCTCCAAATGCTATCAAGGCCAGCTCTACACACGCCTTCTCAGCCAGTACAAATAGCACTCTTGGGAACAGTCACTCCATTACAGTGAAAGTAAATGCCCTGGCAAGATGGCTGACACATGGGCCTGATGTATGAATTGGCTGCAAGTCACACCTAGGCACTGGCCCCATCACACATGTTCACACTCACAGCCATCTCAACTGTATGTTTCCACTCACTGTCTGGGGATGCGGTGTCCCAGGGGTGCCGCCTGGCCTGGCAGTGAAGGTGTGTGGGTTCTATGACAATTGGGGAGATGCAGACATAGCACATATCAAAACACACACACAAAGCCACATATACATCATTGACAGGGGACACCTGACAGGGAATGGAATGGCCACTGCAAGATAGCTGACACTGTTGCATGGTGTCATTTACAAAAGGCGCTGTTGTGAGCTGCATGCTACTCCTACATCATGCAGCGTTGTCAGCATCCTTGACACAACACTACCCTCACTGTCATTGACACTTGCAACACAAGGAGTAACCTGGACTGTGTTGGAGGAGGCATACAACTGACAGCAGCATAACTCAAACACACAGACCTCTGGCCCTCACTGTCATGAGAATGGAAAATCAAGAGAGCTGCCCTGGTTAACTCCTCTTTCCATGGAGGACATTCACAAGACAAATGACGTTATCACGTACAAAGCTCAGCAGCTACATCATTTGCTATGGTAACACCATCACATGTGTGCAATGAGATGTAAAATAGGAACACATACAACAAAATAGTATCTCTCAAGAAATCTGAGACATACCGGACTCTGACCATGTCGTATAGACACACCAATGTGACTCAAAAATACATGCACAAATGCCAGCACACATGGCCCAATATTGCAACACATCGTAAGAGGAAGTGCAGGTATGTCATTGTTAAAGAACAAATGTTGACAAGGACAACACACCTGTGTCATGCACGGGATTGCACTTGAGTAGCAATGGCCATGTACAGTCAATGAATGAACACATGAGCTGTTCATGCACACAGCTCCATGTGCCCATCAAAACTCTTCAGGTTGTCATGACAATGTGCTTAACCAATGTAGACCTCAGTCTGTGACAATTCAGGACAATGCAAGGTACATACACTCATTATGAAGTACAGTAGCAACTGTAATGTGTGTGATCCGTTGATGTGTGCTGAACCACTACATACATTGTGTGTCTCTTCCACCCACAGGGGATGCTGGGGACACAGCAGGAACAGAAGAGGAATCCCAGTCCCAGACTCTGGTTGACCCTGAGCTCTCCGGTGTGGATGTCTCTCAGACCTCTTCGGACGACGAAGAACGACCTGGCCCCTCCGGTGTGGGTCAGCGTGCAGCACCAGCAGCTGTAACATCAGCACCCCCTGCCACCACTCCTGCAACATCTGCAAACACCCAGATGACCTCTACCAACATGGACAGACCAAGTCAACATAACACAGACGGCAGAGCTACACAGGGCACTCTGGAGGTGGCGGACAACACCACCAGTGCCAACACAGAAGGAGGCCCATTGTCATCTGTCCCAGCAACCGCAGGTCCTGCTCGTGTGGGTAAGGGTGGTGGGAGTGTGGGCAGGGTGAGGCCAGGGCCTGAAGATGGGTCTGCACTGCAAGGTGATCCACAGTTGCGACGCATCACAGATGCGTACCAGGAAAGCACCGGAGGCTTTGGCCAGGTAGTGGGGATCCTCACGGACATCCAACAACAGCAGGCTGCCCATCATGCCAGATTGGACTCCCACATGTCCCGGGTGGAGACACACATGTCCCGAATGGAGTCCAGAATGGAGTCCAGAATGGACAAAATTGATGAACTCATGGCGGTGCATAGGGACATACTCACATGCCTCCGCCAGATTGCTGGCAACATGACCACACCTCCCTGTGTGCCCACTACATCTGTTGCCACATCATCTGCAACTGCCACAGGGAGGGATGAGGACTCTGGTGGAGACTCCACGGCACCACAGCAGCCTACACCTGAGGGTCCCCCTGAAAGGAAGAAGAGGGGTCATCCGAAGAAGGACAAGTGAGAGGCAGATGGCCATGCATATCCCCCAGAAAGTGAACACCTGCTCATGACATCCTCCATTGTGTGCAAAGCATACACCTTGTTGACTGTCACTTAACTCTCCCACATGTGATGGAGGGTCTGATTTGGAATAATGAATCAAATGACTGTGGACTTTACTCAGGAAATCTCATCTACCAACACTACCAACTCCTCTGTGAACTTTGGATTTTAATCACACTGTCCAGCACTTTCAATTACATTTACTATTCTCACACATGTATGTAAATAAATTCATAATCACACAATACTTAGCTCTGTTGTGAATCATCATTGGTTGGTGACATAGAGAGGATTATCTGCTAAACAAAGACTGTGCATGAAAACTACTACAGCAATGTAAACACTGTTTTGTGAGTCATTGTGATGTGACACATATGAGCGATACACACTCCTAGGTCAACACAACACAAATTTCCCATGGCCATCATACTCATTGCCTCGACTATTGTGAACTGAGAATACAGTGGAATGCACATACACAACACCCATCCAGAGGTAGTGGCAATCAGCCCACAGGTACAGAATGCAAATGAATGTCGGATGTGTGGATACAGACGAAGCACATCCCAAAGTGAAGCACTGCTTTATTACCCAATCACAACACGTTAACTCCACAACAAAAGCAAGATAACCTCACGTGACAGTGAACACACAGTAACCAAGTGTGTAACAAATGTCAGTACTTGGGTGTGTGGCACTGCATCTGTTCTCCACGAAAACAGGATTCAGTGTTTTGGAGGTCCCATGTCACCAGACAACAGCCAAAGGAACCTGTGAAGGACAGACATACAACAGTACTTACATTACTAAATAACTGCATACATCACCTATAGACATTCCATACACAATTCTGAAGATACGTGAAAACAACCTAGTAATCATGTCAACACTGTTTGGGAGAACATACTAACTCTATGGACACATAACTGCAAGCCTCCTGTCAAGTAGCATTCAGCCACACGTATGCAGCGACATTGCACTACACACACATATCAGGCAATGAAAAAATGCAGACAAGTCATCACTGTATACTCACAATCATGCAAAAAAGTTGTTGATGAGCTGTGTGCGAACATCCCCCTCACCCTCATCATCACTCGCAACATGACCCAGGGCAGGATCCTCCATGGCTGGTGGCTGCTGGTCGTCATCATCCTCGATGAGGGGCAACTCCTCCCTCACTGCTAGGTTGTGTAGCATGCAGCAGACAATTATGATCTTGCACACCTTCTCTGGTGCATATTGGAGGGCCCCTCCTGTCCAGTCCAGGCAGCGGAATCTGCTCTTAAGTAGACCAAATGTCCGCTCTATCACTCTCCTGGTCCGCCCATGTGCCTCATTATAGCGAATCTCCGCAGATGTCACAGGGTTCCTGAGAGGTGTCAGCAACCACGGCATGTTGGGGTATCCGGAGTCACCTACATACAAACAAACAAACATTTAATGGGTCAGAAAAGAGTGTAAAACTTCAAGATATAAAAAGCACACAAGGTAAACAGATATTACACACCGACAAGCCAGGCACGCTGGTTCTGCAGCTGTGACATCATCTGTGGTACACGACTATTCCTCATGATGTAAGCGCTGTGTGCCGAACCAGGGAAACGTGCACAGACATGTGATATCGTCATGTCCGGCAGACATACCACCAGGGCATTTATGGAGTGAAAATGTTTTCTGTTCCGGTATGTCTGCTCATGTGCATGTGGTGGTACCAAAGCGACATGTGTTCCATCTATGGAGCTGATGACATGTGGCATGCTTCCCAGTGCATAAAAGTCACTCTTTATGTCAGTAAATCGTCGTGGGGCCGGGAATTAGATGTACCGGTTCAGGAAATACAACATCGCCTCCAAAAAATCACGAAGCACACGGCTGAACATGGTCTGTGACATCCCACCAGCAGAAGCCACCGTGTACTGGAATGTTCCGGCAAAGAAGTGTAGGGCTGCCATCACCTTCACCTTGGGGGTCAGCGCTGATGGATATGGGCGTCCAGGTTGTAAATGTGGGGCCAACTGCTCCGCCAACTCCTCAATAAGTGGCCTGGTGAAGCGGTACCATCGGATGCAGTCATGTTCAGCCATGGTTGGAAATGTCTGGGAACGGTCTGTGGACAGCTGCTCCCCTGCAGTACATAGATGAGCAAAGAAAGATTGTCAGTTCCCCTACATATGTGGCAATGACCATGCTAAATATCACATGCTACATCATAGCAAGACACAATTGAATCCGGTGTGTGCTGTCGAGCATGGACACATGTGACAGCTATGTGCCCCCCGTCTAACATATCAGCTCCAAATGGTTACACAACAAGTGCAATGCTGTGCTGTGAACAATCTATGGGGTCTATCACAGTACACCTGAACAAATGTCACATACTAAACACACACCTCAGTGACTAGTGAGGATAGATGTGTTGTCCAAATGACTGGTGTTAGTAAGTTCTGCACACAGGGATCTTGTAATGCCACATGGCCACTCTCATCATGTAATGTCTGATATACACGTACCATCACACCCATGACACACATGATGTGCTTCCAGATTAATTTGGCATGGCAAACATGGATGTATGTGACACACAGACACAACAGCAACTCGCATGCCAAAAACAGGAGGATGTTGGAAACAACTTACATCTGCCACATACAAAAAGACACATGTGCCTAGCACAATACGCAAATGCTCTGGATTAACCTCACACTGTTAGCTCTGGAACACTTTTTTACACACAGTCAATTTCAGCTGTAATTCATGGTGTATGTAATCATGTCATCACACAATGGGCCCCTGGAACTGTGTACAGGCCTCGGGTGGTGATCTGAGAAGTTGTCACTCACAGTAGTGATGGGCATCACACACAATGGTTTTGGTCCCCATGAAACATGCCATATCCTGGGAGTGTGTGCTCCAATGTGCTCCCTACAATATGACATGTGAAGCCATGTACACACATGTTATGAAGCATGAAAAGTGATTTAATTTCCTGTATGACAGGCTGTATGTCTGTTGTAAGGCACCTGAGTCTCTGCCGAAATGTTGTGGGTGGCATCCTTTGCCTGTTATCTGTAATGGTGACAGACTTGGGTGAGTGTACAAAAGACGCGTCGTACACTTATGGACCGATCCGGACACACGCATTGGCTATTGACTGTCATGGAGACGGGCGCGGGTGAGAATTCAAAAGAAGCGTCGTACACTTATGGACCGATCCGGACGCACGCATTGGCTATTGACTGTCATGGAGACGGGCGCGGGTGAGAATTCAAAAGAAGCGTCGTACACTTATGGACCGATCCGGACGCACGCATTGGCTATTGACTGTCATGGAGACGGACGCGTGTGAGTATTCAAAAGATGCGTCGTACTCTTATGGACCGATCCGGGCGCACGCATTGGCTATTGACTGTCATGGAGATGGACGCGGGTGAGTATTCAAAAGACGCGTCATACACTTATGGACCGATCCGGACACACGCATTGGCTATTGACTGTCATGGAGAAGGACGCGGGTGAGTATTCAAAAGACGCGTCGTACACTTATGGACTGATCCGGACACACGCATTGGCTATTGACTGTCATGGAGACGGACGCGGTATTGCTACATGTACGAATCGCATGCAAACAAATTCCGTTGGCTAACAACAACAATGTATCAAAGGCAATGGTGTCATGATGCGGAATATTTGAACGACGCGGAAGGCGTGTACGATGCGTGCAATGTCATGGATTGGCTCATTTCGGATAATGCAAACGTCTCGGACCTATCTCTTTGGCCGCATGGAACTGATTCTGCCTCTGCAGCACAGATATAAGGCTGTCTATTCCCCAGAGACTCCACTTGCCTGCACTACGTGCTACAGGACTACATCTCTCACTACCACTGCTGGTGTCTCTGCATCCTCTGTGTTCTGAAATGGCACGTACTGTGGAGAGGGCCCCAGCATTCTCAGAGGAGGAGAACCATGCCCTGCTGGACAGCCTCCTCCCACAGTACTGCAAGCTGTATGGGAAACCAGGGGAGCAGGTGAGTGTGGAGTCCACTGCTATTTCAACAATACATGTTATCTGACTGTTAGTACTAGCATTGTGATTACCAAGGTCAAGCATGCACACCAAGTAATTTTAAGTCTCAAAGTGTGTGGATACATGTACTGTACAGGTACAGTGATGAAAAAGTGTATTTTGTCATGGTTTGTATTTCCAGGCACTGTTTCATGTTAGCAATGCAGGCTTGCACACAGGACAACTGCCCATGACCATAGTTGCACTACCTGTATACATCATATGCCCTTCTGATAACAACATGTATGTCCAACTGTGTGATGTACAAACATGTTGCATGTGTAGTAATGGTATCTCACTTTGTCATCCTTACAGGTTGATGCCCATCAGAAACAGGAGATTTGACAGACCATCGTCAGGGCAGTGAGATCTGTGGGGGTCTTCAAGTGCCGCATCCGCCACTGCCAGAAGAGGTGGCAGGACCTTCGTGGCTGGACCAGGAGGATAGCCAGAGTCCACCTCAAGCTGTCGCCTCCTCGCAGGAGGGGCGGACGATGGACCCTGACCCCCCACATGTGCCGGATACTGACGGTGGTCTTCCCTGACCTGGATGGGCAGTTGAAGGACAGACAGCAGCAAGGAGGGGGTAAGTCTATGCCTTTGTGGTGAATTGTGTATAACATGCAATTTGCACTCCTTCATCCTGGTGACACTCCCACTGTTCGTCTGTCTGCTGAGACAAGACTCATGTGTCTAAATTTGGTGATGTCCCATTCTCATCTGATGACGAGGTGTGTCCCTTCCCCTCTGTGACATGTGTCACTTGGGTTGTGTGTATTTGCTGTTGTCCAAGGTCAATGTTAAGAACAACATCTACAACACAGGGATTGAGTTGAGCGTCATGAGTGAGGCAATTGTCGGACATGTGTCAGCACATTGACTGAAATATGACCTGTACTCTGTGTGGCCCATACATCAATGTGCAAATTGCTGATCTGGGTCAGCATAGGGTCTGAGGTATTAACTACACACCCATGCAGCAGGTAAGACCAATGTTGAGGCCTCACACAAAGAAAATGTATGACCGTAACAAATGCGTAGTCACCTGCCTAGTGCTCCTGGTAATCCTATGTTTCACATGGCCCATGGACAAGGATGCCAACTCCGGACATCTGAGACACTCTGGCCTCCTAATCTTGGGTGTCAGACAACAGTTTGCCCATTGTGAAATTGGTAATCATGTGTCAGACTCTGTGTCATTGTGGACTGGCATAGCTTTTTGGATTGCAAAAGTGGGAAATTTGTTTGTCATGGACAGACATCTGATATGTGGAATTTGGATCAGCACACAGGACTAAACATATGTGTGTAATCACTTGACTGTACCTAATGGTGGCTTCAACATATATGTGTAAGCAGCTTTACTTTCTTCTTGTGGGCCTGTAATGTGTTCATGTGTGCAGATTTGTTGACTCACAAACTCTAATGTCTCATTAGGAGAATGTGGGATTATCAGATTATGTCAAATGTGTGTGGCATGTGGTTGACATGTATACTTGAACACTACAGAGGTTGCATTCACAGTGCATGCATGAGTGTGACACTGTGCTCACTGTGGAGTCGGGATGCACTGCCACTGTGACAGGAGTCAGTACTGACTGATTGGCCACACAGGCCTGTGGCATGGTGTGCCACATGCAAATCTGGAGCATGCAGTATTGTCACTTGTCTGTTGTCCTGCATACACACCATTGTAGCATTGAATTCCAAGACATGAGCCCATCATGGTGTCTGGGGATGGAAGTATGTTCATCCTGTCAACAATGACTTTGGCCATCCCATTTGCTGTCCCAATTACTGAGTCACTAGCATGAGACGAGACATGTGTGTTATGACACATGACACTCACAATCAGTAAAGCTCAGACAACAGGCAATATGGTGCATGCCTGCCCATGTAATAAGTGACATCATACATACATTGGACAGATGGGTCCATTGCCAGCATGTGTACGAGAAGCATGGTTTACAGGCAGACTGACAAGTGCCTGGTTCACATATGTGTCAGTCAATATAGCAGTGGCTTTAACATTATGCCAGGGCTTGCTCTGTGATGTCTTGCAATTAAACTCATGTGTCAAGTCAATACAGATGACTGATGGGATTCTGTTTCTCTTCCTTCTTCACAGCATCATCTATGGCTATGGGAGGAGACAGCACCATGGACGGAGAGGAGGCGCAGAGCCAGAGTGGGTCCGCTGTGGAGGATGCGGAGTGACCCAGTGGCATGGAGGGTGAGGGGAGCCACACTGAGGGCTACTCAGCAACATCGACCTCAGCTGAGGAACACTCCGGCTCCAGTCAGCACTCCCTTGTGGAGGCGGGTGTAACAAGAACACAGACCCCAGCTAGCGAGTCTGTCCCCACCACCACCACAATCTCGACCCTCCCAGCTGCTCCCATCCTAGATGTCCGTGGAGGCTCCCGTGTTAGGGAGCATGTCTCCTTTGGTCCAGGCACCGCACCCCCTGCCTTTGTCTCCCCTGATGCCCTGAGTGTGGAGTCTGTGGACTTGCTGAAGCAGATCCATGTGGGGCAGACATCGATGCTGAGTGTCCTCCATGCCCACACCAGTCTTTTGACACAATTGGTGTCGTACATGGAGGGCATTTCATCTGACATGTCTGTCCTACAGCGGACCAATCAGTCCATGGCCTCCTCAATGACGGCAGCAGTGTCCCTCCTCCAACAGTCCCTCACCCCTCCTACCTCTGCCCCATCCACAATCCCCACTACCCTACCTTCCCAACGCACACTCACACAGGCACATTCATGCACCACAACAGACACAAGCAGCACACAGCAATGTCACTCAGTCAAAGGCAAAATGTACAAGCACGCACACTCAGGGGACTGATAGCACACACACAGGGGATAGGGCACAGAAACACAAACAGCCATCCACAACCACTCCGCAGTTCTCATATACCTCTCCCTCCAAAACCCCTTCCCTTGACTCACCTGCAACCCCCCCTTCCCAGAAGCTCTTCCTCTGTGACCTTGGCCTCTTCCCCACAGTTCCATCTGAACCAACTCACAAGGGGAAGAGAAAGTCTCCACACACAGAGGGGAGATCCCCCACCATGCCCACACACTCCCCCAGGAGCAGGAACACTGAGGTCCCCACCCGCAAATCCCCCAGGACCAGAAAGAGCAGGAGCCCACCACTATCACTCACTTCCACCAGACAGTCTCCATCCTCCAGCCCCCAGGCCACCACTCCAAGAGTTCCCATGCCACACCCTGTCCCAGGTTCCCCCACACACCGGTACACCATCCCCAAAATGATTAGGCCATCCCCCCCTGCCACAAGTACCTCCACTCCCACATCCCATCCTCAGCCTGTTCCTGCGACTGCAGTGGAGACCGTGTCCCCCCAATCTGTCCTGCCCACTTCATTTGAGCCCCCACCCACTCCTTCGGACATTGCCACTGCAGTGGAGACCCCGCCCACTCAATCTGACAGGTACACTGCAGTTGGCACAGAGGCTCCTGTACCCACCACCCCTCCCCTGCCCCATACTGCTATTCCATGATCCTGTCCCTGCGGTGCCTGGCCTGCCCCTATGGATGCCCCTCCAAGGGGAGATGTCCCCTAGCTGTAGCAGTGCAGGCAAGAAAATTGTGACAACTTGTCATGTGTCACCCATGATGGACAATTGCAATGGACTGGCCATTGGCCTTTAGCTTTGTTGTGCTACAATTTAATTTTTTGACAAGCTGAATAAAGCTTATTCTAGTTATGTTGTTGAATTGCATTTAATGTACATGATGTTGCTGAAGAGTGTCCTGAAGTTGCTGTTGTAATAGTGTTTGTTGACAATAAGTCATTTGGGGCCATATGTATGAAAGTTTGGTTTTGCGATTCTCAAATAGCGAATTTTAGAGAATCGCTATTTGAGAATCGCAAAACGAGATGTATGTAGGATTTGCAATAAATTTTGCGAATCCTTCATATTCCTTAATTGCGAATCGCAAATTGCGATTCGCAATTAAGGAATTCCTCCCCATTCATTCCTATGGGCCTAGAGGCCCATAGGAATAAATGGGAAGACATTCTCAATTTGCGATTAGCAATTAGAGAATCGCAAATTGAGAATGCAATTTCAAGGGTGCCAGGGTGTCAAAAGGACACCCTGTTGCACCCCTGAAATGTGCATGTGTGCACATGTGGCACACATACATGCCCTAAGGGCATGTATGTGCGCCACATGGCACTTTGAAAAATGCAAAAAGTGCATTTTTAAGTGAAATCGCAAGTTACCACCAACTTGAAGTTGGTGGTAATTTGCGATTCCTTAAGCCCAAATTGCACTTTTTGTGCTTCTTACATTGCATTTAAGGAATCGCAATTAGCAATTCCTTAAATGCAATCGCAAATAGGGAATCGCAAAATTTGCGATTCCTTATTTTGCGAGGGGGTTTCAGTGTGATACATTGCACACTGCTAATTTGCGATCGCAAACGCCGATATTCTGCGAATTTCGGCGTTTGCGATCGCAAATTGGCTTCATACATATGGCCCTTGGTGAGGTGATGGACTTCATGTGGTCCATGGTATATGTGTCCTATTACAGTATGTATTCATGTCGTCATTTGCTGCAATTTGAGGTTGTCATGATCCCAATCATTTGGCACAGGGAGTGTAACCTTCTTTTCACCACTTCACATGTTTTGCGTATGCTGTTGCACATATGTTGGGCTGACATTGGTGCACATTGTACTTTTTTCTAACTGTAGGCCCCTCTCCAATGGACTGACAGAATGGTGCATTGATGAGGAACAAGTCATCAGTGTCATCAGTGCTACTTGCTATACATGTGTTTTGTGGATGTGCAGATGACTTAAGAGACACTCCTGTACACAGGCTGATGTGACCAGAGCTTTCAGTGTGTTGTAATTGTTGGCACAATGTCCGAGTTTTATTCTGACATGACAGAGCCCTGCACAGAGAACGTTTGACACAGCTGACCTTCCACATGGGTGACGTCACCTTATTGCAGTGTGTTATTCGGTGACATTGCCTGAGCCCATGGTTTGTGTTCTGTGAGCCAGAGTCTGTGTGTTCCTATCCCTTTTTCTACACAGCCTGTATTCCCTGCTGATATTCCTATTTGTGATGCTTGCTGTGTTGTTCTGTGTTTTTTATACCTCTTTGACCTTGGGTTTCTGGGATGTAGGTGCATGTAAAACTAATAGTCATTAGGGTGTCATCCCTGGGTGTGGTTGATGTACGGGCCTGCACTGTGGTCAAACGCACATGTGACATATTAACGATTCCCCAAGTCACATTTGTGTTTCCAACATCAGCTTCTTTTCACTATGTGGTATCTTCCTGTGACTTTGTCGCTTGTATATGTGTGTGACTGCTCCCACTCATCAGGTCCTAGCCGTCAAGGTTGGATGATGTCAACATGTGTTCTTTGTGGGTCTACTAGGGTTTTTCATTGGTCTGGGACTGTTACCGACATCCCAATGTGTCTGATACATTTCCCCTCATGCACATGTACATCAGTGTGACAGACATTCACAAGGTTTGGTGACTGGCCATGTGTAATATGTTAGTGCACCTTAGACCGCCCCCCCCCTGGGATTGTCAGGGGTGCATGTGCAATGTCACCAGTCAATGTGGGCTAAGCTGATGCACATTGGTGCATATCAAGGTGTGTGGTATTGCGACTGACCAAATGTGAGTTGTCTCATGGCTAGGCCCCTACCTACATTGTGGCCTTACATTACAGGCCATGCCCAGTGAGTTGTGTTTGTCTATGTGTGATGGAAGTTGATCTGTCAAGACACATGACACAGTGCGCACAGGTGAATGTGCTCCACAGTATGGGCAACATCCAAATTTGTCTTCACAGAGGGATCATCATACAGGCTACTGTCACCACAATGTAGGGTCCTTGAGGGTACTGCTGGAGTGAGTCTGTTTCTTGATGTGTTTGTTGCTGTCCCTTCCAGCTTGTTGCACATGTGTCTGTTGTGAGCCGCTCATCTAACAATGCCCGATTTCCCACAAACAGGAACCCAATTCATGAGATACTTCAGGATTGGACTGACAATGCATATGTCTCATTTGAGTCCAGCCCGCCATCATGTGTGTAGTTGTAGCCTGGGGAAACTTACACACACACACATGTTGTGTTTGATATGCAGTGTGTGGCTGGGTGGTTGGTTGTGTTTGTACATCTGCACCCATGTATTGATGTTGGTTTTGTGGGGCATTGAGTGGATGTTTATTTGAGGTTTTTATCTCCTGGCCCTGGGACTCCTACATTGTCAGTCTGTACATTCATCATGTTTGCTATTTCCCATTGCTGGCACAGTATGGAACGTGATCACCTAAATGCTGCGGTCTCCGAAGGATTCCTTTGTATGTTTGTCTGTTGGTGTACCTATGTGTTAATGCATTATGATGGTCACTTATTACATTGCCCATTTGAACATTGGAGGCTTTGTCAGCCCACATGGGCGAGCCTTGTCTGCACATGGTTGAGGGTATTTTTGTAGGCACAACAATGTTATCCTCAACGGAACCATTTTTGTCTGGCACACAACCACTACTGTGTCACTACATTGCTTGTGGTTTTAGGACCAGAAATCATACCTGATTGTTTGCACATGCTGGTATTTAGAACCCCACACTCACCATTTGGTCACTACAGTGAGGGTGGGGTTAGACCCCATATCCACAATGTTCCTGACAATGCTGGGTGTTTGAACCCCAGACTCACCTTTTGGTCACTACAGTGAGGGGGGGTTAGACCCCATATCCACAATGTTCCTGACAATGCTGGGGGTTTGAACCCCACTCTCACCTTTTGGTCACTACAGTGAGGGGGGTTGGACCCCATATCCACAATGTTCCTGACAATGCTGGGTGTTTGAACCCCACACTCACCTTTTGGTCACTATAATGAGGGGGGTTTAGACCCCATATCCACAATGTTCCTGACAATGCTGGGGGTTTGAACCCCACACTCACCTTTTGGTCACTACAGTGAGGGGGGGTTAGACCCCATATCCACAATGTTCCTGACAATGGTGGGGGTTTGAACCCCACACTCACCTTTTGGGCACAACTGTGATGGGAGTTCCTGTAAGTTTTCTCTTTCAGTGTCACTGTAGCAAGCAGTTTGCACACAAAACACATTATTGGCATGATAGTAGTGGATGAGTGTTTGGCGTAGAACACCAATAGGTAGGGACTGCTGGTAGTGATAGCCATCCATCCCCCTATGGGTAGGGACTGCTGGTAGTGATAGCCATCCACACCCCTATGGGTAGGGACTGCTGGTAGTGATAGCCATCCATCCCCCTATGGGTGGGGACTGCTGGTAGTGATAGCCATCCATCCCCCTATGGATGGAGACTGCTGGTAGTGATAGCCATCCACCCCCCTATGGGTAGGGACTGCTGGTAGTGATAGCCATCCATCCCCCTATGGGTAGGGACTGCTGGTAGTGATAGCCATCCACCCACTTATGGGTAGAGACTGCTGGTAGTGATAGCCATCCATCCCCCTATGGGCTGGTCAATGCTGGTAGTGATTGCCATCCATCCCCCTATGGGTAGGGACTGCTGGTAGTGATAGCCATCCATCCCCCTATGGGTAGGGACTGCTGGTAGTGATAGCCATCCATCCCCCTATGGGCTGGACAATGCTGGTAGTGATGGCCATCCATCCCCCTATGGGTAGAAACTGCTGGTAGTGATAGCCATCCACCCCCCTATGTGTAGGGACTGCTGGTAGTGATAGCCATCCATCCCCCTATGGGTAGGGACTGCTGGTAGTGATAGCCATCCACTCCCCTATGGGTAGGGACTGCTGGTAGTGATAGCCATCCATCCCCCTATGGGTAGGGACTGCTGGTAGTGTTAGCCATCCACCCACCTATGGGTAGAGACTGCTGGTAGTGATAGCCATCCATTCCCCTATGGGCTGGTCAATGCTGGTAGTGATAGCCACCCACCCCCCTATGTGTAGGGACTGCTGGTAGTGATAGCCATCCATCCCCCTATGGGTAGGGACTGCTGGTAGTGATAACCATACACCCCCCTATGGGTAGGGACTGCTGGTAGTGATAGCCATCCATCCCCCTATGGGTAGGGACTGCTGGCAGTGATAGCCATCCATCCCCTTATGGGTAGGGAATGCTGGTAGTGATAGCCATCCATCCTCCTATGGGCTGGTCAATGCTGGTAGTGATAGCCATCCACCCCCTATGGGTAGGGACTGCTGGTAGTGATAGCCAACCAATCACCCTATGGGTAGGGACTGCTGGTTGTGATAGCCATCCACCCCCCTATGGGTAGGGACTGCAGGTAGTGATAGCCATCCATCCCCCTATGGGTAGGGACTGCTGGTAGTGATAGCCATCCATCCCCCTCTGGGTAGGGACTGCTGGTAGTGTTAGCCATCCACCCACCTATGGGTAGAGACTGCTGGTAGTGATAGCCATCCATCCCCCTATGGGCTGGTCAATGCTGGTAGTGATAGCCATCCACCCCCTATGTGTAGGGACTGCTGGTAGTGATAGCCATCCACCCACCTATGGGTAGGGACTGCTGGTAGTGATAGTCATCCATTCCCCTAGGGGCTGGACAATGCTAGTGGAGATGTATATCCACCCCTATGTGTGTGTAACATTTCGCAGGTTCGTGACGTTTTTGTGTGTGGTCGGTGTCTGACTTACCGTCTGCGACGTATGCGTCGGTTCCGGTTGTTGATCCGGTCATAGGTGTACAGAACAGGGATGACCTGCGCAATCGGATTCATGGTTGGTTCGTCTCATAGGCGTTAATCGTTGGTTCGTCTGGTAGGCGTTGCTCGTAGATTCGTCTCGTAGCCATAGATCGTGTTGTGGCGCGAATCGGACCTGATGTACTGCTCTTCCGGATGCTGTGACGTGCTGGAGGTAGCGACCTGTTCGGCGTGTAGGAAGTACACATCGTACTTGGCTTGCCGGAAAGTGCTGTGAAAATCCTTCCGGGCGACTCCATTCAGCGTTTACGGCCCGGCTCGTACGGGGAATGTGGCTGGATTCGGAGCTTACGTGTCGGTCGGGATTTGGACACAATTGCGCATCGTACTTCATCGTTCGGACGGACCGGCTCCCGGAATGAGTCGGTCTGCAGGTAACGCTACGGACAGCTCTCGGAGGGCTGTCCGAGCGAGATTGGAATCGGCCCCTAAGTGTTATTTTCCAAGTTTACAGTGTGCGAAAATTCAATTATACAGTTTTTCAGTAATTACAACATAAAAATGCGGTGCGAATAAAATAATAAAGATGCAAAACAGTTATGGCTGTTTAAACACGATATACCCCCCAGATCAGCATACAGTGTAATCATTGTAGCAGTATCCTCATAGCGGGTGTCGTGGTGCAAGGGAGGGAAGGAACCTGGGATATCAATGTGTGTGAGAATCATACACGTCTGGGTGTTGTGCTTGCTTGTGTAGGAGGACAATCAGAGACGGTGACCAGTGTCCACGGGACAACCATCTGGAATAGACAGTATAACAGCCAGATCAATATACGGTATACTCCGAGTGGCAATTCCTGCTTGGCGGATGTCATGCTACAAGGGAGTAGATATGTGTGAATCACACACATCTAGGTGTCATGTTTTGCATGTGTAAGAGGATTGTGGAGATGGTGACCTGTGTCCATGGGACAACCGTCTGGCGTATGAATGGAATGAAACACAAAGTGCAGTGGTAGGGGGCAACGGGGGGTGGGGTAGGCAGGCTCAGTGGGCGTCGATGGTGGAGTTCCATTCATCCAGGGTATTCAATTCCTGGTTAACAGAGTCACATCGTGTTGTCCATCTACATGCGCATTTGTTAAGAAGCAGTTGTAAGTTGCCAAATCAAATCAGTCTCCGAATGTTGTTTCTCAATGTAGTGTGAGACTAGAGGGGCAGTCTCGATTTTGCACTTAATGCGACTCTAATGTTGTATGATGCATTGTTTGATCATTTGGGTCGTTTGACCAATATAAATCAAGTCTCATGGGCAACGGATTGCGTAAATTACATTAGTGGTGCGGCAGTTGGAGAATTATTTAAGTTGGTACGTGCGGTTCCTGACCATGAATTCTTTGGTATTGATGGTCAGGGGGCAAACTATGCAATTCTGACATCTATAGTGTCCGTGTATGGGTGGTAGACCCCATAGCGAGGTAATGGACGTGGTGTGTTTGTTATTATCGGCCCATGTAACAGCCCGTACTAGTTGGTCAGACAAGTTGTTACCCATCTTATAAGAAAACAAGGGGGGTTCCTGAAATATGGTTTGTGTCCGCAGGGCAATCCAGTTCTTTTTTATTATTTTACTGACTTTATTGCTTGATGGGCAGTAGGTGGAGACAAAGGGGATGCGTGTGTTGACACGTTTGGTGATGGGTGATAGGAGGATGTCCCTGCGGCAATACCATGCGCGTTTGCAGACACGAGAAATCAGGCATTTAGGACAGCCGTGACTAGTGAGTTTTTCAGACAAGATAGCTGCTTTCCGGAAATAATGCATTTTCCACTTACAGTTCCTTTGTATACGAAGGAACTGACCGAACGGGAGACCATCACTGAGGCCTCGTGGATGGTAACTGGAATATAGTAGGAGTGTGTTACGTTCTGTGGGTTTGCGGAACAGTGAGGTTCCGATGGAGCCCTCTTTCGCAAGAAGTTCAGACACGTGGGCAGCTACATCTAGTTCCCCAGATGTGAGGATTTAGCCTCTGTAAAGGGTGATTTATTTAGATTTGATTGCATCCCACATGTAATTAGATCTACTGATGGCACGCATATTACCTTAGTACCACCTCAAGCCAGGAAACAAGTGTACCGCATCAGTAAGCACTTCCATTGTATCAAGGCTTAAGCTGTCTGATTACCAGATTTGTATATCTCAAACGTCTCTGCCCGGTTCCCAGGATCTGCACATGATTCCTTCATACTGCGGAACAGCACCATATCCCAGCTGATGTCACAACTACTACCGGAGAGAGCCTGGCTTGTAGGTAAGTGTGATCTGTCCTAACTTTGTATTGGTAATGTCAGGTAGTATAATCTGAAAGTGTGAACCACTGTTGCACTTCTGTCTGCCTTCCATCTAGGAGACTCAGTATAACCAGCCATGGTTGTTGGCACCACTGAGGAATCCTACTACACCAGCGGAAGTCCGCTTCAATGAGGCCCATGGAAGAATGCGGCAGCCAGTGAAGTGGGCTCTTGGGCTCCTGAAAGCCAGGTTCTGATGTCTGGAGAAGACTGGGGGAGCCCTCCTCTACTCACTCGGGAAGATGTGTAAGATCACCATGGCCTGCTGCATGCTTCACAACATTGCTCTGTAACGGAACATCCCTTCCATTGCAGAGGATGCTGGCCATGAAAAGCCACTGGGAGAGGAACCTGAAATGCCAAATAATGATGATAATGGTGAAGAGGAAGGAAGGGACTTGCGTCAAGATGTTATCCAAAATGTTTTCTCCTGAGTGTAAGTATGGTGTGAGATGTTATGACTTTGACAATTATTGCAACTCTTGTTGTGATGATATGAGGAGGATTGTATGCTCCATCCTAGGAATATTAGGCTCTGGCAATATCTGGTGAAATGTGTTTGTTTTGTTAGTGTAGCTTTGTATAGCTTTGAATTTTGTCTTGAACTGTGTCCTCTAGAAGTTGAATATGTGATTTGTGCCATATGTATGGTTTCTTAGCTAATCTGTCTGTGTTGGTCTGTTTTAGATTCCTTCACCATGGCATCTTCATTTGGACATTTCGTAGTTGTGACATAAGCAGGTATATGATGATGTTCAGACATACGATGTGGAATTTGATTGGTCCTGGGAATGTCTGTCACAGAGTTTGGGTGTGCAAAACCGGTACCAAGACAGCTTGCACAGTGATAGGATGAAAGTTATGTGGCTTCCATTGGACTTGTTCCTTGTGGTGTGTTGGTCCTAATGCAATATGTGTGCCACCATGTGATCCAGCACAATGTTGTGTTTGACCCATATCATGCAAATCTGCCTTTACATTGGCCAATTCCTCATTGTGTATGAACTGTATGTAGCTGTTGATGTGTCTCCTCATTGTAGACCAAAGTGCTTGTGGCACATCACTGACATTTGTTTGTGACATTCCACCAAATGCAAGCAACACTGTATTGGAATGACCCTGTGGTCAGAAACTGTTGTACTGATATGTGTCTGTTTATTTGTTTAATTGACGTGGGATTCCTTTTGTGAGGTAGGCAATATGGCTCCATCTGGTGATGTAGACCTATTTTAATGTTGTCTATTGTAGAGGATATTTTCATGTGTATCCCCTCCCTTCTTCCATGTTATGAAGGTCTAAAACTGAATATATGATCCCTGACACAGAAGAATTGAGACATGTCTTATTTGATGTTTCTGACATCATGTCAGCCTATGATTTGAACAATGGAATAAAGACACTTGTATGTAAGTATTGTTGTGACATGGTAGTAATCCAGAGTTGAACATTGTTTACATACAACATAACCATGCTTCCAGAAGTACCTAGGTTTTGCATTGTAAAGTTTACATAGTAGTACATATACATTGCTAGATGTGAGAGTTACAACAGGAGACAATTAATTGCTGACTTGTGTATTTATTGAAGCGAACAAGGATAATATCAAAAAGTGTACAAAACTTTAAACAGGGAAACCAAAAGTGAAGTAGTCAGTCATGGTGGACGAAACCATAATTGTAGAGTCCAAATTGCCTAGAGTCCAAAGTCCAACATTCTACTCCCATCAGATATGGAAAGGTGTCCAAGAATAGTCCACAAAGTGAATGTGTTGCACACACAGGAAGAAATTTGGGTCGAGGTTTCTTGCTAGTGGTGTTGGGTGTCTTGTCATTCCCACCTCCTGGATTTTTGGGTGAATGTTCTGTCATTTTTGGGAGGGGGATCCGCTGCTGCTGAGACAGAGGTGTCTGCTTACGTGTCTTCCTCTGACAGGGCCTCCCTTCCTGTGGCAGATGCTGATGGCCTGGATGTACTTGGACCACAGGAAAGGGTAGATGAAAGTGGAAAAGACCTGCAGAGGGTGGTGTTTATTTGCTGCAGCAACTCAACCAGGGAGGCCAGGTTGATGTTGAAGCTGGCCACCTTGTGGTATGCGTCCCTGTGCAGATGCTTCATTTCCCAGATTTCATTAAGTACCTGTCCCATCACACTTGGGAGTCCTGGTAGACTCCCAGCACTTGAGTGATGGTGGCCTGAGTGTCAGTGGCTCCAATGGGCTTACTCTTCAGGCACACAGTTACCCTCCCACGAACCCTTGCCCCACAGGCCTGTGCCCTGGGCACAGACTGCACCCTTCCTCTGGTTCCTGGTTCCTCAGTGACTGGGGTTGTGATAGCCACCTCAGAATCCAGGACTGGGGGGCACAAGATGGTACTGACTGTGCTAGATACACAGGTTGGGGGTGAAGGGGTTGGCTGTGTTGCTGCAGCTGGGGTGGGAGGTGTTATTGTGGGCACAGTGAGCCCCACTCTTGCCGTCTGCCCAGGCTGACCAGGTGAGCTAGGACCTTCATCCATGTCCACATCTCCAGGAGTGATGCCAACACTGAGGGCTTCATCCTGGGGTGGAGCGAGAGTCTGGTCGGCGGCCAAGCTCTGACCAGGTGCTGTCCCCTATCGACCTGTTGAGAAATAGAGAACATTGTTATTGGTGGAAGTGTGGTATCTACATCCACATCGTTTGTGTCACAGTAAATAGAAACCTAGGATGAAACAACATTGGTAGAGATTAGTATTGTAATCTATTTGCGTGGTGTTGAAGTTGGTTACTAGACATTTGGAGACATTCAATACATGTAGTAAAATTGACCATCTCATTAGATGTGGTGGTATGTGCCATTTTGGCTTTAGGGATAAACATTGCATCTCCAAAACATTTCAACCAACACAGTGTAGTAATAATATGTGTAATTGACCATTCTACGGCTTAGTTCTGTATAATAAAGGCAAACACACACCTTGGTTGTATATTTACTGGGTCACCTGCTACTGCTAATAAGCTGAGTTTCTTTCAGATGTGGTGGTATGTGCCATTTTGGCTTTAGGGATAAACATTGCATCTCCAAAACATTTCAACCAACACAGTGTAGTCATAATATGTGTAATTGACCATTCTACGGCTTAGTTCTGTATAATGCAGGCAAACACACACCTTGGTTGTATATTTACTGGGTCACCTGCTACTGCTAATAAGCTGAATTTCTTTCATGGCTTACATATATTAGAGGTACACAGTTGTTGTGGTGTCACTCATGCCAGCAATAGTTTCAGTTGAGGAGACCAGGACACCATCAAGCAAAGTAGTCAGACATGTATCTCAGTGGAGCATTGTATGTACATTGCACAGTCCACGATTAGTGAACATCAGTTGTGACATGGTAGACCAGTGAGAAGGGGCAAAAGGAGTATAGCATCTTGGTTAGAGTTACAGTCACAAAGCCTCATGGTAGTAGCGTTAGCTTTTCTAGCTCAACTTACCAACACTAGACAAATGGTAAAAATCTATGCGTCCTTTGAGAATCAACCCCTCTTATTTGAGGGGGCACAGGCCCTTTCTTACCCCTATCCAGACACCAAGGCTCATTTGAGATTCTTTGAACCTTTATCAGAAACTCAGGTAGTACAGCTGATGAAAGAAGTTAAATTTGGTTTGCCGCTGGATCCATGCCCTCATTTTATTATTCCCAACTAGAAATTATTTTTGGTCCCCATTTTAGAGAAATTTTCAACCAATCTTTGGTAGAAGGAACGTATCTAGAGATCTGGAAAGAAGCAGCACTCTTACCTCTGGCAAAAATGGATGGCATGGATGTGTCAATCCTCTCCAATTATCGGCCAATATATCTTCTTCACTTCGGGTCCAAACTTTTGAGAAATTGGTGAATAAACAATTGACCAATTTCGTGGAGACTAGTAATGTGCTGGATCCTTCTCAGACAGGTTTCCGAGGTAACAACTGTACTGAATCCACGTTGTTAGTGATGTTAGATGATGTCATATCAGTAGTTGATCAGGGCAGGGCAGCAACCCTGATCATACTGGACCTATCTGCAGCATTTGACACTGTCTCTCATAGATTGCTGATAGGCAGACTTCAGGAGATTGGCATACATTCTTATGCTCTCAAGTGGCTAAGCACCTTTTTTTAATAGGATACAGATGGTGTAGCTGGGTGCTTGCAGATCCCACTCTTTTAGGTCTAAGTGTGGAGTCCCTCAAAGCTCCTCATTGAGCCCCACTAGTTTTAATATTTATGTAGCCCCATTGGCTCCAATTATCAGGAACTGGGGCTCTGAGGCTATGTCCTATGCAGATGATACTCTGTTCCTGATATCAATGGAGGAGGATCACAATGAGACTCGCTGTAATTTACGAAGTTGCCTTACTGAAGTAGCAGGTTGGATGACAAAGCATTGTTTAAAGCTCAATGCAGAGAAAACAGAGATCCTGCTGTTCGGAGGAGCGCATCAGATATGGGATGCCTCCTGGTGGCAGGAGATACTAGGGGAGATGTCCAGGCCCAAAAGATCTGCAAAAAATCTAGGGGTCATCATTGATGACCAACTTTCCATGCAAGAGTATGTCAGGGCAACATGCAGTGAATGCTTTCGCACTCTTAAGCTACTGAGAAGAATGATTAAATGGATTCCAATAGCGTTGCAAAAAACCATAGTCCAGGCCCTAATCATAAGTAGACTGGACCATGACAATGCATTATTAGCTGGAATAGTTGATTACCTCTGCACAAGATTGCGGGTGATTCAAACTGCCGCAGCCAAGTTAATCTGCAACATGGACATGTTTGGTTCTGCTTCAGCCTCCCTAGCCTCTCTGCATTGGCAGCCGATGTGAAAGCGAAAACATTTTAAACTATTATGTTATGCGCATAAAGTTTTGCACAATGAAGGACTTGAGATATTACAAGCCAGAGTGGAATTTTATCAACCTACCCGGGACTTGAAATCTCGAAATTCAGCCGTAGCTAAAATCAAGCGAATAAGGAAAGTAAGAACCAGGGGCCAAATATTTTTATATTTGGCTGCTGTCCAATGGAATTCACTGCCTTTGGAGATTCAACTCATTGAGAGCTATACTGGGTTTAGAAAGAAATTGAAAAATTGGCTCTTCCCGGGCTAATGGATGTTAAGATGTATCTTGTTTAATATAATTTCTGAGTGGCTAGGTTAGGCAACTACTCAGTGCAGTGATATCCCTTTGGGGATAAGTGTTGCGCTTTAGAAATAAATAAAATAAATGTAAAATAACCTGATGATAAGTGAACCTCAGTTGTAACATGTCAGACAAGTGAGAAGGGGCAAAAGAACTACAGCATCTTAGTTAGAGTTACAGTCACGGGGCCTTGTGGCAGTTGCAGTGATTTCTATGTAGATATACCAACACTTGACAAATGGCTAGTGTTACATACCTGTTGGCAACATGCATTTGGGATCGACCATACATTTAAATTTTTACACATATGATGGGTCCTGGGATGATAATTTTCTATTTACACACTTACAAACAGCATTCCCCCAGGTATTGCTGTCATGCCCCCGGTATGCAGGATGGCCAAGACCTTCTCCTCCCAGGGAAAGAGTTGTAGTGGGCCACTGGGAGGGCCACCACCAGTCCTCTGGGCCTCCAGGTGGTGCTTAGAGTGGTATACATTCACTTTGTCAACTATCCTGTCCCACATTTCCGTTTTCCTACTGAGAGGAGTATATTGGACTTGCGATCCAGAAATGTGTGTCTCTACTCTAATGATTTCATCCACCATGACTGACAACTCAGCCTCTGTGAAACGTGGATTTTTGGGGAGATCCATGACTATAAAAAAATAAGAGTGACAAAATGAAAGGTAACAAAAAAAGTGATATTGGTGAATTAGTGAAAAATAAAGTGTAAATGGTGTGGAGAGTGATAAATGGGATGATAGAAGATGAAAAAAGGGCTGCCTTAGCTCACATTGGTGTAAATTGTGTGTCCTGCAGGTGAGAAGCAAAGGATCCTAGTCAGGGATGGGGTGTGTTTTATAGTGTGATTTTCAGGTGTGTCCACTTGGTAAATTGACATCAGATGTGTAGTTTTTCAATTCATCCAATGTCCAATGTTGTGCTGCTTTGCTGCGAGCGAACCGCAGCGGTCTACTGCCATTGGGTAACTGCCACTAGGAGACCGCCAGTATGACTGTGTTGTCTTAATAGGATTGGTGGGAAACCACAGCCCTGACGGCGTCAGAGGACGCATTCAAAGTAGACATGCAATCAAGTAGTCGGCGTTTCAGGCTGCACAACTCGCAATATGGCGGGCGAAAGAGCGTCGGCACAGCAGTCTTCTAGAGACCACGGCCGTGACAGTCGCGCAGTCGGACTGCCAAACTCGTAATTGGTCCCATAGTGTGCATTCACTAGCAGCAGCAACCTCTGCTTATGCATGCAAAAGGATATCAAGATTACCACAAAGTATCCAACAACCTACTTCTGACGAAGGTGGGATCATAAACACAAACACTATGAGGACTAAGTTGAGTAAGGATGCACAGTACCATATAAACCATGATATGTCCTTTTATACAACTGGAAAATTGCCAAAAAGTTGGTGATTGATCTCCCATTTCCTTTGATGGAAGAAGAGGGTTTTTAAAATTTGGTCCCTTTGCATAAAATAGAAACTTCCAAGCCAAACTTTTTTCTCAACTGCAGCATTGCCAAAGCTGGGCTAGATTGCTTTGCTTACATGCTAAAACAGAACCCTTTCCATTCCATCCGTCTCACTACAGACATTTAGACCAGTGATCAAGCTGCAGGCAATATATATGTAACACTGCACACTGGGTCACCTTCAAGGGAGTTAAGAAAAGGGTATCCACTGGCACTTCCAGGACTGCTTCATTCCCATGTGATCATTGGCTGGCTTGCAACAGTTTCAATGTTCTCTATGAAGATCAAGTTGCTGACAAAAAATTGAGCGCCAAAAGATATGAATGGCTTAAACCACTGGGTGTCAGAATTGGAATTATTGCTGCTGAAAATGGCAGTGACATTAACAAAGCCATGACAGATGGAGCTTATATCCAAATGCTCAGTTTAACCCAGTGCATCAATTTGATTGTGCTTGAATTAAACAAATAGGAAGAAGTAGTCCATAACACACCGGTCGACTGTTGAAGGATTTGCACAGATTAGCCATTCTTTTTTCACTGAATTTTATTGATTTCATTATTACAATGAGAACAACAAAGAGACATATACTGATTGCAATCTTGGTACAAGCATTGTACAGTGAAACCATGTTCTCCAAGCTTTAAGCAATGAAATAGTGGTGCTATCACCCACTTATCGAGAAGACATGTTGTGCTCCGTATGGCCATCCTCCATGTCGTGCCATTGGGACAAGTATGCATATTTGTGTGGATAGCAATCTCTTCCCACTCCAGAATATCCAGCTTCTGCTAGAGTGTGTTTATAGTGTATGGGGTGTCATATCTCCCACCTTGGTGTCAGGGACTTAACAGAGACTCAGGTGCATCAGATCTTCAATGGTTGGAAGTGCTCTCACCAAGGCTCCCTGATTTTATTGTACTTTTGAGGACAGTCTCTGGCTTTATATACCTATTTTTCCACACAAACACGCCAGGCTATGTCACTTTTGGCAATCAGGCAACCCAATCCCAGCAAGCTGTGATTTGCTCTGTGACCTCCCCACTCTTCCAGGAAGCCCAAGAGAGTAATTTTGGGCATGAGGGATATGGGTCTATCCATAGGTTAGCCATTCTTTGAAGCCTGGAAGAGCTTGATGGTCTTTCAATGAGCGTACAAAGTTTGCTTAATGACCTCATATAGAGGTTGCAAATGTTGGATCTTCACTTTATATATGCTGTAACACCAAATTTACCCATACAAGTGTATTAATGACTGTGCTATAAAGGAGATAGGAATGAAGCTGCGAAAGCCATGTCATTGCAGGATTGGCAAATGGAGGGCTAATGGAGTTTATGATCAAAATGTGTGAACCCTTTGACATTTTGACAAAGGAAGCCAAGAAGGTTGATTGTATCATTAGTCATGACATTCCATTTTTTTACTTGCTGCCAACTTAAGTGCATAATATGGAAGACGCATATAATGCGTCCTTGCGTCAATTTTTGCTGCGGGAATGCATTTAGACAAAAGCACTGCAAACAGCTTTCGGTTGTTCCTGTGCGCTTGCAGTAAATTCTGACCATGAATGGCGCATAATTACACAAAGTGGCATAATGATGTAATTTCGGGAATTATGCATAACAAGCAAAACATGAAATTCCTGAAATGATTCTATTCACGCCGGTATAATGTAAATTTCACCCATGCCTAATAAAAAGCATAGGGCCTGCAAAGAGTACATTTGTTCCACTATACTAGATCCACTGAACAACAACGTCCATTATCTATTCAGCCCAGTCTACTGAACTATTAACAGATGTCCCTGAGCTAAAGTTATAAAGGGTGCATACATCTACGTATAAACATACTGAAGAGAAGGGATTATTGGCATCACACTTATCAAGAACCTTGGAGGACAGCAAGGGTTCTGTTACCACAGAGAAAATATTATGGGCTGTGCCAAAGCCTTATATTTGACAGGGTATGATGCAGTAATCAGCACTGAAGTGGTATAATAAAATAGAGACACAGATAGGCCAGGAATTATTAAAATCAGCATGTTTTACCAGACACACAAAATATGCCCTGACTCAAACATGATAAAACAACAATACATTCAATTTGAAGGTGCACCGAAAATTAAGTAGCACAATCTGGTGTTGGTTTGTTCTTCAACTTTTATTCTTTATTTCATTTTCTTTTGCAACAGACAGCCAACGCGTTTCGTTCCCACTTCACAGTGTGTGGAACTTCGTCAGGGCATTCTCCAACTTCCAGCTTCGCCATGTAATTTCTTATATATCCTCTATTAAGTTTCAAAACATCCCAATGTCCTTTCCGTCTGTCTCTCCTCAGCGCGGCCCGATAAATATATATAGAGGATATATAAGAAATTACATGGCGAAGCTGGAAGTTGGAGAATGCCCTGACGAAGTTCCACACACTGTGAAGTGGGAACGAAACGCGTTGGCTGTCTGTTGCAAAAGAAAATGAAATAAAGAATAAAAAGTTGAAGAACAAACCAACACCAGATTGTGCTACTTAATTTTCGGTGCACCTTCAAATTGAATGTATTATATGCTAATCTGTGAAACAGTGACACTGAAGGGTGACGAGTGTCGAAGTGTGCACGACTAAAACAATACAAAAGAGGGGCACAGTTACTAGTGAGGTGCGATTTCTTTGGGTCCGTCATCCGATTCGCTTGTATTGTTAAAAATGATAAAACAACAATATGGTGACGAAAAGAATGCTTGAATTATTCCCAGCGACTGACAATCACTCAGACCGGATTCCAGTCCATCATTTTTGCCCACCATACCACTCTAGACAAAGGACCACCTTGTTGTTGCAACACATAATAGAGGCATTGTAAATACATTGAGAAGGCTAGACGGTTATTGGTAGGTCATCTGTGCCAGTCGGAGTCATCCACAGCTATCCCTGCCCTTAGAGATGATGATAGCAAATTGTAAGCTCGTCCAGTATACATCACCAGGGCATTTGCATCCTTTTGTGGAAACCTACATGATTTAGAACATGTGGGCTCTGCAGGAAACGTTTTTGAAAGGTGTTAGACTACGAACCTTGGCCTTAGAAACAAGTCATGAGTTGGAAGGCAACATCTCCAAGAGGGAGGACCAAAAGGTAGTAGAGTGCATGTTCTCTGGTGAAGTTCCCAGTGAAGATGGGTTCCCAGTGGAATTTCACAAAATGAATAAGGGAAGAAAATGCAACTCCTGTAAGAGATTTTTCAGAATGCTGAATCTGAGGGTATTCTAAGGTACAAAATAGGTATGCCATACCCTTGCTCATCCAAAAACCTAAGAAAGTTAGGCAATTGTGCCCCAGTTATCGCCTCATATTTCTACTTAATACAGACATCAGCATGCTGGAAAAAGTATTGGACAATATGTTAAAAAGTGTTTTTTCTCAGACTCCCCAGCTAAGTGGGATTTGTATCAGGCCATTCATCAAGCAATAATTGGGGAACTCTGCTACATTTATTTAGCATGTGCTAAATGATCCGGATGAAAGAAGGCGCAATTCCACTAAATGCTGACAAGGACTTTTTAATCCCTAATTTAGCTTTTTAATATAACTATTCAACCACTAATGGCAATTAGACAGTAACACATATTCCAGTAGCTGCAAAGTAAAGACAGTACAGTTCACCCCACGATAAACGCTTAAAGAGGTATGTGACCATCGTGCAATAATGACAATCACATTGCATCAATCCTAGCCCCAGGATATAGTTCTCCTTATATTAATGCCCTTCTCTCAAGTTAAGTTCGGAGGGGTCCCAACCATCCTAGGGTGGCTGTATGCATCTGTGCATAGTGGTCTGTGGAGTCATTATAGAAAGTTGCATCTCGGATCCCATCCCTCAGAGATGGAGGGGGACCCTTTTACCAAGCCATGGCCACTCTGCATTAATGGGGAAGTCCGACACGAGTCAATAAAGGAGACACCTGAATGGGGCGCCCCGAAATATCAGCCAACAGGCCATTCATCTCCTGTCAAAAAAACGGATTTACCTGAGCATTGCCAGCCAAATGTAGGAAACCAGCTGAATACATGGGGTAGCGATGATATTTTTCATTTATAGATATACCGAATTATGACATCGATTGAGAAGTGTAGTCCCTTGAGAACATGAAAATGTAATAGCTTATGCCTGTAATTTAAAGATACTAATTAAACCTGGAAGCAATAGAACAATCATGTCTCTTTAGGTATCTCTTGTCCAAGGTCACATTCCCACTATCTTTTCAACGGGAGATCAGATCCTTCATACAGACCAGTGCACGTGTTGCACAGTCTAGATACCCATCCCACAACCAGGTTTGTTCTAATACTGTGTGTTAGAGGCACAAATTTGGCGGGGGGGGGAGGGGGGGATGTGCAAACATTTTGGAAATGCTGCCCCGTCGCTCACCTAAGGCAATGGTATATAAATATCTCTAGAGGAATAGTGTCTTATTTTGGACGAGGGTCAGGAAATATCCCTGTGGGAATATGTGCCCCATACTTGTGAGGTCCTAAATTTGCAATTCCTCCATCACTCTATGTTCCAATGGGTGTGGCAGCAATGAATTGTAAGCCAGTGGTATAGCTGGATAATATAATAAATTCATACTAGCTTTACGTGCCAGTGTCCACCATGACCACTGTGTGCATTGTGTATTGCAATGGAAGGTCTGGGCTGACTTATCGCCAAAATCGTTTGTAATGTGCCACTGTCTATTTGGGCTTTCTGAGTCATGTGATGGGGGCACTTCTCTGTTTCGTGCCAAAATGCAGTGAAGTCGCAAATATTTCCTAATAACTTCACCCATCCCATCACTATTGTTCAGTCATACATACACTTATCTATGTTTCATACACCTTACATTCATGACCCCAAGTCTGAGTAAGTAAAGTTCCCCAAAAAAATAAACAGTATCAAATCTTTAATAAAAATCTCATCATATTCTTTTTTTCTTCATGGTGAGGAATTTGGCCATTGTGGCCTGGGTGTGTGGGCTGCGTGGTCTGTCTCTTTCTTGGCTGTCTTTGTGGGCCTTCCTGGGGAGGGGCAGGGCTCCACACTTGGGAAGATGTGTTGGGAAACTGCTCTGGGGCCGCTGCGGATGGGCGGGACTGTTCGGTGCTTATGACTATAATGGAAATTCCCCTACGAGAGAACAGGAGTTACAGGTAATAAACTAATCTTTACTGGTGACCCTGAATCTACCAGAATTTGTAAATCCACCTTGCCTATTCCTACCTTACAGAACAATCAATCATTTTTGTTGTTTGTTTTGTTTTTCAGACCAGCATCATGGCAAACAGTTTGCATACACTTATCAGACTGATCCGCACCCACAGTAACATGGCCACAGTGATACCACTGTCCTCATCCTTATGCAAATACTATTATACAACATCAGGAATGCAATTGACCTTAACAGCACGAATATTTTTGCAGACTTTCATAAAATGCCCAACCTTTTTGCACTTATTGCACTTTCTTCCTTGTGCAGGACAATTTGAACTATTACCCATATGGCTGTACGATCCGTACCTATAACATGTATTAGATTTATTGAATCTACCACTGTTACATTCTTTACAGAATTCACACTGTTATCTACAATGCTGGACACACCGCCAGACGCACCAGCTAACACTTTTACTGAAAGAGCAGATCGCTCGATACCCTTAGCAATTTTGACTGTTTCCTCCAATTTGGGATTAGTGCAACAGAGTAGATGCTCTTGCACTTTTTAGAATAACAATTCAATACTATCTGATCTCTCAAGTAGTGGTCCTTTGCCTTCTCAAAATGATAAGTGCTGGCTAAAATTCAGATCAAGGTTTTAATCAGAAGACCGTTTCCTAGAATAAAAATTAAATTGTTCTAAAATAACACTTGGTTGTTAGGAAATGTGTTGCACTAGTCTCTTTTCTGCCCCTACACACTCGGTCCATTCAGCAGCATTCTCTCCAGGAGCTTGAGCTTCGGGTAGATAGTCGAAAATCTTTTGCCCTCCGGTACTTAAACAATTGTACAAAATCTCCAATTTCCTTGCACGGCTAAATCCAACTCCATCAATAACCACCAAGTAGTTCTTGAAAACCGATACCCAATGTTTCCATTCTAACATGGGTTTGCTGGGAATGTCTAAAATAAGTGGAGGTTGCTGCAAATTACCACCACCCGACAAAGTCAAAGTTAGCTGCCAAGTGCCCAATAAATAAGAATAATAGTCAGAATAGCTTCAGAGTTGCAGACTCAGATACGGTAAGGTACCAACATCAACAAAGGTTTGCCGAAATAGCATTAATCTGCGCAGGTTCAAAGAGCACTTGACACTAAACCCCTGTGTCGGCACAGCTGGCAAACAATATGGCGGCACACATAGCCTCCATGCAGGCAGGTCAACAATGATGGTAACACATGCCTGAATGGCGCATCAGCAGAATGCTGCACGCTGATTAGCCAAATAGCAGTGATGCCGATTCCTGATTGGCATCAGCACGGACACTGTTACAGGCACCAAAAAATGAAATTCCGGGTCATTTTCGGTGTACGTTTTCACCGAATATAGCAGCCGAAATCATGCTCAGGGCAGCTAGACAAATTCCACGAGGACCATCCAGCGTTGCCCAGGAACTGCAATCGGTGGTCTCCCCTTGTTCAGGAAAGAGAAAAAACCATCTAGTCGACAAATATGTTGCGGATAACGTCTGGGATAAATAAAGCAGATCCAAAGATAAGTAAACCACAATGTAGTTTATTCGATGTTAGGTTGATCAACGGAGCCCATCCTCCATCGTCCCTCGAACTCTGCTGTCCTGCAACTAACTAGCCAAACTGGCAATTGTATGTCTGCTCAAAGGAGAACAGAACTTGGAATGGCGCTCAGAAAATGCACATGGTAAACAGAATGAATGGCGCCCACATACAACAAATCAATCAATCAATCATGTCACTTATAAAGCGCACTACATACCCGCGAGGGTCTCAAGGCGCTGGGGGAAGAGAGGGGTGGTGCTGCTACTGATCGAAGAGCCAGGTCTTGAGGAGTCTTCTGAAGGCCAGTAGGTCTTGGGTCTGTCGGAGGTTGGTAGGGAGGGTGTTCCAGGTCTTGGCGGCGAGGTGGGAGAAGGATCTGCCGCCGGCGGTCGTTTTCCGGATGCGGGGGACTGTGGTGAGGGCGAGGCTGGTCGAGCGGAGCTGGCGGGTGGGGGTGTAGAAGCTGAGTCGTCTGTTGAGGTAGGCTGGTCCGGAGTTGTGGAGTGCTTTGTGTGCGTGGGTGAGGAGCTTGAAGGTTATCCTCTTGTTGACAGGGAGCCAGTGCAGGTCTCTCAGGTGGGGTGTGATGTGGCTGCGTCGGGGGATGTCGAGGATAAGACGTGCAGAGGCGTTCTGGATGCGTTGCAGCCGTCTCAGGAGCTTAGCCGTCGTTCCTGCGTAGAGGGCATTTCCGTAGTCCAGCCTGCTGGTGACGAGGGCCTGGGTGACTGTTTTTCTTGTTTCGGTGGGGATCCACTTGAAGATCCTGCGGAGCATTCGGAGGATGTTGAAGCAGGATGAGGAAACGGCGTTGACCTGCTTAGTCATGGAGAGGGTGGGGTCGAGGATGACCCCTAGGTTGCGTACGTGGTCGGTGGGTGGCGGGGCTGTTCCCAGTGATGTTGGCCACCAGGAGTCGTCCCAGGCTGAAGGGTTGGAACCAAGGATGAGGACCTCCGTCTTGTCCGAGTTCAGCTTCAGGCGGCTGGTCCTCATCCATTCGGCGACGGCCTTCATTCCTTCGTGGAGGTGGGCTTTGGCGGTGTGAGGGTCTTTGGTGAGGAGAGGATCAGCTGGGTGTCGTCGGCGTAGGAGATGATGTTGAGGTTGTGCTGTCGGGCGACGTGGGCGAGGGGTGCCATGTAGATGTTGAACAGCGTTGGGCTGAGGGAGGAGCCTTGGGGTGCGCCGCAGATGATCTTGGTGGCCTTGGATCGGAAGGGGGCGAGGCGGACGCTTTGTGTTCTGCCGGAAAGGAAGGATGTGGTCCAGTCCAGGGCCTTCTCTTGGATCCCGGCGTCGTGAAGGCGTGTTCGTAGTGTGTGGTGGCAGACTGTGTCGAAGGCGGCTGATAGATCCAGGAGGATGAGGGCTGCTGTTTCTCCGTTGTCTAGCAGGGTCCTGATGTCATCGGTGGCGGCGATGAGGGTGGTTTCGGTGCTGTGGTTGCTGCGGAAGCCGGACTGGGAAGGGTCCAGGATGTTGTTCTCCTCGAGGTAGCGGGTCAGTTGTTTGTTGACGATTTTCTCGGTGACCTTCGCGGGGAACGGGAGCAGAGAGATGGGTCGGAAGTTCTTGAGGTCCTTGGGGTCTGCCTTGGGTTTCTTGAGTAAGGCGGTGATCTCGGCGTGCTTCCAGCTTTCCGGGAAGGTTGCTGTCTCGAAGGAGATGTTGATTATTTTCCGGAGATGGGGCGCGATGGCTGTACTGGCTTTGTTGAAGATGTGGTGAGGGCACGGGTCTAGCGGTGAACCGGAGTGGATGGTGTTCATGATCTCGCTGGTGTCCTCGTCGTTGATGTTGGTCCAGGAGAGCAGGCGGTTGGTGGTTGTGGGGGCAGTGGTCTCGGTGGTTGCCGGGGCGGTCGTGGTGTTGAAGCTGTCGTGGATGTCGGCGATTTTGCGGTGGAAGGAGGTGGCCAGTGAGTCGCACAGGTCTTGCGACGGCTGGATGTCGTTGGTGTTGGAGCTGGGGTTGGAGAGTTCCTTCACGATGTTGAAGAGCTCTTTGCTGTTGTGTGCGTTGTTGTCTAGGCGGTCTTTGAGTGAGGCCCTTTTGGCGGATCTGATGAGGTGATGGTGATTGCGGGTGGCGCTCTTGTGGGCGGCGTAGCTGTCCGCTGTCCGTTCGTGGAGCACTGCAACATGCACATGCAACATCAGACTAAGAATGCCCCAATTAAAAAAACACAAGCTGCATCAGACACCCAGCTCATCCTTTCCCTCTCCAATGAAACGTCCAGCACATGGACAGCTTCACCTCCTGCTTGTCCGAAGTCACCAGGTGGATGCAGATTAACTGTCAAACTCAACACAGACAAAATGGACATAGTACTTTTTGTCAAGTCTACTTCTCTATGGAGCTCTATCTTGTGGTAAGCAGGTCTTGGACCAACACCCAGCCCAGCCAATCAAGCCAAGAACCTGGGTATAGTCATGGACAGCCATCTCTCGATGACCAGCCAAGTTAACACAGTCCTTTCCTCCCTACACCATAAAGATTATGAAAAAAAAAATCTTCAATTGGCTTCCGATCAACAAATGCAGAACCTTCCCAATTGCCCTTCTCACCAGCAACCTGGACTGCGGCAGTGCACTTTGTGTAAGCATCACTGCCCAACTGAGCAGAAGACTTCAGGTCTCAACGGCCAGGTTCACACTCCATCTACACACAAACATCACCTTATGCCAAAAAGACTTCTACTGTCTCCCCATCCACAAACGTTCCTCAGAAGCATGTACAAAGCCCTGCTCAATCTAGGTCCCTCTTACCTCAACAGCTGTATCAATTTCCACACCCTACCACAAACCTCTGCTTGACCACCTCCTGCTCCCACACATCCCCCACATCCGCTCACTCTACAAACTCTACAAGTATTCATAACCTAATGTGACATCACATGATGTCCTAGACAAGCAGGACACCACATCAGGTCAAAGCATTTTATAATAGTGCATTGCTCGATGAGTGGACACTTGTTCCTTTCAGCTTCATAATTTACTTTGGCTGCTGTTTTGGCTTCTTTTGCTCTTACTGTTGTCACTAATTTTGAGACATCTTTAAGTGTGGTGCAAACCTTCGTGTAAATGACCAGCATAGCATAACATATGAGTCCATCATGATTGTAAAGGACCCACATCACTTAAATACTTTTTGGTCTTTTTGTGAACATAAGATGTTTTGTTTTGGAGCTGTGCTCTTACAAATAAATTGACCCTCGCCCATCCTGGTCGAAGCATAAAGGGGAGTTCAGTTTCAACAATGACAGAAAAGTGCTAACTGGGCCGTTAAAATGCTCTACTAGATGGGTTTCACAGTCCATCAACAGCACAAATTATTTTTTCTCTCCAGAAAAGTTTTCTTCTTGTCCCAACATAGCCAACTCTCTAAAGGCATAAGATGACGATACTACGGTCAATCTTAACCTCTCTATGGAGCCCCTAATAATTAAAAAAAAAGAAAATTACCAGGTCATAAGAGTTAACAACTAGAAGTGCAAAGTACAAGACTGTTTTATTGGTTGATGAAATTTATGTTTCTTAGTGGTCCCTGCTAGCTCTATACCTGCCTTGGCCGAAGAATTGGAGACTTTTTCTAGAATCTCTGGGTAAAGGCAACTACTCTAAGTACCAAGAAATGGGAGTGGCTGGCTCAGATCATGACTGCTTCCCCTACATATATAGAAGGGCTTTGTATGTACCAACACTCCCATTCACTGTCTGGGGGCTACGTTCCCAGTACTTGTGATTCTCTTAACGCCTGCTACCTCCCATTATTGCTCGAAATCCTTTTTAAGGACCTGTACAGATGAGAACTACTGAAGTTGCCCTTGTTCAGTAAAATTAACAATTTGCTTCCATGCCTTCTCTTCCTTGCCTAGACATATCTACTTACATTTCCTAAACTAGTCCTAAAAGATCTACAGAAGCACATGCTTGGTTTTGTGTTGAGAGGTAAAGCACCTACGGTGGCTAAAGTGAACTTAGTGAGAATGCCTTCTTGTGAGGAGGAGAGTGGGAGAGGATAGATGAGCTTCCCACCTAGCATTAGAAATGATTGGAATGGATAAATCGAAACTATGATAACCAGTAGAAAGAGATTATTCCCAAGTTTCATTTAATTCTATTTCATGGCTGCCCCCATGACATGGACCCAAAGTTAGAAGCCTGTTTGCCACAACGGTATCGTTTGGATGGACTAGTCTGAAGGAAAAAAGTTACATAATTTCCATATTCCTTTATCCCCAGTCCATTATCTGGATTTTACTGTAGGGCTAACAGATCCACATTTTAACAACTGGAGAGAAATCAGCCTAGTACTTAGGGCAGTTTCAACGAAGGAGTGCATTTGAGAGATCGGCAACACTATGACGCAAGATGCTGATTAATCCTATAGAATACTTTCAGACTAATGCAAACACTCCATTGGGCAGGAGTGGGAGAGACATGGAGAACAGTAATAGGGATTTAACGCAAATGGAAATGCTTTTCTCACAAGCTTTCACAAGAAATGGAATTTCATGTATGTATATAGCGATACTGGTCTTATGAATGCTATACATAGTTATATGCCTCTATGGGTGGTCACAAAAGTTCAGAATGAGGGCTTTCAAGTTGACAATTTTCACCCAATATGAACACCTCAAGCTCTGAACCCGTTGATACCTGACCATAGTAAGACTTATAGCCATGATTGGAGGATCTGACTTGCGTTGGAGACATTGAGAGAAAAAATGGCACATATCTGGTGGACTTGTCCCCATGTGCAGCCCTACTGGGTTTAGCTTTTCAGCTTTCTGAAAGACATAAGAGGGGTTGACTTGACTTTTGACCGCCCCCCCACCCCCCTGTGGTACTCTTGGGATCCCCAGACAAAGACAGTATCTATCTTCTTAGCACCCTTGTGAGGGATACACATTTCTTGTTTTCTCCTTATAGGGGACTCACTGTGGCACAGTTTTGGAAGCAGTAATTTCCACCCCCGGATATGGTGGTCGAATGTCTGGAATTGTTATGCTAAAAAAAAACTAACGACCTAAATGCCAGTTTCCACATGATCGGGCAACCATTCAAAACCTATGTGAGAAGCCAGTCGGAGAAAGGAGTATGGACTGTCACGTTCCTTTCTTAGAAAAAAGGATGGTATGCCTAGAATGTCAATGAAGGCTCATCTGTTGAAAGTGAAGAATTGAATGGTACAGGATGCAGGGAACCATAAACTGATACTTGCCTTAGACTGGTATCAGATGGAAACACAGATTCTATGGTTAAACGGGTCACAACCCAATAGGCTTCACTTTTTCACTCTGCACAAGGGTGATACCCTCGCTCTCCTCCCTGGCCCCCACCTACAATACAGGAGTCATGAGCAATGGCACACGGGGCCATGGCCCTCTTTTATCACAAGTTGCACAGAGCGTCGCTCCTCTGAGGTCACAGCGATGGACTGGAGCAGCGGCCTTACTTTTCACTGCCATACCACCTGTCATATAGTGTCACCTACTTGAATGGAACATGAGCTGATGGCCCAATTAGTGCTGCAGTACCGAATGGACACTGAATCTCACACTTGGCTTCCAGGGTCCATGCGATAGGATCCGCACTGGACCTTCTTCCTTCCACTCACTCTCCTCTTCCTAGTAATAGACACAAAGAGGACCAAAAGGGGGTATTTAGATACCCCACCTGCCTCATCCCTAAAATCACTCAATCACACAAAAGGGAACTCGAGAGGGAAACATGGCGGCTGGCTGACGCCGGTCGCGGGAGCTTCCGGTGCGGCGTGAGGCATCATTGAATTAGCGGTGTTTAAGTGGAAGAATTAACCCGTGTAAGATGTGTGGCGTAGTGTAGAGGCAAAAATAAATAAAAGGTTGTCTGGATTACCTTTTAAAACGTGAATATGGAAGAGCCTTGGGTCGGATTTATGAAGTATACGAGTCAGGACGTGGCAGCTGAACGCGGGACTTGGAAGCACTTAGCAGACCTCTGGAGGAAGACGAGGTCAGCTGCTGCTTTGATCGGCTTCAGTGTCAAGGGGAGCAGCGTCAGAACAGTGTACTCGCCGGCAGGATTGGAGGAAACAGCAAAATCGGCGAATTTGAATCGAGAAGGACGGAGCAGTGAAGACCTTAGCCCGAGCCCGAGCTCACAGACAGAGGCAGAGCGGGTAAGGCGCAGGAGCTGGGGCTGGGGAGGACTGCAAAATAAAGAAATAAAGGCTTGGTCGATGGAAAGGGATTTTCCATTCTCGATTCAGAAACTTGAGCAGGAGAGGGAGTGTGCCGTAGTTACAGAAAGCACAAATGGTGTCCAGACGGGGTTGGAGGAACTAGGGAGGGCAGTTAAGAACTCCACAACTACGTCAATTGATAAGTGTGCCCCCGTCCTTCAGATAAGAAATAGATACCAGCTGAGATCTCACCCTGAGGTTATAAACAGAGGGTGTAAAATCAATACGGGGGGAAAGGCGCCTAGAGAGGTGGCACCTACTACACCCAAGAAAAAGCGTCAAAATTGAAATCGGGGGAAAACAGAAGCGGAGTGGTGATAAAGCGCGAACAGTGATAAAAATCGCTCCATCTCTAACTTCCTATTTTAAAATAATGGAGCAGGTTGCAGCCCCCAAAGGAGGGGGGGAAAAAGGTGCCCAGATGAATCCTGTCCAGACAAACCCTGTCCAGACAAACCCTGTCCCTGTTCAATTGGAAAATCGCTTTACACTATTAGCGGACGAAAGAAGCGGGGAAGGTGGGGAAGTCCAAGATAAAGTCCAGTCGGGGATGCAGGAAGCATATGGATATTCAAACTCCCTCCACACTACAGATATTTCCCCCTTGGCAACATCAATGGCACCAGGCTTAGGTGACAGTCAACAACAAGGTAGTGGCAGTACCTTGGAGGAGGAGGAAAACACAGATTCAACACAAGGAGCAGAGGGGGGTAAAAATCAGTTTGAAATAATGTTTTTGAGTCTAAGAAAAGATATATTTTCTAAATTTGAGGTCTCTGAGAGTAATCAGAAAGGTATACACGACAAATGTGACGTCCTTGAAGAGAAGTTGGATGATATCGCCTCGCGAACCGGGGCATTGGAGAGCGAGGTGAGGATCCTGGCCGAGACAGTATCAGGAAATACCAAGGACTTGGAAAATTTAAAAGCTCAAAATAAAATCCTTCAGGAGGATATGGAGAGGCTAGAGATGCAAGCGAGGCGGAATAACTTAAGAGTCCTTAAAGTTCCGGAGGGCGCAGAAGGGGGAGACATTAAGGCTTTTGTCTGCAAAATGCTGAAAGAAGGAATCCTTAAGGATAGACCAGACATAGAGCTGGAGAAAGAGATCCAGAGAGTCCACAGAGACCCCTTTAAGTTAAGCCCTGCAAGAAAGGCTCCTAGGAAAATATTAATTAATTTTCTTACGTACGCAGTTAAGGAGCTAGTATTGGGGAGAGCTTTGAAAGAATCATCATTAACGCATGAGTCTTTTAGTTATCAAATTAGATCAGATCTCGGTAAAAGAATGGCTCAGAGGCAGTGGGAACTCGGGACGAGAATGGGGGAACTAAGAAGGCGGGGTGCCCAGGTCCAAATGAAATTTCCTGCTATGCTTAAAATTATGTGGCAAAATAAGATGCATAATATCAGTAGTCCAGAGGAAGTTGACACACTTTTGGCACAGATGCAGACATAAGCATGACCTGGGCAAAAGAGACCAGAAAGCCAGATTTATGTCGGTAGGAATATAGGGTAGAAATACAATCTGGAAAAAAAAAAAAAAAGATATAATGGGTTTTTCTTCAACTTTTCTTTGGTATTGATGCCTCCCGTAGCAATGGGAGGAGCCTGAATGGCGGCTTCGAACCGCCAAAAGAGTAATGGGAGGGTTTCCTGGGGGGTGGGGAGCACAGGGTGTGGGGAGCAAGGGGAAAAAAGAAAAAAAAATAGCCCTCATACATGCTGCAGATTCTTATTGGAAGAAGTTAGGAGGTCATAGGGATAACAATTTTAAAAATGAACAAATCAAATAAACTTAAACTATTAACTTGGAACATGAATGGGCTGAGGAAGAAGAGTAAGCTGTCTAGGGTTATAGAATTCTTAAGGAATACCGAAGCACACATTATTTTTTTACAAGAAACCCACTTAGAAGTACAAGAGTGTAAAGAGAGCTTTAGCAAAGTTAGATGGGTGCAGGAGGTCCTCTGTTCAGAGCAAAGAGGAATTTCAAGGGAGTAGCATTACTTATAAGATGCAATGCAGGTATAAAAATAGTCAAGCATGAGACAGACCAGTCAGGGAGATGGTTGGTGGCCACCATAACGATGCAGGATAGGCCCCTGGTCTGTGCAGTATATTACGGACCAAACGAAGATAACCCCGGTGCGCTCTCCAAACTTGAAGTTAGTATGTTAGATACGACAGCTCCAATCATAATGGGGGGTGACTTCAACTTGGTCTTAAATAAGGAAATAGATCGCACCTCGAAAGCAAAATATAACAGTCCCCCAAAAACGTTTTCTAGTTTAAAAAATATGTTGAGATAGTTTAATTTGGTGGATATCTGGCGAAGCTTGAATGGAGAAACTAGAGATTTTACTTTTTATAGCAAGAAATATAGGCATCATTCTCGAATTGATTATTTTCTTATAGACCAAGAGCTGTTTGCGGAGGTCGAGATGATAAAACATATTCCTGCTATATTATCAGACCATTCAGCAGTTGTTATGAATTTGATACTGCAGCAAAAAGAGGTACAGAGAAGGCAGACAGTAGACAGGACGATGTTATTAAACGAGGAAGTGATTAGAGATTTAGGGGAAAAGACGGATGAGTATTTCAAATTTAACATGGGAACAGCTAAGGTCCAGACAGTATGGGAGGCTTTTAAGGCATATTCAAGAGGGATAATGAAGGCTATAACAGCGGGAAGAAGGAAAGCCTTGAAGCAAGAGGAGGTAAGGAAAATAGATGAGATTAAGGAAAAAGAAAGAGAATTACAGGTTGCATCAATGGAAGGCTTAAGTACAATCCCAATTTTAGTAAATGAGCTGGAGAGACTGCAGGCCGAGTTTCAGGCAAAAATAGATAAGAAGCTCTTAGATAAGTGGAAGGCAAGCAAGCTCCAACATTTTGAATATGGGGAGAAGTGCAGCTCTTTGTTGGCGTGGAAGGCTAAATCAGATAGGGCAAGGAACACGATTAAGAATTTAGTAAAAAGAGGGTCAGGAGTAATTATACAAGCGGACCAAGAGATCCGCGATGAAGCCCGAAGTTTTATGAGTGAATTATATAGAGAGGACATAAAGCCAGGACAAGGAAATATTCAGAAGTGGTTAAAACAGATAACACTTCCCCAATTGATAGAGGAACAAAAGACATTTCTGGTACAAAGCATCACTGAGGATGAAATTCTGACACAATGTAAAAAAATGGCAAGAGGAAAAGCTGCAGGCCCAGATGGGCTGCCAGTAGAGTTATACTTGAGTATCTTGGATAAAGTAGTGCCAATCTTAAAATCTCTGTTTAACAAAATCTATATTGATGGGGAAAATCCACCTAGTTCATGGGCAGAAGCTACGGTTACGTTGATTTTAAAGCCAAACAAAGACCCCCAGAAGATTGAGTCCTATAGACCCATATCCTTATTAAACACGGATTATAAGATCTTCTCTGGAATAGTTGCATCACGGGTCTCAAAGATAATAAAGGGTGTAGTCCATCCAGATCAAAGAGGCTTTATACCAGGGAGGCAGTTAAATGAACTAACCTTCCAGGCAATGGGGGCCATAGACTCCGCTGAAGAAAGAAAGGTCCCTTTAACTGTAGTGGCAATAGATGCTGCTAAAGCATTTCACCAGGTAAATTGGGCATACTTGTGGGAGACACTGAAAAGGTGTGGTTTTCCAAACAATCTAGTTAGGACGGTGAAAAACCTATACCTTAGCCCAAAAGCAAAAGTGTTGGTGAATGGGGAATTGACAGATTGGTTTGGTATCACAAGGGGCACTATGCAGGGGTGTCCCATGTCCCCACTCCTGTTCAACCTATATATTGAGCCGTTTGCCTGTTGGCTTAGAGCAGATACCTCAATTTTGCCTTTCAGGCTCGGTGGGTTAGAAATTAAAATTGCATTATATGCTGATGATTTGCTTCTGTATATGACAAATCCCCAAGAAGCAATTCCAAGGTTGATGGAGAAGGCGGAGAGATTTGGCGAGGTCTCGGGGTATAAAATTAACAGGGAAAAAACTGTAATTATGGAATGGAATCAGGAGGTGAGAAGTCCGGGGGCTCAAAATCAAATGAGATATTTAGGGATACAGCTCACTAAGAAATTGGAGGAAATCCCTATAGTTAACTGGAAGAGAGTAAGCAAGGAGGTAATGGGTTTGCTATCACGATGGGCAAACCTCCCATTAAATATCTATGGGAGGGTTAACCTCGTGAAAATGATTATCCTACCAAAATTCACCTTCCTATATAACTCTATTCCACTTTCTTTTAGAAAGGCAGACATAGCCAAGGTACAAGGCAAAATAGGAAGTTTTATTTGGGCGACCAAAGGTTCAAGGATAGCCTGGAAAAAACTTAGAAAAGGGCTTACCAGGGGCGGGCTGGCATTACCTGACCTACTAACCTACTGTTATGCCTTCCACTTTTTTTTCGAATGCTAGCTAGCAAGACAGATAGTTCATCATTAGGTCTACTATTTGAGGCCATGTTAAAAGATGTGGTGCAAGGTCAGAATTACTTTCTCTACAAGTATGGAGATCCGAAGTTCTACAAGAAAGTAAGGCTAAAGATTTTAAGAGTTGCCTTGGAGTCTTGGGTCTATATGAGGAAGAAAATGAAGATACCATACTACGCAGCACAAGCCCCAATTTGGGACTCCCGGGCACTCCTGAATGTTTGAGGGATCAACTCAGTCAGCCGTTAAGAACAGGAGGTCTAAATAAATGGGGAGACTTAAAAAGGAAGCTAATATAGTGAGCTGGGAAGTGCTCAATAATCTCACAAGAGGAACTTTGACGAGGTTTAAATATTATCAGATATCCTCTTGGTGGGCATCACAGAGCTGGTCCCAGGAAGAGGAAAATCCGAAATGGGATCAAGTAACTAGAACGGACAAGTGGAAAAAGAAATTTCTTTTTGGTATTGGGCCCTAGTGGATGCGGAGGATATTCCGGAAAGTGAAATTTTGAATCTTTGGGGAAAAGAATATAATACTGAAGACATTAATAAATTCTGGTCTGATTCGTTTGTTATGTTACAGGCTGTGGTAAAACCCCATTGGTATTTTAGTGTTGGGCCACATCGGGGCCTAGTACAGCGGTGCGCTCTGTGGGATTTTACTGAGTGGCGAGAGGCCAGTGCCAGCAGTGTGACTTTTTATTAATGTTCTATCACATAGGTTGCAGTATCCTTATTTGGAACCTGGTTTTTCTTACATCTGATGCACTGCAGTGACGGATTGCGTATATATTACAGTTCGCCAATATTCCTATATCGTACCTTGAAAAAGTCTGTGTATCGGACGAAACACGTGTCGGCTAATCGTGTGCTGGGAATTTTAATTTTTGGACTTTAATAAAGTATATAAGAAAACTCTATTTGATGATCTGATTGGATTCCTTTGAATGGACTGGTGTTTGCTTATCATCCTCGTTGCTTAAGAGATCCAAAGCTATATCAAGTGATTACTTTGACCCATGACCAAGACTATTTTTGGTTAACTAAACATGTTAGCCTGAATGGTTGTGCTGCAATAGCTTCACTTTTCTGTGTTTTGATATATGCATGTTATATTTGTAATGTGCAGGTAACACCTTTAGGTAGTAGGTGTTTGAAGTTGATATAGCACCCGGTTGCCAATATAGCAACTTAGATACTTGTCACGCATGAGTACAGATACTTTAAATACAGTTACAGTCTTTGGATGTGCGGTTATTTCCCTGTCAGGGAACACTACTACCTGTTCTTTTCTTGACTCTTCCACAGTGTCATCATTTATGTCACTTTGCAGTAGGTTAGAAAGAGGCTCACTGTGTTCTATATCCTCCTCTGCCATAGCCAGGACAATCAGCGTGTAATATCTCTTGTAGGTAAAGCTTCAGCTGGCTCACATGGAACACCCTCCTTGGTTCCCTTGTGGCTCCTGTGCACTACAAATAGTTGACATCAGAAATCTTATGATCTATCTTATATGGGACAAATAGGCTTCTGCAACGACACTTCTTGATCTTGCTGATACCCAGTCAGTGTAGTTTTCTTGTCACACCGTTCCTTTTTCAGCTCTTGGCTATCCTGAGGGTTTTCACCTAACTCACGTTTTACGCCATCAACCTCCTGAGGCTAATCACATTGTCCACCATATCCTTCTGTGAAGACTCTGATGTTCCTTCCCCCTTCTCTGACCAGAGTGATAATACCTGGTGACATGATCCACCACAAGCAAGATATATTTGTTGCCTGAATGTGATAGGGGATCAAACAGTCCAGCAATGTCTATTCACACCTGCTCGAATGGTACACCTGCAACTGGTAGGGGGACTTACACCTGCAACTGGTAGGGAGGACTAACACTCCACAGGCAAACTGGACAGGTTCAACAGAACCCCTGTGCCACTGCATATACCTGGCCAGTAGAACAGAGTCCAACTTATCGTGTGTTTTCCCAATGCCTAAGTGTCCTGCCAAAGGTAGTTCGTGGGCCGTTCACAACAGGAAATGTGTGTGCACTAACGGAACCACACGCCTTCTGCTAGAGCCTGGATTGGGATTCACCAGCTCATTATAGTGTAAGCTATCCTCCCAGACATCATAGTATTTCCCGAACACTCCTTTCCTGACCTTACTTGCAAACAATCTGCAAGCTTGGGGCACTCTTCTCTGCCTAGAACAAATCATTCTGGATTGGCCCTCTAGCAGCTAACAAACCCTGCAGCTCTGGAAGTGACCCAGACTCCAGGACCTGCTATGTTTCAGGAACCTCATCCTCCTCTCCCTCTGGAGCAGAAGTGATGATCTTCCCTGCATGTTCCATGTCCCCCCCCCCCATGACCAAAAATCCATACCAAGGACCCAGACATTGTTACAGGTGGGGCACTCAGGGCAGGGGTGTTCATCCGTCACCATGCAGGGGACATTTCCTGCCCAACTGTGTGTGTGTGTATGTATAGTAGGTTTTGTAATAAAAAAATTAAGGTTTAAAAACAAAAAAACACAGCAATTCCCCAGTTGCCATACGTAACCAAACTAGGTATACGTTGCACTCCCATAGATTTAAGATGACAACATGTGTGATGTAATATGTAAACACTAGAAGTAATGTGTCAGAGGTGGAGCCCCACCTGCTGACTCCAGTCGCACTTAAATTGAAACACTATGGTTCCTTTTCCATATTATGAGGATGTAGATAAATTACCAATATTCCATGATTTGAAGTCATCGAAGTTTCATTCATTCAAACTTATACAATAGTTCCATTGATTTCTTCAAACAAAAGTGTTGGAGATTTTCAAACTAACTCCATATGTTGCAATTATTTTGAATTTTTCAATCAATGTTCTTCATTTCAAAAGACTTGACCCCAAGTCTTGCCCAATACATTTCAGGTCCTACAGACCCTTCTTCAGGGGCATCCCGATTCGAAATCTGTGAACAAACATTATTATCATCAGTTTAATTCATCAGTTCAATTCAGTCCTCCCTGATCGGAGTGAGATAATCCGTCAAAAATGAAAAAGTGCTAAGAGAATTATAACCTTGAGACAGCCTAATGCCTCCCATTAGTGCCAAACAATCATGACTATCAAACTGATCACAATGGAAAGTTATGTTTGTCACAAGTTAAAATCCATCATTGAACTGCATGTGTATTCATGTGAATGTCATGCAACATGCTCAGGATGCTTCGTGATCAATTTCAGCAATGCTCATCAACAATCTCTAACGTGCTTTCACAATAATCTGCTGAGACAGTCTTCAGTTAACGCTCGACGAATCCATAGTGTGTGATTATTTTATTACCATGTGAAACGTTACCTCACGTGTGTGCAAGATGTGAAAACCTCAATACCGACAGTGATACAAACGCCGGATTTAAAAGACAAACATTCCACTCTAGACTTTGCACTATCACTGGGACGCACACAAAAAAAAACGTGTAAAAACATAGAAAAGACAGGAGTGCACTGCGGTAACACAGTATGTAATATGTAAAGTCATAAACAGTGCATTGTTAGTGTGCAAGTCAGTTATATAGAACTTGGGAATTTCAGTGTTTTTTTTGTTTGTTTTTGGACATTAGTTTTTATATTATCACAAGACCTATGTATAACTCTACTTTAACGTTCTTATTTTCAGAGAGTTTCTACGTTTTTTTTTTTTAACACAAGTTAAAATCTTTAACCTTTATTTTCTGCAGTGAATTTCTATGGCTTTTTTAACATAAAGTAACATCTTATTACCATTCTTGAGTATAGTTCACCTATGTGCTGGACTGCAACCAGGCTTTGTGCTCAACCACCCCTATTCTCAATGAATTTCATAAACCAAATTGCCTAGAAGGAGCTCATCCTGTTACAGAAGATTTCACTGACAAACTGGCTAATCATTACATGGTCAAAGCAGACTTGTTGGTCTCATACTTAAGACAAAGATAAAGCACCAGCGCAGACCCTTTTACAAAACAACAATCCAAGAAGACTCTAACCCAGCCTCTCCGTTCATTCCAACACATTTCACATGATGAATTTATGGACCTGGTCAAAGCAAGCAGGCCTGCCGGCAGCCCTTCTGACACATGTCCACCGCAAAACTTCAAGACAATTCTTCTAACAACCTCTGCTGCCACGCCAGTAAGAAGAATCATCAACAATTCCTTAAATACTGGAATATTTCCAGAAGAACTCAAAAAGTCATACATATGCCCATTACTGAAGAAAACAAACTTGGACCCGCTGAACCCTGACAACTACAGATGGATTATAAATGGACCTTTCCTGGGCAAACTGATAGAAAGAGCAGCATTTGCCCAGATGTCACAATTCATTGAAGATAATGCCATACTTTCAGACTTCCAAATGGGATTCCGGCCAGGAAGAGGCACAGAATCTGCCCTCCTTGCCATCTGGGATGACCTGAAGAACACAGTTGACCGCAACGGTGTTGCTGTGCTACTTCTCTTGGACCTCTCGGCTGCCTTTGACGTGGTTGACCATGACACTCTGATACAAAGACTCTACGGAACCGGCATAGAGGGGACTGCGCTAGACTGGATCCCATCCTACCTTCGCAACAGAACAAATGTCATCCATACCCCACCTTTCTCGTCCAAACCGTACTTCACAAAAGCAGGGGTCCCTCAAGGCTCTATCATCTTGCCCATGCTTTTCAACATTGTTAGAAATGGGATCTCTGGTTGGCTAAGGCTTGCGCCAAAGCCAGGCAGAGACCACCACTCTAGTCAGGGCGAGGGAGTTACACGCCAAAGATAACCCCTGCTCACCCCCTTGGTAGCTTGGCACAAGCAGTCAGGCTTATCCCGGAGGCAATGTGTAAAGCGTTTGCGCACGCACACAGCAACAACATAACAGGCACACCACAAAAGGAACTCCACACAAGGTTATATAAAAAATAGCCTTTGTATTCTCATAACACATTAGGATAGTAATCACATAATATACATTGTGCCACCTGGCACTAGGTAATATCTACAAGGGATTATGTACACCCGACAGGGCTAACTGGACCACTGTCAGAACCATCACAAAGTGAACTTAGTAAAAGTAGGACATCACATAAACGTACAACCAGTAATCACTGGTAACCACTGTACTCAGCATCATCCTGTAACATAAACCGCATTATGCACAGTATCACATTTAGGCGTGAATTACATTCTGCGCCAACCTCACCAGCATAAACACATTATGCAATCATCTCATAAGTCTAAACGCATTAGACAATAACCTCCTAAGCATAACTCACATTAGGGGCATAACTCGCAGTAGAGAACAATCTCACTAGCATAAACCACAGTATGCAAATAACCTCATACATAAACCACAGTTAGAGGCATAAAACAGGATGCGTAAATCATAGTACATGAATCACATTTCCTAGCACCACATAAATCACATTAGGGCCTGGCACCCTATCAAACCCACAGTCCCCCTGGCCAACTGGCCTTCTCAAAAGGCGCTCAAATGCCCTATGTCCAACAAAGTCAGGGCTGCTGCCAAGGCAGCGGAGTTCGCAAGTGCGCAATTGCGCTGGGGCAGAGGAGTGTCTCTCACTCCTATCTCACACCAAAATGCCCCTACAGAACTAATGGCCTAAACGTTGCAGCTGACGCTAATTGCCGTGCAGCTGTGATGCAAATGAAGGCCTGGCACTCACTGTGCCCTCCTGTCCCACTCAGGGACTCTATAACAAAATGCCCATCAGGTTGCAGTTGCCCACTGTCGAGCGGGGCAACTGTGAACATGGCCAAAGCACCGGAAATGTGCCTCGAGAGGTACGGGCCCCTCTGGGCCTTCTAACAACAAGGGGGCCCCCCCCGTTGGGGCGGGCACCGATAATGTGCCCCGACGCTGTGCCTCTGACAGGCACCAACAACGCTGATGGAGCCCTTACTCACCGGACTTGGAGGTTCTCTTCCTGCTGGACTCTCCTCTCATGCGGGCTCTCTTGTCTTCGCCCGGGCCCCCTCCTGGGACCCGGGACTCGGATGTGGAGCCTGCGAGGCTCCAAACTTCCTCCGTGGATGTCCCAGCGCGGGGTGAGCTCCCACCTGGGTCTCTGAATGCGGCATCTCTCCCACTTCACCCGGGCCCCCTCCTGGGACCCGGGACTTTTCCTCTCGGCTCGTGGAGGCGGGGTAGGCTCCCGTCCTCCCTTAGGTACGCAGCCAAGCTTCCGTCCGCACTTCTCTTCCGCTTCCGTTCAGCACACGCGGGGCTTCCCTCAGCTCATGGGAGCCCCGCTCGGGATTTGCTGACGTCCGGCCGGCTGGCAGGCCCCGCCCATATCCCAGGCAGACGTGCCTGACTTCCTGGTCGCCGTTTTCTTCTTCTCCTTTCGTGGTGACAATGAGGGGTAGGCTCCCTCTTCATTAAAAATATAAAGCAGGGTAGGCACCCGCTCAAAGATAACCACATCAGCGGGGTGGGCACCCGCATCTCCGCAACTCGGGGGGAATCCCTACGCCGGGGATTCCCTATCCCTCCTTATGCAGCGCAGCGCTGCAAAAGCCCACACGCTCCTTTTCTGGTGGGGAAATTAAAATAAAGCGCTCGCCGAGTGCTAAACGCAGACAAAGTCCTGCAGGTCCTGAAATGTGCAAAGCACTCACAGGGTGCAAGAGGTAGCCACAGTCCTGGGAGATGAAGGGGGCAGTGCTGGGCCCAGGGAGGCCAGCACACAGGGCCCTCCAGCAGGGAGGTAAGCCCCCATGGCGGTTCCTCCTGGGCCCCAGCAGCAGCACGCCCCCCCAGTCAGGAACAAGAGCAAGAACAGAACAACTTCATGGGGTCACAGCCCCTACACTTATACCCCACAATCCTTTGTCTGTAGTGCAGGGCTTAGGGAACCAGATGCAACTGGTTCAGGGGGGATTTGGAGCACTTTGTTTTCGAAGCTCCTCTTCCCCTTTGTCAGGTGGGGGCTCAGTGATCAGACACACCACAGGGGGCGGAGGCAGCATTGTACAGGCTGGGCACAGTCCTATTCAGAGTCAGGGGATTACTCCTCCCACTACTCCCAGCCCAGGTGTCCCATTCAGCCTAGCGCTGACTCACCCTGCCCCTCCTGGAGCCACACACACCTCCCAGCCCCTGTCACTCACAAGCCAGACATGCAATTCACATCAGGCAGGCAGACACATAGCACACAGAAATGCCAACTTCTAAAAGTGGCATTTCTCCACCAGTCATCATAAATCTGCGCACACCATTGCGCAGCATTTATTCTCACGAATTCATACATACTAAACTTGACCACACTGCTCCTCTCATACCAGGAATTACCACTGACACACATTTAGCAGGGAATCCCCAATGCATTCCTATGGGAGGGCAGGCCAACCTTACAAATGTAACACAGAGAGCGCACGCACTTTACACTGGACCACAGAGCTAAAGTGCCCAGAGGCCTAAAACCACCAACACCATGTCAGAACTTAAGGCAAAAAGTTTAGGGGTGAACCTGCCAAAAAGGGCCAAGTCCAACACAACCCCCTTCCAGCCAAAACGCAGGGTAGACCAATCACTACCTTGATGGGCTTCCCTGCTTCGGGCGATAGAACATGGACGCAGGCCCTCACTGCAGGGACACCCTCCGGTTCTACGCCACTCTGAACCCACGTGGTTCCCTCTGAAAAAGAACTCTCAGGCCCAACTAGGCTACCCCACTGGTACTCCCTAGTTGTCCACGGCCAGGTCCAGGCCCTAGGCCACCCAGACGTCACTGGTCCTTGCCAATCCACAGAGTGGGGGGCAGTAACCCCTGGCACATGATAGCCATTCTCCACTCTCCTTCTCAGTGGAGTTCCAAACTACCACTGATCCTTCAACCTAGGGTCCGCACCCTCAGATTGACCAGAGGTCACGGACGAAGCATCTCCTCACCCTACCTCTACTTCTGGGGTTCCGCACTCTCCCAGGAGAAGCACCCACCAGAACACAACTCTCCCACCAGTTCAGGACCTCTCTCCATCAACTGGTCTACCACCTGGGATCCACATTCACCGGCTGCACCGGGGTCAGAGGCGAGGACTCACTCCCTCTGCACCCCCTTCCAGAGTTCTGCACCCTCCCTTCTGAAGAGCAGGGTCCCTTCACTTAAGATGGGCCCCACCTGCCTTCAGGGTAGTACTACCACACTCAGCCAGGGACCCTAAAGATCCCAGCTAGGCCTGCACCACCCCTTCTGGGAAACACAGGGTCCCTTCACTTAAGATGGGCCCCACCTGTGTTCAGGGTGGTACTCCTAGAAGGCAAACCAGTCAGGACACTGATTACAGTCGCCCTGCCGTCCAGGTCAGGAAACACCTGCTCCTGGCTCCCCAACCCAGGGACGGTACTCTTTGGTCAGTTGCCCGGCGAACCAGGACTTCACGGGGAGCCCGCATGCCCCCCCTTAAGGGTGACACATAACTAATGTGTTGTGTGACAGTCTGCCTGGCGCCAATCTCACGACCTCCTGTCCATCTGACAGTGCGTGACGATCCCCCAGGACAGAAGTGGTGTCACCATGGCCAATCCTTGGCGACTCAGCCCTTCTGGCTGGCCCCTGACCCACTGGTTCTTCCACTGGGGACTCTTTCCCCCTCTTACCCCTCACTCTGCAATTCTGCACCCTCCCAACTGGAGCAGTACTGCCAGACACCAGGACCGCTGGAGCTCTGGTTACAGACACTCCACGTCCTCTAGACACTGGGAGATCCCCCACAAATGGCCTATCAGTATAGCCTAGGATCCCAACCTGGTGTTCCCCTCGGGAACCATCCAGGTCCTGAGAAGGGGTTTCGGGCACCTTGGGACACGCAGTCCCGCACTCACTCCTTCTCCTCTGAGACAGGACGTGAGTCCCTACACACCTCCCATTCCACTGGGACCGAGCTGGGCTACTCTAAACCTCTTCCACCACTCTGGGTTGGAAGACACCTCCGCCACTCCTTGTAAGATCACTCTCAGCTCACCTACCACGGGGAGATCCCCCACCAAGAACAGTCCAACAGGACAGACTAGGCTCCTTACCTGGTGTTCCCTCTAAGAACCATCCAGTACTGGAGACTGAGGTTGAGGCTCGGAATACGGCCCAGTATCACACCTTCCCCTGCAGGACATGATGTGAGGCCTTGCAACCTCCTCACTATAAGGGTACCTAGTTGGGTTCCTCTGAACCATCTCCGCCACGTGTGTTGGGAGACACCTGCACCATTCCTCTAGGGTCACTCCCCAATGCAAGCTCCTTATTCAGAGAACTCACACCCAATCGTCCAGTGCAACACACCACTCATCCGCATACGCCCCCCCAGACTGGTGAGACAGCTCCTCACTGCCCCTGAATCTCAACATATCCCCCTCTTACTGGGAACCAGGTACCATACTCTGGGAACTGGGACTGGGACTTTCTGCACTGGACTACATATTGCTGCCACCACTGGATCCCACGCTTACTGGGGATTCCAGAAAACTCACACTGCACTTAGGGGATAATCTACCCTCCCGAGCCAATTACTCCATGCCAATTAAGTTACCACTGTAGGCCAACCCTAGAACCAGCAGACAGCACAGGGGCAGTCACTCCTTCAGCGTCAGGCCAGCCCAAGAAATAGCACGATGGCACGAGGGTAATCACTCCTTCAGCTTCAGGCCAGCCCAAGAAATAGCAGTCTGCACAAGGGCAGTCACTCCTCCAGATTCTCTGGTTTCTGTCCTTGGCAGGACCCCCAACTCATAGTGCAACAAGAAACACATTTCAAAAGACATGATACTTAAAACAAACTCAGACACAATAATCCCCATCCATGTGACTATCTAAAATGCAGAGCTTGTAGTGTAACCAGTTGTCGCTGTGGTACTGCGCAAACACAAGTCCTATCCTCACCGCTGACAACCAATGTTAGAAATGGGATCTCTGGTTGGCTAAGGCTTGTGCCAAAGCCAGGCAGAGGCCACCACTCCAGTCAGGGCGAGGGAGTTACACGCCAAATATAACCCCTGCTCACCCCCTTGGTAGCTTGGCACGAGCAGTCAGGCTTATCCCGGAGGCAATGTGTAAAGCATTTGCGCATGGACACAGCAACAACATACCAGGCACACCACAAAAGGAACTCCACACAAGGTTATATCAAAAATAGCCTTTGTATTCTCATAACACATTAGGATAGTAATCACATAATATACATTGTGCCACCTGGCACTAGGTAATATCTACAAGGGATTATGTCAACCTGACAGGGCCAAATGGACCACTGTCAGAACCATCACAAAGTGAACTTAGTAAAAGTAGGACATCACATAAACGTACAACCAGTAATCACTGGTAACCACTGTACTCAGCATCTTCCTGTAACATAAACCACATTATGCACAGTATCACATTTAGGCGTGAATTACATTCTGCGCCAACCTCACCAGCATAAACACATTATGCAATCATCTCATAAGTCTAAACGCATTAGACAATAACCTCCTAAGCATAACTCACATTAGGGGCATAACTCGCAGTAGAGAACAATCTCACTAGCATAAACCACAGTATGCAAATAACCTCATACATAAACCACAGTTAGAGGCATAAAACAGGGTGCGTAAATCATAGTACATGAATCACATTTCCTAGCACCACATAAATCACATTAGGGCCTGGCGCCCTATCAAACCCACAGTCCCCCTGGCCAACTGGCCTTCTCAAAAGGGGCTCAAATGCCCTATGTCCAACAAAGTCAGGGCTGCTGCCAAGGCAGCGGAGTTCGCAAGTGCGCAATTGCGCTGGGGCAGAGGAGTGTCTCTCGCTCCTATCTCACACCAAAATGCCCCCACAGAACTAATGGCCTAAACATTGCAGCTGACGCTAATTGCCGTGTAGCTGTGATGCAAATGAAGGCCTGGCACTCACTGTGCCCTCCTGACCCACTCAGGGACTCTATAACAAAATGCCCATCAGGTTGCAGTTGCCCACTGTCGAGCGGGGCAACTGTGAACATGGCCAAAGCACTGGAAATGTGCCTCGAGAGATACGGGCCCCTCTGGGCCTTCTAACAACAAGGAGGCCCCCCCCGTTGGGGCGGGCACCAACAATGTGCCCCGACGCTGTGCCTCTGACAGGCACCAACAACGCTGATGGAGCCCTTACTCACCGGGCTTGGAGGTTCTCTTCCCGCTGGACTCTCCTCTCATGCGGACTCTCTTGGCTTCACCCGGGCCCCCTCCTGGGACCCGGGACTCGGATGTGGAGCATGCGAGGCTCCAGACTTCCTCCGCGGACGTCCCAGCGTGGGGTGGGCTCCCTCCTGGGTCTCTGAATGCGGCACCTCTCCCACTTCACCCGGGCCCCCTCCTGGGACCCGGGACTTTTCCTCTCGGCTCGTGGAGGCGGGGTAGGCTCCCGTCCTCCCTTAGGTATGCAGCCAAGCTTCCGGCCGCACTTCTCTTCTGCTTCCGTTCAGCACACGCGGGGCTTCCCTCAGCTCATGGGAGCCCCGCTCGGGATTTGCTGGTGTCCGGCCGGCTGGTAGGCCCCGCCCATGTCCCAGGCAGATGTGCCTGACTTCCTGGTCGCCGCGCGATCCTGGCGGCCGTTTTCTTCTACTCCTTTCGTGGTGGCAATGAGGGGTAGGCTCCCTCTTCATTAAAAATATAAAGCGGGGTGGGCACCTGCTCAAAGATAACCACATCAGCGGGGTGGGCACCCGCATCTCCGCAACTCGGGGGGGAATCCCTACGCCGGGGATTCCCTCTCCCTCCTTTTGCAGCGCAGAGCTGCAAAAGCCCACACGCTGCTTTCCTGGTGGGGAAATTAAAATAAAGCGCTCGCTGAGCGCTAAACGCAGACAAAGTCCTGCAGGTCCTGAAATGTGCAAAGCGCTCAGAGGGCGCAAGAGGTAGCCACAGTTCTGGGAGATGAAGAGGGCAGTGCTGGGCCCAGGAAGGCCAGCACACAGGGCCCTCCAGCAGGGAGGTAAACACCATGGCGGTTCCTCCTGGGCCCCAGCAGCAGCATGCCCCCCCAGTCAGGAACAAGAGCAAGAACAGAACAACTTCATGGGGTCACAGCCCCTACACTTATACCCCACAATCCTTTGTCTGCAGTGCAGGGCTTAGGGAACCAGATGCAACTGGTTCAGGGGGGATTTGGAGCACTTTGTTTTCGAAGCTCCTCTTCCCCTTTGTCAGGTGGGGACTCAGTGATCAGACACACCACAGGGGGTGGAGCCAGCATTGTACAGGCTGGGCACAGTCCTATTCAGAGTCAGGGGATTACTCCTCCCACTACTCCCAGCCCAGGTGTCCCATTCAGCCTAGCGCTGACTCACCCTGCCCCTCCTGGAGCCACACACACCTCCCAGCCCCTGTCACTCACAAGCCAGACATGCAATTCACATCAGGCAGGCAGACACATAGCACACAGAAATGCCAACTTCTAAAAGTGGCATTTCTCCACCAGTCATCATAAATTCTGTGCACACCATTGCGCAGCATTTATTCTCACGAATTCATACATACTAGACTTGACCACACTGCTCCTCTCATACCAGGAATTACCACTGACACACATTTAGCAGGGAATCCCCAATGCATTCCTATGGGAGGGCAGGCCAACCTTACAAATGTAACACAGAGAGCGCACGCACTTTACACTGGACCACAGTGCTAAAGTGCCAAGAGGCCTAAAACCAACAACACCATGTCAGAACTTAAGGCAAAAGGTTTAGGGGTGAACCTGCCAAAAAGGGCCAAGTCCAACAAACATCTACATGAAGTCATTACCGGCACTGATCAATCAATTTCACCTCACGTACCTATAACTATGCAGATGACACACAAATATTCCTTCAACTGGAATGCCCCAAAGACATTGGCAACTCGCCAATTTTCAGCTGTCTCAAAGTCGTAGATCAATGGATAACGTGGACCAAATTGAATGCTTCCAAAACGGAAAACTCACGTGTGGCGATTGGAAACATTATGACTCGCTCGTTGCGTAGCCTGATGATCTGGGAACATCGCCTAAAGTATCGAAGGAAGTAAAAAACCTCGAATGACCATGGACTCCAAGCTAGCAATGTATGCTCAAGTGGAGAAACTAGCAAGATCAAGCTTTGTTACAAACAAGCTGTTTTAAAAAAAATGTTTTTATTAGCATTGTTAACTGAGAAGTCGTGGATACACAAGATATACAGAATACAAAGCATCATCACATTACTTAGGACTTGAGGAGTGGCGACGGTGTCCACTGAGGAAAAAACAGTTGAGTCAATCTTCATACAATTACAATAGATGAGGGTTACATGTGGATTATTTTCATCCATCTTTGGTAAGTCAGGGTCGGCGTTTATCTTGGCTCTAACACTGGTCCCTCTCTTATCAAACCCATTCCATCCTCTCTGTCTCCGACTTCCAGCCCGTAGTAATCTATCCATGGAGCCCAAATCTTTTGGAATTTGCGTGGGCACCCCCTTGCTTTATATGTTACTCTTCCCCCCACCATATATAGGTCTAAGCAGGCTCTCCATTCCTTAAGTGTGGGGGGTTTGGGGACTCCCCAGTAACGGGCTATGTCTCTCTTGGCCACCGCTAGTCCCAGGTTGGCTCTTGTGAGCTTGGAACGTGGTAAGTCGATCTCCGTGGGGATACCCAGCAAGACATATTTGGCCTCTAGCTCGAGTTGTGTACCCAGTATGTTGTTCAGTTCCCCCAGTATCTTGGTCCTGTACATTTTAATTTTACTACATTCCCATAGGGTGTGTATGAATGTGCCTCGCTCGTTTCGGCACCTAAGACAGTTTGTAGTTTCTGCTCTTCCTATGCTGTGCAGTCTAGCTCTATCGGAGTACACCCTGTGTAGGATTTTGTATTGTATAAGGCGTAGTCTTTGCTTTATTGCCACTTCACGTGGATGCATTAGGGCAGCCTCCCAGGCAATGTCTTCCATTGGCCCCGCAGTGAGCTCCCATTTGATTCTGAATGGTCCCAGTTTATCGGGCATATTATTAAGTAATGTTCTATACGTCCATGAAATAGCCTTGATCGGGATTTCTTCCTGTAAGAGTCGGCCCTCTATTGGGGACATTTCTGGGAGTTCAATTGCATCTAAACCCTCTGCCTTCCAGGCATGCTTCAGTCTGAGATAAGCATAGGTTTGAGTGTCGTGCAATTGGTACGTGGCCTGGAGGGTGTCAAAAGGTGCAAAGGGTACCTTTCTCTAGTATGTCACCCAGTTTGGAAATCCCAATCATGTCCCATTGCTTAAGCCTTTAAGCTTCATGATCTAGGGTAGTCTCGTCCCTTCCCATAGGGGGGTTTCTCTCGTAGGTTTAATGTCCCATTTCATCTGTTTCTCAGCTCCCCTCCATGCTTCTATCACCCTTTGGGTAGCTGGTAGGAGTCAGTTAGTACCTTTGCCCCCGTATATATAGTGTAGCTGCGTGTGGTGCCGGAACTGGAGCCTTTCAAGTGCATATGTGGGGTGATCTCTTGCAGTATGGTTCCATTCATTAATTACAACTAGGTGTGCTGCTCTGTAGTAGGCTTTAATGTCTGGCAAAGCAAGACCTCCCTTATATGGGTTATGTTGCAGCGTTTGCAGCTCAACTCGTGGGTGAGCCCCATCCCACAGGAGTATACGTAATTCGGTGTTTAGTGTTGTGAAAATGTTCTCTGGTATTTTACTGTAAGAGTTTTGCAATATGTAGAGTAACTTGGGAAGTGTGATCATCTTGTACATGGCGGCCCTGCCCATTATCGTCAGAGGGAGTCTTCTCCATCTCTTGACATCTCCTTGAAATTCTACTGGAACTCGCTTGATATTTTGGGTCAGGCTAGCCGATCATCAGTAGTGATATATAGGCCGAGGTAACGGAAACCTTCTTGGGTCACGTGTAGGCATCTTGGAAATTCTTGGGTCTCCATGGACCTTCCCACTGAGTATAGGTTAGATTTACTCCAGTTGATTCTGTAACCTGTATAGTGACCTTATTCTTCAAATATTTGTAGGGTCTTCGGGAGCGTCACTGCCGGGTCCCTGATATACAGCAGGATGTCGTCTGCATAAAGGGATATGCGCTCTTCGTCTAAAAGTTGTTCCTCATCTGTGAAGCCGCTCAGCCCCGTATGGGATCTAACCACACACACCAGAGGTTCCAATACTAGGGCAAACAATAGAGGGGATAGGGGACATCCCTGTCTGGTGCCTCGCTGGACAGGCCAGCTTGCTGAGGTCACCCCATTAACTCAGACTTTGGCCTCTGGTGCCGTGTAGAGGAGTTCCAGCCATTCCAGAAAGGTCGGTCCAAATCCAAACCTCTTCAGGGTGTGTCTCATAAACGGCCAATGATCCGTGTCGAATGCATTTTCGGCGTAGAGAGAGAGGAGCAGGTGTGGGCTGTCCCTATGTTTGACCGAGTTTATTCAATTGGCCAGCCTGCGTAGATTAAGACGTGTGGCTCGTTTAGGCATGAAGCCAGACTGGTCTCTGTGGATCAGGGGGGTGATGACCGCTAAGAGGCGTGTCGCCAGCATGGTGGCCAATATTTTTGTCTCTATATTGAGCAGCAATATTGGTCGGTAGGACCCACATTCCTCTGGGGGTTTCCCCGTTTTATGAATTACCACCACTGTGGCAGTTCGAAGATCAGGCGGAAGTATCCCGTCGTCTTTTGATGCTAAAAACATATTCAGCAAATGCGGGCCTAATAAACAACTGTTTTGTTTAATAAATTCCACGGGCAATCCGTTTGGGCCCGGGGTTTTCCATGATTTTTGTCGTTCTATTGCCTCTGTCAACTCCTCTAGGGTCAGCTCTTTGTCTAACATGTCCCCCGCCTCCTGAGGGAGAGTGGGGACTACGATTGCCTCAAGGTAGCTGGTGATTTGTGCCTCGCTCGCCAATGGTCTAGATCTGTAAAGCTCTGCATAGTATCGGGCAAAGGCACCCGCTATGTCTTGGGGTGTTGTGTGTATCTGCCCCTATTCCTGAATGGTTGTCACCCATCTCGCCTCTGTTTCTTTCCTAATTAACCATGCCTGGAGTTTCCCTGCTCTGTCCCCCGTCTAGTATGAGCGATGTTGAGTGGCTAGTAAATGGGCCTTTATCTCTTGGGTCACCAACGCTTGATATTCCCTTTTTGTTATCTCTATCTGGCGGAGGGTGTGGTTATCTGTTTCGGGTTTCCCATTATTTTCTAGATATAATAGTTTGCGTTCCAGGGCCTCCATCTCTTGTGTTTCCTTTCTTTTTTTGTGTGCAATAATATTTTGCGCCCTGTCTCTTATCACTGCCTTATATGTCTCCCATAAGGTGGCCGCCGAGGCCACTGAACCTTTATTTTCTATAAAGTATAGTTCTGAGTCTGTATGGATTTCCCTGGCAACTTCTGTGTCTTGCAAGGCGAAGGCGCTCAGTCTCCAATCGTTGCTATGTTCCCTGGTTTTCCCCCCCATCGTAAGCCAGAGCGGCGAGTGATCAGATATGCCCCTCGCTAGGTACTCCTCCTTTTCTATTGTCTCAACCTCTCCTGCCGGAGTAAAGAGGTAATCCAGTCTGGAAAATACCCTATGGGCTCCCGAGAAGTAGGAATAGGCGCGCATGTTCGGGTGATGTCGCAGCCATAGATCAGTCAGTCCGAGTGTGTCTTGAAACGTAGCCAGGTGTGTAGGGCCACGTGTCCCGGGGTTCGCCTGCGTGCGATTTATCACATCATTAAAGTCTCCCCCTATAATGTGAGTGGCGGATCCCGATTCCAAAAGTATCCCAGCAATTTTGTCCAGTGTTTGCTGTTGTAGCCGTGGGGGGGCATAGCCACTAACAAGCAGGAACTCCCTATGATTCCAAATCCCCTGCACCACGACAAATGTCCCGCTGGGATCCGAACATTGCTTGGTTACATGGAAGGAGGGTGATCTCTTAGTGAGAATAGCCACTCCTCTTGATCCCTTGGTGAACCCTGCGTGTGCCAGTGTAGTGTACTTTCCTCTTCCAAGGAAGGAGCAGTGTGAGCCCATCAGATGTGTCTCCTGTAAGAGGACTATGTCAGGTTTGAGTCTTTTGAGATATTTAGTTACTAGCCCTCGCTTGATTTTATTCCCTAATTCGTTAATGTTCCACGTCATTACTGTGTATTGACCCTCCTCCATTATTAATGTATTTGTAAGTAACTGCAATTCTGGCTCTTCCCACCAGAGCCCTCGTCGCCTCCCACCCCCGTCCTAATCTCAGTATCCGTTTGAGCTTGTTCAGAATATGACTTCCCCTGCATTGAACTTGGCCCATAACAATTCTCATTTCCCAACTTGTCCCCCTCCCCCCTACGCGCTTCCGTTACCCACACCGCCCCCTAATTCATCAACATGACAACAACAGCACGGGTGGATTCAAAGAGGTCTGTTTCCCTCCCCCACCCCCAAAACAGTCAACTATGTATTTACGTACTATATAATTGCAATGAGTGTTCCCACGTAAGGGCCAAAAGGCTGTAGAGTCTACAAGGCCCTGGGGATGTCTTACTGTCTCTTGGCGGCCGTCATGCCCCTGCATCTCATCTTTCTTTGCCACTTTTGGATTGCGGCTGCTGCTGGTTTGTCGAGGCTAGCAGAATCGGATCTGGCACCTCCAGCTGTTGAATGTCTCTAAGGAGTGGATGATCATTGTCCCCATCTGCTGAATCTTCTCTCTCCGATAACTCCAATGTATCACATTCATGTGATCTTCGTCGGGCCTGGGCAGCATTCCCTCGCGTAGTGTCGTCTCCCGAGTCTGAGATTTGCGATCTTTCCTCCTTGGATCTGATGGGTTGCAGGGGTGTTCCCCGTTTGGTTCTCCTTGTTGTTGCTGCACGTCTCAGTCTTTTCTCTCTGGGTCTCCCTTGACCTGATCTCACTCGTTTGTCTTGTTGGGGCGTGTCTGTTTGAGTTGCTCTGTGTCCCAGAGAGGGTCGTTCCTCGATCCAGGTCCACGCTCTTAGTTTCACCTTGACTGCATTGAAAGTTCATCTTTGCTTTTGCACTTCTCGAGAGTAGTCCGCAAACACCATTACCTGTGTGTTTGCGTATTTAACTTCTCCCTTTAGCCTCAGCTCTCTGAGTATTAAGTTGTGGTCTTGAAAGTTTAGGAAGCGAGCAATTAAGGGCCTCGGGGGGCCCCAGGCGGCGGACGGACATTTGGCATCCTGTGAGCCCTCTCTATAATAAAGCAGGGTGAGAACTGTGCTTTAGGGAGGGAGTCCTTTAACCAAGATGATAAGAATCACCCTGGATCCGTTCCTTCTGTACCTTCCGGAAATCCAATAAATCGGAGGTTGTTCCTATGGGCCCTGTTTTCTGCATCGTCGACTCTCCAGGATACTTCTTTCATTGAGGCTAAAAGCCCCGTCACTTCTTTACGCACGGTGTGAGAGACATCTTCCACCTCAGAGATACGGTTTTCAGCTTCTGTGACTCTCTCTGAGACCTTTCTCAAGTCTTGGCGTAGCAGTGTTACCTCTGAGCGGACCTCCGCCATCTTCCCCTCCAGGATCTCTCTGGACGTGTGAATTGCTTGCAGTATGGCTGCATTATCCGGGAGAGGTGTAGTATCTCCTTCTGCTCCCGTTGTCGTAGAAAGCACTTTGGCGTTGCGGTCCATTTTCCTCTGTTTCGTTGATTTAGGCTCTTTGTCTTTTGCCATCGTGGTCAATTCGATGTAAGTTCTCGGTTGAATATTTCCCCTTCCAAACTGTATCTGGGTTTGTTTCCTGCGGTTAAGCTGGCCACCGTATTTCCGAATCTTGCTTTTAACCTCCGTCCCTGTTCCTGAGTCTTAGAGATTTCTCCGCGGGGTCGTATTGCGGTGCCTCTTTCAGAGCCTTTCTCCCTGTCCCTCGATGACTGCTTGCACTCTTACTAGTTCTGCCTCAGGTCATCAGGGGTACGAGTAGTGAGGTCCTCTGTTACTCAACCTTACAAACTCCAATTAGTGCCTCCCGCTCCCCGCTATTGCTTTGCATGGGGCAGGCGCCAATCTTTTGAGCCCGGCATGCTTGGCAGGTAGGCGGTTCGTGGCTGCCTGTGGTTCTCTGTCGTTACGTAGTTCGGGCCTCTTGATCTATCTCCTCGCCACTACCATTGAATTCTTCACCTGAATCTCACTGCAGGCTTTGGGCCAGTGTAGACAGGTCTGTCATCACTAGGACATCCTATTTAGACCTGGTGGAGAGGAGTCGTTGTGCCGCCAGAGGGATTTGCCTCTCGGAAAGACCCGAGTCCTGTGGTTCACGTAGATGGTTCCCTCTCTATCACCTGGGTCACTGGGATCTTCACGTGATTATCGATTCCTGGCGTCCTGGACGCCTCCTCAGTGTGTCTCTGTGTTCCTTCTGTTGGGCGCCCTCAACTTCACAGAATGAAATTATCACTCCCCCCGGGCTCCTACCTCAGGATGTTCGTTGTCTGTCACTCCTTTTTTGGGACCATGTTCTTGGTATGCTCTATGTGGTTGCCGTGCAGAATGTCCGTCCGCCGGCATTGCCCAAGTCCGCCCAGGGCTACACCCGAACCTCCACTCTCCGGGCCGCCCCCAGAGGCCCCAGCGGTATCTCCAGCAATGTCTCTATCAGATCGGGGCGGCCCCAGTCCTGCGTGGCTCTGATCTGCGTACTTACAGTTTTGCCCTTCTCCCTCCGTTTACGTCGCCATCTGAGGGCCCGCTGGCTCCTCCCGCACAGCCGACCTCCACCGGACGTTAGGAATGTCCCCCGCTCGGCTGATGCCACGTCTCCCGGCAGAGAGGTGCCCTCGAGGCGGGACCCGCGCAGGCAAGCGCTCAGGCGTCCACGAACAACAACGGCTCAAGTTGGGCAGTCTCTGGTTACCCGACCCTTTTACTGATCAGCAGGTTTTCACCGGGCGCCCTCTGTTCTGTGCGGCGCTCAGCTCCCCCAAGGCGGCGCCATATTGGATCGCTTCTCTCGATTCCGCCCACTGCGGCCCGGAGGCTCTTCTCTTCCCAGGACTCACGTTTGCCTCTCGGCTTACAGCGTCTTGACTTCTGGGGGTATACTGCTTTATTTCACCATTTTGTGGCTTCGAAGGTTAGGATAAATCACCAGGATTAAGTCGGGGCCGGCGGAGCTGCAGAGGAACGCAGCTATCCGGCCATGTTGTTGGCCACGCCCCCAACAAGCTGTTTTGTATCACCCACAAAGCGGTACATGGAACGGGACAGCTCTTCATCAGGAATAAAATCACCAAACACATTCAACAAAGGAACATCCGCTTTAGAGTGGCACCTCGCATCAAAAACTATGGAACTCTTTACACCCAACATAAGATCCACGAATAACCACCTTATCTTCAGAAAACTACTCAAGAATTGGCTCTTCCTCACATAACCACCATACGCAAACAGAAATATATAGCATATCCCTCTGTATATAAGCATTTATTTGTATTATAGATATATACCTATATATGTGTATTGCTTTTTATAAACATGTAGAATAATTGTTTTAAAAATATTTATAGATATTCATTAGTTCTGCTTAACAAATGTACATATTACTGATAATTACATTATTCTATGTTTTTAATATGCATATAAGTGACTGCATAAATAAGTTAATCTTTTTCATAACTATTTGTCTACAATTGCTTCACTATTGAATTGCACAAAATATATATATATATATATATATATATATATATATATATATATATATATATATATATATATACACATATAAATCAATACAATAACGTTTAAGTACAACAACAGTTGAAAGCTGGATTTTATTTACTGCATCTTTAATCTACATATACTACCTTCCTTTATGCATCTATATACCTTCAATGTACTTATGGATCTAAATATTTATTACTTTTCTTCTAATTCAGCATATCCAATGCCCTACCCTATTTCTCACCCTATACCGCTCTCAATATATCCTCTACCTCAACTCTCCGACTCATCTCAACCCTCTTTCTACTACTCTTTCCAATGCACTACCCTATTTCTCACCCTATACCTCTATCAACATATCCTCTACCTCCACTCTGTCATTCATCCCGAACCCCATACCACTACTATGATCCCCAAATTAACCCTTTCTAGACTCTTCCCTACTCCACCTTATCTTACATCATCTCATACCTCTTTTTACTATTCCTATCCCCCAAAACAATCCTTTCTAAACCCTTCCCTCTGACTCTTCCCCCTCCACCTCCCTTTTACTCATCCCAAGCCTCCTTCTACTGCTATGAGCTCCAAAACAAACAAACAAAAAAAAAGATTTCTAAATCCTCCCTCTTCTATCCCTCCACTATCCTTTTCAATCCAAATGACAGACTAACATTTCCACCACTCAAATTACTTTCATATTTCACTATACTAGTTCTCCACTAACACTTTATGGGTTCCGGAGTAGTGTGCTACTCACCAAAAAAGCACTTCAGCACTTCCATCAGAGGTAGCAAATGCTATATAAATGCAAACCTTTTGCAAACCATTTTCCCTCTTCTAACCCTCCACTATCCTTCCCAATTCAATAACTGACTAACATATCCACCACTCAAATTACTTTCATATTTCACTATACTAATTCACCACTAATCCTTTATGGGTTCCGGAGTAGCGTGCTACTCACCGAAAAAGCACTTCTACGCCTCGTCAGGGGTAGTAAGCTCTATATAAATGCAATTACAATACAATACTATACAATAAAATATTACATCATAAGTACTCAATGGGCCGTACAGGTGCAGAACTGAAGACCAGTTAAGAGCTATATTTTCTTTTGTTAAAAAATGATGAATATCTCACGAATTAAAATAAAATCAATGAATTATAGCAATAATAGGCAACACAGAGAACACAGCAGACAATGCACTCTGTCTTCATCACATGCTAATTTGTGAAAATCAACAACACAACCACATGACTTATTGCCAAAGTCGTTTGTAATGTTCCACTGTCTATTTGGGCTTTCTCAGTCATGAGATTAGGGCACTTCTCTGTTGTGTACCAAAAAGCAGCAAACTGTGTCTGAGTCACCAACTGGTAATGCTGCATAGCAGGGACTCCCATAGAGCTCAGCATCAGTGGGCGCATCAGTGCATCTCACTGTGATAATCATCCTTGTCAAAAGTGATTGTAAGGTAGAAAAAAGCTGTACTTAACCTTATTGGTTTGTTATTAAAGAAGTATAACAGTTAAGATACCATGATCACTTTGATAATAGTGACCCTACCTGCCAATGAAAGCGGAAGCATTACTCATTGTTCTGTTTGGAGCCATAACCTTTCAATAACAGGTACATAGCTTCAACAGATAAGCACCTCTTTGTCATTTGCCACCACTTCTTTTTGATATTCACAAACTGAACTTTTGTAGTAACTTACAGTTGTGTACTAAGCCCCTACCTCCGTTATTTTCTATGAGAGGGTGTATCAATGGTTGCCCATGTATAGGGAGGTAGGGCTTTCTCGGTAAAAACAGCTATGCTATGGAATGCTTTACCTTTGCATCTTCGCATGCTGAGGACTGAGTCTGAGTTCCGAAAGCAGCTGAAGACATGGCTCTTTGACTAGGTCAACTATTGCCCTCATCTACGCCTAACTGCCGCTAAGCGCTGGGACACCTCTGTTTGAGGTAGCTGTTTGCGCTATATGAAGTAACACTATTATTATTATTATTATTATTATTATTATTATTATTATTATTAATATTATTATTATAGGGCTGGAATTACTACAAAAGTGTAAGTTATTACAAAAATGCAGTTTGTGAATACCAAGAAGGAGTACAGTCATTCAAAATCAAAAACTTACTCAACAGTGTAAGTTACCTTTGGGAATCAGGCACTATGTGTGTAAATTATCTAATGTAGGCCTACCCAGAACAATCCTGTATGTAGCCAGTCTAGTTTCTACAATTTTGGCAAATATTTTGTTATCCATATTAAGGAGTGATAAGGGGTGGTATGACTGACATCTAGATGAGTCATGCCCAAGCTTAGGCAGGACAGTAATCACCACCTCCCATATAGTCGGTTGAAGGCAACCCAACTCCATTGCCTTCACATGACATCCCCCCACAGTACCCCACCCCGCCCTACCACGCTTACCTGTACCGGCTGCTGCTGTCGCGTAGACTTGTTGGATCTATGGTGTTAACAAGTCCCTATACTTTTTTATAAAATTCAGCTGTCAGGCCATCTGACCCCAGTCACGCACTGCCAGAAAATTATTTATTGCATTAATAATCTATTTTGTATCATTTAGGGTTGGCAGGGACTCTCTGAATTTGTCTTTGATCCAGGCAAGAGTCTCCTCAACAGATACGCTTAAAACTCATCTTAGCAATACAGTCCTATACAAAACGATATAGTAATTAGTGAATTTTTCAAGTATTTCCTCTCCTGTTGTCACTTTACCTCGTCCCTCAGTTTGCAAAACCGTCACTGCTGGATGTCATTCTGATTTATATAGTACTTGTGCGAGGGTTCTACTGGATGTGTCCCCTTCACCATAGACTTAGCCCGCTGGTGCCTGCCCGGATATTTCACCTCTGTCTCAGCCCAGTCTCGAAACTCCATCTGCTGTTTGCTGATCTCCCATAGCAGGTCAGATCATGGCGTCTCATCATGCTCTCTCTCCAACCTCAGCAGGTCAGCCTCGCTTCTGTCGATTTGGTGCCTTATATCATGCAAAATAACTGAATGTTGGAGATAGTCATTCCATGTATATACATCTTAAAGGTTTCCCGTACTATTGAGTGCTGTCGAACAGAGCCCAGATTTATCTAAAAAAAATTCAGCTACCAATAATCTCCATTCTTCATTGAAGACCCTGTCCAGTAGTTCCATTGAAAAGAGGCAGCATACTCTATGGTATGGTAAGCTCGCTGAAACACCAAGTTCCAACGCTTCAACGGAGTGATCCGAGAATTTAAAGGGTGAACGTGTTTAGCTTCTTTGACTCATAGCACAGTCTCAGCCATAAGAAACCAATAGTCTAATTGGGATTAACTATTGTAGACCTAGGAGTAAAAGCAGACAACTTTTTCACCCCCTCTCTTTACTCTCCATGCATCAGACAATTTGTATTCAGATAGTATCCTTTGGGAGAGCTGTACTTGTCTGGGTCACCCCATAGTTGGCATTTGTGATCTATTTATTGCTTGATTCACCACTGTATTATTATCTCTCCCACATATTACTCTGGCACCCCACCAGTCCTGCAATTGTATGTCTAACTGTTCAGAGAATTACAACAAGTCTGCGTTTGAAGCACCAATGCTCATAAAACTACACTATTGTTCCCATAGAAGACCTGTAACTTGCACAAACCTACACTCTGCACCATTTTGCATGTCAGTTGGAAAGAAGGCAACAGATTTCCTGATAGCAGCACCCCTGGACGATGAACTACATGATGAACAGTATCTGTACCAACCCCATTTTGGTGCAAACTCACGAGATCTTCTTGGGTCCAAATGAGTCTCTTGGAGGAAGGTCATGACAATTGCGAGCCTATCTAAGTAAGCTAACACCAGCCTTACTTTTTGGGCATTATTAAGCTCTCTTTTATTCCAAATTGTGGGGAACCATAAACGTAACTGCTGTGGAAGAATGCAGCAAAATGTCATTAAGGGCTCTAGTTCTTTAATAGTTACGTAGCCAAGCATGTCCATTTACCATCATGTAAACATTAACATCATTACTTTCCCCTTTCCCACCACCCCAATTTCTCACCCACTTACATTGCTATCCAAAACTGACAGTGTAGGTACTCATACTTGTCCACTGTTAGTCCTGGCTTTTTCAGCAGGTTTATCCACAGACATTTGCTTCTTGGCCTCCTATGTTTGACTCTGTTTTTGTTGGTTTTATGACTCTGAGCACTTTACACTGCTATTCAGTGCTAAAGTGCATATGCTCTCCATGTAAATTGTGTTTATGGATTGGTGTTCCCATAAGTGGTTTATTTGACTTACTACTAGGTCCCTAGTACAGTGCACTGTGTGTGCCCAAGGCCTGTAAGTCAAATGCTTCTAGTGGGCCTGCAACACTGATTGTGCCACTCACACAAGCAGCCTTTTGAAGGGGTCTCAGACCTGCCACTGCAGTGTCTGCGTGCAGTTTCTACTGCCATGTCAACCTGGCAAGTGCACTCACTTGCCAGGCCCTAACCTCGCCTTTTCTTACATGTGACTCACCCCTAAGGTAGGCCCAAGGTACAACCATAAATATTGGGGCCCAGAACTTTAGATTACTTCTGGACTCAAGAGAAACATCTGCCAAGGAGAAGAGCTGGGAAAACTGAAGGAGAAGTACTGCCCCTTTGCTCTGTGCTGTGTGGGGTTGGCCTGCTGTGGCTGAGGACGAAGACTTTGCTGTGTGCCAGTATATCCTGCTTGAAGAAGATCTCCAAGGGCTTGGTGTAGAGCTTGCCTCCGGTTCTGAAGTCTCAGGGACACAACAACTTCATTCCCTCTGTCCTCCTGCACCTGGAACTGCTTTTTCAACTGCCACAGAGGAAAATAGCAACACCGACGCCAGCGAGCGACATCGCGACCTGCTCGTGACGCTCACGACACACCGCCATGACTCGCACCGAAGCCATGACCTCACCGATGTCGGTGCTGCATCATCGCGGAGCCGATACCTGACGTGGGTGACCTCCCGAATCCATCGAACTTACATCGTGATAAGGAACTGACGCCTCAACACCACCACGATGTCACCTCCCCTGCATCGCAGTAAGGAACCGACGCCTCACCTCCCCTGTAGTCGTAAGGCACCGCCGCCGCCAATGAAGCATCACCTCCCTGACGCCGTCACCATCTTTGTTTTCATCATTTAACAAGGTAGTGTTCTTTGGGTTCTGTGTGACTCCAGGCCCGACGCCGCACACCTCGCGGTCGGCGTCGTACTTTGGGATTTTCAGTGGCCACGACGTCGTAATAGCCCCAGGTGGAGCTATTTGTTGCTACAAGCTTTATTGTTGTGAATAACCTATTTTTGATGATATCTTGATATGTTCATGGTGGATATTTTTGTCGTTTGGGCCTTGTTTGGGTTAGACAAAGATTTCCTATTTTTCTAAACTAGTGTGGTGTCCATTTGTAGGGTTTTCAATGTGTTACTGTATGTGTGCACAAATGCTTTACACATTTCTTCTGAGATAAGCCTGTCTGCTCGTGCCATGCTACCAAGGGGGTGAGCAGGGACTGTCTAAGGGCATAACTCCCTTACCCTGACTAGAAGCAAGGGTCCCTACTTGGACAAAGGTGCAAACCATTGTCAACTAGAGACCACCATTTCTAACATCCACAATAAAAATAGAAACAATACTCAACCTCACCTCCTAAAGGTGATCAAATAGCACTATGTGCTGATTGCACTTACAGGCATGAACCAATCTCAGCCACCTTAGAGTACCTGCACCAATATGAATAATGAGCGCGTATATATCGCAATCGCTATTTATAGAAGCCATCATTAATGTTTAAATATTTTTCAGCGGTGCCAGTGGAACCCTCATCACAACATCTGTAGAGCTGCAAGTTAAAAGCTTTAAAAATGTCTGTCAATGCCTATTGCAACAATTTCCTTATTCTGCACTGCTCATGGGAAATTGAGAGTTCCCCTCATTCAACTTAAAATTTTTATTATGTTTTTGTTTTTTGGCCAGTTGTTTGCATAACTTTAGGGCATCATCGGCTTTGGTGAAAGAAATTGTGTGTGGGACCCTCCACCATCAAACACAACTTTGCTGACAAGGCCTTTGATTGTGTAGAGTGGGGATACTTATTCTGAGCTCCAGAAAGGGTGGCACTAGAGGCTAGCTTCATACAAAAAAGTCTACTAGTTATACACTAACCCAATTGGTAAGATTAATTGTGGAGTGTTTTTGTCGTAGCAGTTTCATATGAAGAGGGATACCAGTCAGTACTCCCCATTATCCCCCTTCTTGTTTCTACTGGCACTGGAGCCGCTAGCACCTGTTATTTGCAGTTAAATGACAAAGCTGCAATCGACACATTACACCAGGACCAAAGAAACATACCTTATGCAAATGTCATACTCTTCTCACAGTTCAAGTAGGTTTCTAAGACATAGGTTTTTTTCCTTTTCTGGATAAATAACTAACTTGTCTGAGTGAGATTTTATCTCTCAGACTTAGTATGAGGAGGGAGCAATTGGTTGTTTCCGCTTCACACGGGTTGCTAAGAACTTAGGATATAAGGGCACATTAGTTAACATAAGACTACAGAACGCTATACATGATAATGGTCCACCTCCTAGTCAACAGACGTCAACTGGCTTCCTGCCATTGTCAGTCTGGTAGCTTTCCCTATGGGACACGGTCCGGTAACTAAAATAAAAATAGGATCCTGGTTTAACAATGTCTTTGCCATGCTGCCTTTTTGAACCCATACACACTCTTGAAAGAGGTACAATGACATATGAGTAAATGCACATGGGGCAGGACAAGACTTAGCCTTAAATTTTCAATCTATATAACACCACACTATCAGGTGCACTACAATTATCCCATATGGTTCCCTATTATTTGGTGCATCGATTAGTACACCGATCTTATGTTTGTGCAGGTGGCCTTGTACTATCATGCATGGCAATAAAGAAAAGAATGCTGTCTGCTAGGGAAACTTTGCCCATGCGATATTATGACAAATTGAGAGTCTGTGGGTCTATCAACCTGATTATATACTCCATTGTACTAGACTAGCATTACAAACATAAACTATTGAAGACTAGTAGGCACATCAACGCAAATGCACCAACATGGCAACAAGCTAAATTCAAAATAGATCAAGGGACTATACATTTGGCGGAAGCAATATTGAGAGCTTTTAAGAAATTTCAAGACCTACTTATATTGGGGGGCTTTAAGACATTTACTGACCTGCAGTCTAAACTTCATCTCCCTATAGCTCAACTGCTCTGTGAGAAAGTCACCCTTTTTGCCCTGATCATTCCCATTTTCGGATTAATACTGGTGGTAGCTGACTCTGACTGTGCCCTGGGCTCTGCTTACCAGACCCAGGGCCAGTGCTCTGATTATGAGGTAATTAGGTTTAATTACAATTGGTATTGACAGTCTATCTGTAAGTCCTTAGTATATAATAGGGTAGGTAGGTTTAATGGTCCAGTAGACTTAATGCACTTAAGTGTGCACTGCTGTGTTACCTACTTTCATTTCAAAGGCAGCCCTGACTTTCAGACTGCCTTTATATTAAAAATATATGCAAATTTAACGTTGGGATTAAAGGTACTTCCACAGTCTTAAACTACCTTATTTTTACATATCTCACCCGAAGATGCCCCACGGGTATGGTGATTTGTAACTATACGCATGGACATTATAAATATGTTTTATGTGCCCTGGTGAGGGAAGAACTTCCAATTTAATGTAACCCCATTATAGCACAATGGCTCCATAGGCTAACATGGGAATACTTTATTAAAGCATAACTATTGAAAGAAAGGAGCTAAAAAGTTACTTCAAAGTATCAAAATGATAGAATAAATCCAACAACTTGCCAGTGTTAGATTTATTCTAACTATCACACAAAAGAAGCTATAGAACTTTATTTTCTGTAAGCCAAAATCCAGCCTTCCAGCTGCCCTCTCCTCATTGGCCAGCCTCTGCCAGGCTGAGCCAAGCTGTCTTAATGAGGTGTGAAGTGGCCTGACTAGAGACAACAGATCTTCTGTGGGAGGAGAACTACAAGCTGCAGAGCACAAGGCAAGATGGGGTGGAGTAGCCAAGCTGGTCTTCAAAGGAAGAATGACAGTTTAGGGCAGCACAGGCTCACACCAACATCCTGTACCACCAGCCATACAGGAGCCCCAGTAATTAGATTAGTAAAGGGGCTGGAAGGGGAGTGTTAGGGAACCTTAGACATACCAGTGGGTTGGCTTAGCAAGATCTAACCCTCCAGGAGAGAGTTTTGCCATTTTGGATTTTGGAAGAATAGTGCTTTCTGGGACAAGAATATGCCAGAATTAGGAGGACCCTGCATCCCATTGGTCAGGGGTGCCCCCCTGCTTGATGGCCAGGAACACTGAATACATATGGGAGAGCTCCATGGCAACTCAGATCCCCTGCCTGAAACAACAAGGAGAAGAAGGACTGCCCTTCTGGAACCCTGATCTGCACCCAAAGGATTGAATTCTGAAGAACTGCACCTGCTGCACAATATGGAACTGCATCCCTAAGGACTTTGCCCGGCTTTACAAGGAGTAAGGAGTGGACTCCCTGACAGCAACAGATTAACAGAGCTCACATGCACAATCTCCACCAAGAAGGTCCCAGCTTGGAAAGCGTCCAGTAGACTTTTAAGGCATTTGCCCGGTGCATTGTGGGAAACAAAGTCCCAACATCCCAAGGACCATCTCAAAGCTTCTAGACCCTTGGATTTGTGTTGTGGACACTTTGGAATCCCAAATGGACCTTCTGGAAGGAGACTTAGAAGTTTGGAGAAGATTGGAGAATTTTTGTCAAAAAGCTCCATAAGGTGACCATCTCGTTGACAAGAGTCAAGCTGCCAACGTCAAACCACGATCCAAAGCTCCAGCCATTGACCAGACTTCCTGGAATTGACCAGGGCCTCGCGCTGAACCAGGCCGATGACATCAACATGGATCCGGCCTGACGAATTGCCTTGCTCGATGAAGAGAGAAAAAAGCTCCGAAAATGTTCTAAGTGCGTAGGTAAAATATTAACAGAGGCCTCCCGCTTAGTGTATCCCACCAAGGCTCTATCGCGGTCAGCCTCAAACTTTGACTTTGTCCCAGTCAAGCACGACCAGATGTCCCAAGTTGGCGCTATTGTTTTTTAAGCACTAGAAAGTGTTTATTTTTAAAATTCATATCTCTGGTTCCCTACATTGTTTTTTTGTTGTTTTGCTGTCAATTTGTTCATAAAATATTTCCTATTTTTATAAATTGGTGTTGGATTTTTTTAATGTGTTGTGTCTTACTCAGTTAATGTATTGGTGTTTTAAATGTCTTAAACATCTGTCTCCTAAGTTAATGATGATGGATTCAACCCAGATCTGAAACTGGGGGTGAGTGTCTGAAAAGTTTCAGTGCTCCGTCCATCATCTCCTTGTGTTTGCTTTGTTTGCCCTAAGTTGGCAGGGTATGCCCAGACGTGGGTCCGTTGCTCACTTTGCCACTGGATTCAAGCTAGCTTGGCTGATGAGGGGTGTTACCCTGAAACCGGTCCCAGGATGCTTGTTTCCGGTCCAGGGAAGACCTGGCTTGGCAGTTCGGGCTGGATTGTTCCCATGAGGCACAAGGTCAAGACTGATTTGCATATGGCTGGGTCTGAACTGGGGTGGCGAAGTGAGATAAAGAACGATGATGGATTCAACCCAGATCTGTGACTGGGGATGAGGGTCTGAAAAGTTTCAGTGTTCCGCCCATCCTCTCGTTGTGTTTGCTTTGTTTGCCCTAAGTTAAGCCTGCCTGCTCGTAGCCAGCTACCAAGGGTGAAGCAAAGGAATAATTCATTGAGACCTTGACTGAAACTTATATGGTGTTTGTGGCCTTATTACTAGTGGTAGGACCCTACTTATAACTACATATAAACGACATTCCAACATAGTCCAATAGATGCACTGTTTGAAGTTAATTTGGGGTGATCGCCTCATAACCTCTTAGCCACTCTGATCTGGATTTACTTGAACTCTTAAGGCAATTCTAGAGACGTAATGTGAGACGTATACCACATCAACATTGAACCCCAGAGTAGCTGACCCACTCAGACTACGTTGAATGTCTATTGATGCCATTGGTCATATATTTTATATATATATATATATATATATATATATATATATATATATATATATATATATATATATATATATATATATATATATATATATATATATATATATATATATATATTTCGCACTACTCGTCTCATACGCACTCCCATAAATCTGGAAAAAGACGATGCAGACCCAAAATACTGGTGCTGATAATTTATTTTGCTTTGTGCCCTGCACCAACCGCCATTACGCGTTTCGGCCTTCCAAAGGCCTTGATCACAATTTTGATTGGCCTCAGGTGTGCCCCCATTATCGAGTTCAAGCAATGTATGCTGGGAAATGTAGTCAAAAATTACGCAATTAATACCCTCCAGTGGGTTCAAATCCTGCATGTAAATTCGGAATACATTTATAGCCCTCCAGTGGGCTCCCGGATAAAACTCTACATGTTTGAATGTTACACCTGCTGCGCCATTACACAAGAGGATTGTTACCTCTCATGCGGTCCTTTGATTTGAATTCAGGCGGTGCGATCCCTCCACGGCCGGAGCCGCTGTGATGACATATTTTCCCAAAGATGCTCAGATGTGAGGCCGCACTCCGCTCGCAGGGAAGTTTCCAAAACCTTTATTTAAAACATGTAGCTTCTCATCCCGATACTTAATCCTTTGGCCTTACGCGTTTCGAAGCATTCTTGCTTCTCATCAGAGGCCATATGTCAGGAAAGCAGTTCATTGCAGCCACATTTCCCTCGCTTCTTATTTCAATTTTGATCCCGAATTTACATGCAGGATTTGAACCCACTGGAGGGTATTAATTGCGTAATTTTTGACTACATTTCCCAGCATACATTGCTTGAACTCGATAATGGGGGCACACCTGAGGCCAATCAAAATTGAAATAAGAAGCGAGGGAAATGTGGCTGCAATGAACTGCTTTCCTGACATGTGGCCTCTGATGAGATGCGAGAATGCTTCGAAACGCGTAAGGCCAAGGGATTAAGTATCAGGATGAGAAGCTACGTTTTAAATAAACGTTTTCGAAACTTCCCTGTGAGCGGAGTGCGGCCTCACATCTGAGCGTCTTTGGGGAAAAAAAAATATATATATATGTATGTTTTTATATATATATATATATATATTTTTTTTTTACATGGTTGGCATTGGTCTTCACACATGTTATACTGCTCTTGTCTTAGTCCTTATCCCTCAATCAATCAGTAGATTATTAAATGCGCTTCTTGTCACCCAAGAAGGTGTCCAGGTGCTGGCAAGGTTCAGTTCTAACAGTCAAGTGGTGAAAGGTTGTCCTTGGTGACCAGCTAATAATCCATTGGTAGGTAAGGCCCCCAGGACGGCAAAAGGCAATTTTGTTCCCAGTGATACAATTACAGCACAGTACCTCCTTTGTGTTCTGTGACCTCCGAACAGGTTCCAACAAAGTCTGTGGACAATGGTATGTGAGTGACTATGTGACTACTCTCTTAATTGCCAGTGTGGCTCAGACACAAAAAATAACACACCAAGGTCTTGCTTTTCTATATTTAACATTGCAAGCATTTAAAACAAACATCACATATTTTTCTAAATTTAGTACTACAGAAACGACGCTCAAAGTTTTGAACAACTTCAATAACACATAAGTCAAGGTAGTACTGAACATCAAATATTGTAAACATGAAACAGTTTACATTTACATGAGTATATATATCGGCTGGAGTTGGTATATTTATTTTAATTCAGACTTGAGGAGTAGCATCCCACTTACCAGTAAATATTTGACTTTAAAAATAATTTCTCGAAAATGCAGACATTACGAGTTGAAAGGAAACGCTTTATTTTCGAAAGTTTATCATGCTATCTACTGCCTGTTGATTTCTAATTATTGCTCGGGAGTGAATCTGTCTTTCCCGACTTGCATGGCAGAACACGTTGCAACTGTGAATTCAAGACACATTCAGACTGCAGCCGTTCCCCCAGGCTTATGGACTTCCTCTTTCAAAGCAGGACATATCTATCAGATGGCATTAGCCACAAAATCCCTTTTTCAAGTCTATGATATCCTGAAGGACAAAGGCTCATTTCATTTCTTATCGAGGAATCGGTCAGATCAGTCATATTTCTCAAATCAAATGACATTTTCAGAAAATTCATTTGAGCCAAAAATGAGATTTCATCTCTGCAGACTCCAATTATTTTAAAAAGGGCCACTTCTGAAGAAAATGTTTGAAATCATGGTGCTGTGTGTTAGTATCCCATAGCAGCGCTTCTTCTCCCGCCCCTATGTTACAGAGGAGTTCAGGCTACAGCAGAAATGCCCTATCGAGCGTTATAAATCTTTAATTTTGAAAACAAGCATTAATGTTGAAATACTTCAGATCTAGTTCCCCTTCTGCTTTTCTTCCACAAGTGTGGGGGCTCCACAGGGAGTGCACTCAAACATTTTCTCCCTAAGTGTATACAATTAGCTGTTTATCTGTTGATCTTCCTACTCGATCCTCAAAAAAATCCCTTTTGGTTTGCCCATGGCTGCCAAACATCAGAGGAGCATCGTATAGTCGTGAACGCCTCCACATGCTCTCTCACAGAGGCTAATGTCTAATTACATCGCCCTCCAAAAGAAAGGGGAGCTGGGTTTTTGTGCACCAAACCCCCCTGCGATCGATTTAACATAGCAGAGATCCACTAAATTCTTTTTATCAAAACAAAAAAAAAACAATGCCTATGTGAAAGAGAGATCGGCATCGAGAACAAAAGAGATTCCCCGAATAATATTATTCCACATAGACAAATAATTTAAAAAAAATAGCTAAAGGTAGAGAAACGACACAGCCTGTGCAAAAGAGGTATTTTGATTCCTCCCGGCCACTTGCTGTCTTCGATTTTTTTTTTTTTTGTGTAAACTAAGCCGAGCTGCAGACATTTTATTTTATATTTTATAAGTCCACCTCAGTACTTTTCAGGTCTTTTTGTAGTTGTTCACACTAATGAGAGAGGTCTGGGAAATTAGGATGAGCCCTGCCTGTTAATGCAGCTTCAGAGAGATGTTAGCAGCAACCACTGCTCGCCCGCGCAGCTCGGGCTGCGTGCTATTGATTGTTCAGAGGTCACTAGGGAACCACTTCCTGCAGTTGACTCTGCACCTCTCCTAGAGTTCTAAGGGGCTCCTACCAAACAACAGGGACCAGAAAGCAAATCTCAAACAAGGCCCATGAAAAAGCCTATCAATTAGGCTTTGAAGGTCATAGGATTTTTTTCTTCCAGCCGTCCTCCTCCTTCTTCCAGAAAAAAAAAAATCAAAATACATCTGAAGAATCCATTCAATTAAATATCTCTCAGCTCCAGCTGGTTCCTGAGTGAAAGGTCAGTTGAGTCCAGGACTAAAGGAGAAACTGAAGTAGCTCTTTCTTCCTAATGATACCCAATGGTCAATCACTCCCTTGCAGTGAGAGATGCCCTGAAGCATCATTGTGGTCGGAGAAGCGATCGATCAGGTTGAAAAAAAATTATAATGATAACCCGTAGATATAATGTCAGCTTACTTTGTCGCTATTGGTTGACATTCAGGCAGCTACCAGAAGCTGAGTTAGAGTGGACATCAAAGCCTCCTGCTGGCCAAGTTATTATATTAGCCTACCTGGGGCATTTTAACCCCTGTTTTGTTGTGGTAATTAAAAGATTGTGGGGGGCTGACTCTATTGAAGAAAGTGAGCGAAGAAAACCCAGAGCACTGCACAAAGCACCAGATTAAATGTATATTTCTTCCAGAGGGAAATTATGTTATAACAAAAATTAAGCCATTCTAATATTTTCTTATAGAAAATACGACACATATAACTGATTGTGCCAAAGTGCATGTGCTTCTCCCCTAAAACATGGTTTGATTGACTTATCTACAATTGGCACATTTAATTTATTTTTAAGTCCCTAGCAGAGTGCACTACATATGCCACGGGCATGTAAAGTAAATGCTACTAGTGGACCTGCAGCACTGATTGTGCCACCCACACAAGTAGCATTTTAAACATATCTAATTGCTGGCACTACAGAGCTGTGTGTGTAGTTTACACTGCCAGGTCGACTTGGCATTTAAAACCCCTTGGCAAGCATTAAACTCTCCTTTTATTACATATGTCACCCCTAAGGTAGGCCCTAGGTAGCCCATAGGAAAGGGGTGATGTGCATTTAAAAGGTAGGACATGTGCTTTTAAGTTTTGCATGTCCTGGTAGTGAAAAACAGCCAAATTTGGTTATCACTAATGTGAGGCCTACCCCTCTCGTAGGTTAAAATTGGAAATTCTTTACTACACTTATAAGTTGTAATTCTTGATTGAGAAGGAGTAGCTCCGTTATGTATCATTGAAATGAACATGATAAATCCTCTTTTCTAACAAAGTTGAATTTATCATTACTATTTTAGAAATGCGACTTTTTGAAAGATGCGTGCTGTGGCAACAAATGATGGACGGAATGCTGAATAAATCAAACATTCTCCCCCAGTCAAGAGATCTGGGTTAAGTCCATCGTTCTTTTGCTCACTACGCCACCCCAGTTAGGACTCAGCCATATGCAAATCAGTCTTGACTTTGCTCCACATGGGAACGGTCCAGCCCAAACTGCCAAGCTGGGTCCTCTCTGGATCAGAAACAAGCATCCTGGGACCAGTTTCGGGGTATAACACCCCTCATCAGCCAAGCTAACTTGAATCGAGTGGCATACCAAGCAAGGGACCCACATCTGGGCATACCAATCCCACTTAGGGTGAAAAGTGCTGCAGCAACAAATGATGGACAGAATGCTGAATAAATCAAACATTCTCCCCCAGTCAAGAGATCTGGGTTAAATCCATTGTTCTTTTGCTCACTACGCCACCCCAGTTAGGGCCTAGCCATATGCAAATCAGTCTTGACCCTGCTCCTCTTGGGAACAGTCCAGCCCGAACTGCCGAGCTCGGTCATCCCTGGACTGGAAACAAGCATCCTGCGACCGGTTTCAGGGTATTTCACCCCTAATCAGCCAGGCTAGCTTCAATCCAGTGGCACAGTGAACAAGGGACCCATGTCTGTGCCAGTGGCGGCTCCTCCGCTAAGGCAGAGGGGCGTCGCCTCACTGCTTTCAGCAGTGTAAATTTATTGTTATTATCATTTTTTTTGTTTCTGCTGCGGCGTCTTTGCAGGGCAGGGCTGCTCTGCTCTCAGAGCAGGGGGAGGAGTGGTGGGCACTCTGTAAGTGCACAATGACTGTTAGGCCGGCCCTCTCATTCCGGCCAAAAGTCATGTGCACTTTGCATGTTCTCCACCTTGGCTGCATCACAGCCTGGATGGAGAACATGCCCAGCCTCCTATTACCAGGCTGAGTGCCAAACCACGGCTCTCAGACCAATCACAATGCTGCATTGCAGTGTTGTGGTTGGTCAGGGGAGCCTGGGTGCTTCCTGTTCTGGCCGAGCAGCGGGACGACAGAGGAGAGACAAGACGCAACGAGGAGGTATGTTTTTTTTTCTTTATGCCCTCCACCCTGCCCTTCGCCTCATCACCCCCTATCCATACCAGCCACCACTGGTCTGTGCACACCCATCCCACTTAACGCGAAAAGTGCTGTGGCAACAAATGATGGACTGAATGCTGAATAAATCAAATATTCTCCCCCAGTCAAGAGATCTGGGTTAAATCCATCATTCTTTTGCTCAGTACGCCACCCAAATTAGGACCCAGCCATATCAGCCTTGACCCTGCTCCTAACCCAGATCTCTTGAATGGGGGAGAATGCTTGAATTATTCAGCATTCCGTCCATCATTTGTTGCAGCAGCACCTTTCGCCCTAAGTGGGATGGGTATATCCAGACATGGGTCCCGTACTCGCTGTGCCACTGGATTCAAACTAACCTGGCTGATGAGCTGTGATATACCCTGAAACCAGTCCCAGGATGCTTGTTTCCAGTCCAGGAAGGACCCAGCTTGGCAGTTTGGGCTGGACTGTTACCATGAGGAGCAAGGTCAAGACTGATTTGCATATGACTGGGTCCAAACTGGGGTGGTGTAATGAGCAAAAGAACAATGGATTTAACACAGATCTCTTGAATGGGGAGAATGTCTGTTTTATTCAGCATTCCGTCCATCATTTGTTGCAGCAGCACTTTTCGCCCTAAGTGGGATGTGTATGCCCAGACATGGGTCCCTTTCTCACTGTGCCACTGGATTCAAGCTAGCCTGGCTGATGAGGAGTGATATACCCCGAAACCAGTCCCAGGATGCTTGATCCCAGTCCAGGAAGGACCCGGCTTGGTAGTTTGGGCTGGACTCCTCCCATGAGGAGCAGGGTCAAGACTGATTTGCATATGTCTGGGTCCAAACTGCAGTGGCGTATTGAGCAAAGAATGATGGATTTAACCCAGATCTCTTGACTGGGGGGGAATGTGTGAATTATTTAGCATTCTGTCATCATTTGTTGCTGCAGCACTTTTAGAAAGATCACATGTTTCTGCTCTTAGTGCTATGTGCCTGCAGCCTGTCTCCAATACAAGTCTTGGGTGGGTGACAGCTGGACTTTGTGAATTCCATCTAGACTGCCACACACAAAGGAAGGTTAGGTGTGAGTGAGTGGCCATCCACAACCTGATGGGTCATCCTGGGCAGGATGGGAGGGAGGAGCTGGCACACCTGAATAGGCAGTGTCCTGTCTCCACACAAAGTAATGCATACCCCCCTGTAGTGAGTCTGGAGCCAGAGCTGGGAGGGAGGACTTCTGTGCACTTCAAAGCCCCTCGTTGAAGTCACCTGCACTTCAAAGGCACAACTGGGTATAAGTACTATGTCTTTGACCACACCCAATCAGATACTACAGGACCTGTGAAAAACTCTACCAGTAGGAAGGACTTCTGTGCTGCTACAAGGACTGCCACTCTGCTAGACTGCTGCTCTGGAAGAACTGTTTTTCTGCTGTGCTACCCTACTGTCTGCTACCTTCTGCCCTGCTGAGGAAGAACTGGACTCCTGATTGAACTTAGAGTGATCTCTAAGGGCATGCTGGCTTGCCTCCTGTTGTACCACTCAGGGATATCAAAGTCTTACCTCCTCCTCCTGTGCCTGGTCCATTGGAAGTGGATCCATGTGCTTGCTCCAGTGGAACCGACGCATCGTCTGCTGCATGAGGCAGAATCATCGCATCACTGCTGTGACAGGAACAGAACTGGTGCATCGCACTTGGAACCAGTGCATCGCCATCGGAACAGACACATTGGAGCCACAGCATCGCTGCAGCTGCAGGGGAGATGATTGATGCATCCCTTCGACTGTGTGTAGAAACCCGGCACATCGCACTTGGAACCAATGCATCTCAGAACTGGCCCATAATCTTTGGAACTGGCTCATTGCCATTGTTGCATGGAGAAAATCAACTCATCAACTCGACTGTGGGATCGACACAGAGGCATCGCTTGGCTGCACCTCACATCTCGTGGTTGCAACCACGATCAAGGTACTTTGGTTTAGCGGGCCTTGCATGGCTCCTGTCACCGGCCTGCGCTCCACTGTGGTTGGCCTCAACTCTTGACTTTGCCCTGGTCCAGTGCGACCAGATAACCCCATAGGCACTTATAGCTTCTAAGATCTATTTTTACTTCTAATCTTTAAAAATTCATATCGTGACATCCACTTATTGAATTTTTGTCATTTTGGTCTTGGATTATTTATAAAATCATATCTATTTTTCTAACTTGGTGTGGAGTCATTTTATAGTGTTTTTACTGTGCTACTGTTTCAAGTGTTGCAAAAATACTTTATGCATTGCCTCTTAAGTTACGTCTGCCTGCTCTGTGCCAAGCTACCAGAGGGTGAGCACAGGTTAATTCATGGTGTGTATCTGTCTTACCCTGACTAGGATTGTGGTTTCTACTTGGACAGGGTGCATACATCTGACAACCAGAAACCCAATTTCTAACACATGCCATTTGAATAAATTATCATATCTGGGTCCATTGTGAGATCACCCATTCACACACTAAGATGTACACTTTGAACACCAACTAGTTTACTTGTGAGTGTGAAACACAAAATATGCACTAATAGGTGGCATCTAAAAATTGTCCAGTCGCAGGAGGTCTTAAAATGACCGGCCTAATCAATAATTAAGCAGGTTGCAATTTGAAACATCCCTGTGATTGGCTGAGAATGCATTGACTGAGGCCTGGAAAGGATAGCAAACCTGAGTCCCAACATTTGCATTCCCAAACAAGGATTTTTTTTTTTAAAGCAGACTGTATCCATTATAAAAACGTTTTTTTGTTTGGGAACATATGGGGTAGCAGACAGACTGCTGTCTTCTCCCACCAAGCCATTCAACATAATTCCCAAAGTGGAATCCCTCGAGCAAGGACAGCTTCCACTTTGTGAATCAGTTGCCACCCCAAATGTATGGGTGACTAATAAATGGTTTGCATCCGCAAATGTGATCACTAAACATTGATACATTCCTTTACGAATTGGAAATAGGAGAATACTCCTTTCTCATCAGCTACTATTTGTGATTTGTAAAGGGACAAAGAAGCACTTCTACTAGTTGGAAATACTTTTTAGACTTATAAAAGGGTTTTTGCACGTGTAACATTCTTTGCAGTTGAATACCATGTGATTTTATGAGTTGCACGGTTAGCAACCACAAAGGGCATTGTGCATCAGGCCCAGATTTAGCTGTATCTCAACAGACGTAAAGGTTCAAAAGTTGATTTGTGTGATCAGCTGCAAAGTTATTTCTTTCATTGGTTAAATTAGGTTAAATTACTACATAATTTCACACAGTTCTATCTGTCCTACTGCTTGTCAGTGCAACACAATTGCCAACTCTTAATGTATGCGTAGTAAAATTTATTGAGAGGAGGTCAGATTGATGGAAAAGTAACTAACTTTGAAGAGGTTAGATCGATTTGTGGATTCTGATGACAAAAGTAAACATAACGCTGCATTTAACCATGCATGGCATTCTGTAACACTGAGCAAAACAGAGAACAAACTGATCACAATAGTTTTGGTAAAGTAGCTATATTTAGTGTTGGTAGACCATTCCCAATGCAGCATCAACATGGATTTTGTAAGAAACAGGCTTTTTGGTTTAGAGAGGTGGAAGCCCCAGTCAGGCACAACCACAATCCTTGTCAAGATGACCACAAGCATTACTAAATTAGCTTGTTCTTAACCCCCTGGTAGCTTGGCACAAAGCAGTTATGCTTAACCTAGAGGCAATTTGTAAGTATTTATGCAGACTGCAAACAGTAAAAAAGTGAAAACAGAACACAAGAGAAATCCCAAACCAATTTAGATTTGGCAGTACACTGATGTTAGATCAAACTTACTCAGGAACTTGGCTACTCACAACTGATCAATGAGCTCATCAGCTCGGGGAGTGGGGTGAGTATTAGTCTTGGTGACTGAATTTTGCCCTCTATAGTCCACATAGAACTGAACTTCTGGTGGGAAATTGGGTGGGGCCCGCCTTGGGTACCTGAACCACTAGACGGGACCAAAGGCTGTAGGAGGTGCTCACACATTCCCAGTTCCCGCATTTTGGACAACTAACCTTAATATTGGCCCTCACATTTTCAGACTGCATGTAGGTTTTGTTCTTAATAGGCATGTTGTCTTTGGTGTTAATGTTGTGGGTACACCAAGTGGTGAACCCTGGGGCAAGTGAGGGGGCAAACTGTCCGAACAAGGAATGGTTCCTCCGTTGCTCTGGGCTCAGGGTAGGGGAGATGACAACACCCTCCCCTGACCCATCCTGCTCCTTGTAAAATAGGAGGTTGGGAGATGTTCACTCTCCTCCTCCACCCCATCATCCATCAAATGGAGCACGGTTACCTCAGACCTCTCAAAGTGGGGCTTGAGGCAGTTCGTCAGCAGGGCCTTTGTGGGGTTCTTAGGGGTCTTGAGATCTACCAGGTGGGTGACCTCCCCATTACATTCTTCACCTGATAGGTCCTGGTCCACTGGTACTGCAAGACCCATGGTTCCACTGGCTCCATCAACCACACCTGCTGGAACTCAACCAGAGTGACCTTCTGGTCATGCCGGTTTCAATACTTCCTTGCTGACTTCCAGGTTCTTAGTGAATTTATTCAGAAAGTGCTTAATCTGAGTCCGAGGGCCAACATGCAGTTGACTACATTCTGAGGGGGAGTGTTCTTGGGGGCTGCTCCCATCCCTCTTTCCCGAGGCAAAGAGGTCCTCTGATGCTGGCCCCACAGACGTTCAAAGGGACTGAACCCTAATCCAACCTGAGGTACCTCCCTGTAAGTGAACTAAAGGTATGGCAAGAGGACAATCCTCTTCCACCTCAAGGGCTCTGACAGGTCTATGATCATGGCTTTGAGGATCTTGTTGAATGGCTCAACAAGCTCATTGGTCTGGGGATGGTAGGGTGTGGAGAACTTGTAGCTTACACCACACTCATCACACAATGATTTCATGTATGCTGGCACCTCAGTCTGACACCACCTCTTTAGGGAAACCCACCTGGGTAAAGATTCCCATCAGTGCCCTGGCCACTGTATGCACAGTCAATGTACTCAGAGGTATGGCCCTGGATATCAAGAGGCATGGTCCACCATGACCAGGAGGACCCTGCTGGCTATGGCAGTCTTGGGGTCCAGGTCCCAAAAGTAATGATGTCCACCCTCTCAAACGGGGTGCCTAGGACAGGGAGGGGAACACGGGGAGCTTTTAGCTTTTCCCATGTCTTCCCACTGGCCTTGCAGGTAAAACAGCACATGCAGAATGCATCTGAGGTCAGTCTTATCTGGGACCTATAGAAGTGGGTTGCAAGCCTGGCAAGGGACTTGTGTTGCTCCAGATGTCCTGCCAGGGGTACACCATAAGCCAGTCGTCGTGGGAATATCTGGGGGGCACCAACACAGGCTCAGGAACTTTAGGCTCACTATACAGGAGATCAGTCTCAAAATAAATCAGGTGATCACAAGAGATGTCACCAGCTGCCTGGGACTCAGCCTGCCAACGTATACCATCAAGAGTAGGGCACTCTCTCAGCACATTGAGAAACTCTGCCTGGGATTGCCCCCCTTCATTCTGTCAGTTGACCAGCTCAGGTAGGTCCCCCAGGGCGGCATAGTCCTCCCCAGTAGGTTCTGGGATGTCACCCTAAGGTTCAGTCTCATCCTAGACCATGGGAGTCTAAGGAGCAGGTTCCCCACCCCCTTGCCCTTCCTCTTTTTGGCAGGTACCTGGGCCATTCTTCCAGGCTTCAGGTCCTCTGACTTCCCTCTCGGGCTGTCATGGAACCTGTGGTCAGGCACACCCACTCAGCCAACCCTAACAACACTTCCAGATGGTGTGCTCCATGTTGTTACCAAGCAGGAAATCCACAGGCACTGCTGGACTCACTGCTGCCCTTAAGGAACCTGAGGCCCACCCCTATTCAAAGGAACAAGAGCCATGGAATAGTGACTCTTATGGTTGTCAGCTACCACACCTGGTGGGATACATTGGGAATTACCTACTTTGAGGACTCCAGATGATATCTGACAGTACTGGCTTTTTTGTCTCTCAGAGGTCACACCTACTGCCCATTGACGGTGACACACTACCTATACTTCATAGTATTACTAGGCATATGGGCCTTTGGCACCATCTCACTGTCACCCAGGGCACTGGGGTAACCCATGCACTTCCCCTCATACTGACTGGGGCCTCCTCCTCCTCAAGCACTAAACTGGCCATGCCCAGTGGCTGCCAACCAGTGGGGGCCCCTTTTTTCAAGCCTGTACCTTTAGTAGTCATATAATTTAGAGGAAAAACATCCTGAGGATTTCTTTGCAGGATAACCACCTTTCTTCTGGTCAGGTTGGGATTGGGAATCCATCCCCTGAGAACTGTTTTGGAGGCCTTTTGAGAAATATTTGTTTTCATTTTTGTCTCCTTCCCTCTTTTATCTGGCAGGGACCCTGCCCACCCTTTTGGTGATCCCCCAGGTAACGTGTTGGACACTCTTGTGCTGACCCAGAGGTATGCCTCCTTTACAAGCTCTCTAGGTGAAGTGAGCGTGCTGCCAATCAGGTGTTGGCATAACTCCATAAAGCTAGTATTAAACATGTGATCTCTAAAAATTAGTTCATAGTGCCCATCAAAATAACTTGCTTTACTGCCCCTCACCCAACCACTCAGTGCCTTACTGGAGTAATCTATGAAATACACCCAAGACTGGTCAAACAGTTTTTGGCAGTCCCTGAACCTTAGCCTGTATTTCTCTGACGTGAGACAAAATCTACTGCAATAATGGCTTTCATGGTGGCATACCTCATCTGTTCAACCACTTCTAATGTCAGTCGGGTATCCCTCCAAAATATTTGGAATATGCTTTCAGAGTCTAGTCCTCAATCCTCTTTTGGGACCCTATGCATTCTCAGGGCTATCTCATAAGCTGAAAACCTTTTGTCAATGTCATCTCCCACCACATAGCTATGCACCAGTTCATTAAGGATGTGAACCTTCCATTTCCCCACTGGACACTGTGCTGTTGCTTCCGCCATTGCTGTTGGACCCTGAGACTTGTTTTGCTTTCAGGTCTAGCTCTTTTAGACACACTTCACGAGCCAAAAGAGGTTTCCTTTCCTCCAAGGCTGGAAGCGTCTTTTGCAGCCAACCTTTTCTCCTCCAAAGCCCACTTTGCAGCAGCATCCTCCATGATTGCCTCCAATTTCTACTTGGTTAGCTGTAGCTCAAACTCCCTCTTAGCCCTCCCGTCCTCCAGTTCCTCAGGAGACAAGTTGACAAGTTGCGGGAGGACACACTTCTTCCTGCTTTGGATCTAGCAGGGGACCTCACTCCTGTTCACCATGTTCCTGAGGCTTGTCACAAGTAACCCCTTCTTTTAGCAACTGCATTACCTTTCCTAATCTCTGTCTTGGGCTGATTGTATCCCCTTGAGTCCTGATGATGATTCTGCCATTTTTATTGCAATTGAAACTCTGTCGACTTCAGAAATAGAGACCCTATATGATTGTTGAGAACATGCTGTAACGGGCTGTGCTGTTCATGTGTTTGTTGATACACTTGTAGATCACAATTTTTGACTTGAGTGTATCACCTCTAAATAGAGCACAGAGCATGAGTATTTTGCACCAACCATCACTACGCAGCTATGCGTCTTGAAATCGTTCTGGTTTATTCACCATTTGTCTCTTTACATCTAAAGTATTGTTACTAGGGACTTGTGTGTTTTTTGTCATACACAATTCACAGTTAGCCCTTATTAAATGTAATAAGGTAACCCAGAGTTAGTTAATGGGGAAGGTAGGCCTTGCAACAGTGAAAAATGACTTCAGGGGTTTTTCACTGCCAGGACATGCAAAACCTGCCCACATGTCCTACTTTTTAAATACAATGCACCATGCCTTATGAGCCTTCGGGGCCTACCTTATGATAAATGATAAAAAAGGATGGTTTAGGCCTAGCAAAAGGCTGATTTTTCCAGGTCGAAATGACACTTTAAAACAGCACTACAGGCTGCAGTGGCAGGCCTGAGACATGTTTTAAAAGGCTACTTTAGTCGGTGGAATATTGAGTGCTGCAAGCCCAATAGTAACATTTAATTGTCATGCCTTAGATACATGTACTACCAATAAGTAGGGACTTACAAGTAAGTTAAGTGTGCTAATTACAAGTAGCATTTGCTGTGCATCGCTCATCCACATTCTAATTGCAAGTAGGCCACTTTTACCATGTTTGAAAGAGAGAGCACAAGCACTATAGCACTGATTAGCAGTGATAATGTGCACAGAGTCCTAAAGCCAACAAAAATTAAATCAGCAAAACAGGAGGAGTAAAGGCAAAAAGGTTGGGGGAATACCACAGCAAGGATGTCAGGTCCAACAGATTTTATGCTGCAAAATGCAACAGGCAAACTAATACAGTGCAATGTTTGAGTGTGTATGGGTGTTGCTAGATGGCGATAAAAACATTCTGAAATGATAAAAAGGGTGAAATCCACCATTACTTTGGACTGCCTGCCTGTGGAGTAAAATCCAGTTTGAAAAACCTACAAAACGTTTCCACTGATGTATGTGAGGTAAAATAAGGTTCCATGGCGGAACAAAGAAAGCTGCCTGTGTTAGGGAAAACAATGTCTTGAGCTCTAGGGAGATGCTGGCATCATTCAATCACAAAGCTCCCAGCACTTGGGCCTTTTCTGATTGGATGGAATGGTGGCCAATCAAATTGCTATTCCCTGAATAATCTCATGGGCTACTGTTTCCACAAAAAGTAATTGGACCCTACGTTTAGACAATTTTGAATGATTCAAAGAGCTAACCGGAGTCATTGTAGGGTGAGTTCCCATAACTCACATGTGCTCCAGTAATGTTGTAAATGGTCAAATATCTTTTGAGAAACAGCTACTGTTCATATTCATTGTTTTCCTAGTCTGAATCATCCCAGGATTTACTTCTGCTTAGAGTGGACTGATCACTCAGCTTTGTGATGAGGGTGAATTAATAGGCTCACGATCACCACAAAAAAGCAATGACATAACCTTTTTAATCACTTTAGCGCCAGTATTTAATATCTATATCTATCTATCTATCTATCTATCTATCTATACTTATATATATATATTAACCCTGGGCGAAGTTCGCGTAGCCGCGCTATGCGAGGCTACGCGAAATAGCACAAAAATTCCGCAACGCTACGCATAGCTACGCGAGCATGCAGAGTTGCTTGTTTCCGCATGCTCGCGTGTGCTCGCGAGATGTTTTTGACATTCGGCAACACGGATGACGTGTTCGGGGGAAATATCGCGCAAACTTCACCACACAGTCGCCAATGGTTTTCCTATTCTTTGCATGGTTCTGGGGCCTGTTTTTCAATCCCTCGCCAATCTTTTCAATCCTTTGTTTTTACACTGTTTTTCTGATCTTTTTTATTTATTATCTATCCCTCTCTGTCCCTAAGTGTATATTTTGCGTTTTATTTCTACTTTCACTGCGTTTTTTTACTTTTCTACTGTTTTATATTACTTCCCTCTTTACTCTCCTACTTCTTCCCCTGACTTTATTTTTTACTGCTAAATTTTCTTTTCCGCCCCCCGCCCACCCCAGAACCATGGCTAAGGGTATCGGCGGCTCCAAGGGCAAAGCGCCTGTGCCCAAAAAGAGCCGCCTTCCTTGCAGCAGACTGCGCCCGGAAGGGGTGCAGGACTTGGCCCTTTTTAGTGAGGCGGAGGTGGCCGCCTTTGTTTTTTTTGTGCAGCGCCACCTCCCCTTGACCTTGGCAGCAGGCCTGGCTCTGGGTACGCTACCCAGGAGCGTCACCGCCAGTGGGCGAGGGTGCGCCGGGCAGTGTTTCGCTGCTCTGGGGTCCGGCGCACCCATAACCAGCTGACCCACCGGTGGTCTGTCATCTTGGACCGGGAGCAGGACCTGCTGGACCTGCTAGGTGTTGAGGTCGTGGGGCTTGGGGCTTGGTGAGTAGCGAATACTAGTAGTATTGTGTGTTCTCTAGACTGTGTTACTGTTATTGCGAATATAATTTTTTTCCAAATAGCAAGAATGCTGCTGCTTACATTGCAGGTAAATTACGTTTATAAATCTTCTGTGATTGTTATTCTTCTAGACACAGGTGCTCGGCGCTACTAATCTTACTTGTTTGCAACTTTGCACTCGCTTGGGCAGATTATGTAAGAGTTTACTTTAGAGAACTTAAGTTAGGTAATGCTAGAGAGACTCTAGTTCTTCCTTTGTCCTCCTGTCACTAAGATAGTGGTGGATTGATAGGTAGTTTAGTTACTTAGTTACTTAGTATTAGTTGCTACTTTTTAGGCGGTCTGCGTGACGCATCCTCTGTCACGTGCTGCTGAGTGCTGATTACTCCAGTCCTTAGTAGAACCTTTTGTAGTTTGTTAGTGAGTGAGTAATAGGCTTAGCGGAACGTCAGCAGCAACCAACCAACAATTTGGTGTATGCAAAAATGTATGCTTGTGTCCTCCATCTATGCATTTTGAGGACTAAAATAAATGGAAATGCAGACTTAGTGAACAATTGGCCCGTCTGGAATAGGTGGGCTAGGTCAGGTGGTACTTAGGCTTAGGATTCTGGAATCAGAATGGAACACTTGATTAGTGTTCATAAATAATAACTAGACGGTCAGCGAATCCCGCGATACTACTAGTCGATCAGATTAGATAGGTCAATTATTGCAATTGTTGTTTCCAAAAATGTTTTTGGGAGCGTTTTTTAAAATATTTTATTTGTTTCACACCAATCATCAATGTTTGTCTCTTTCTTGATTATATCTTACATGATCAGCACCCAGGGGCAAGAAGACGGGGTCAGAGTCGGCGGGAGCAGCTGGACAGTCACAACAAGATGCCTCCGAATCCCAGGGCCAGGACCGCTCCTCTACCGAGGGCTCTGCTGCTGGCCCCAGTAAGTCCTCCAGTTGTTAATATTAATAATTATATTTCCCTAACTTATACTAAACCTTATTTTTTTCCGAACTATTATTTCCGTTTCCTAATTCTATTTTTTACCAAATCTTCTTTGATCTAGACTATCAGCTTTTAAATTCTTGTTATCCCTGCCTCTAACTGCCTCTGCTCTGACTCTCTGTACTACTACTATATTAGTCTGTCTGTAGCTAAGTTTGCCCAGTTGGCCACTCTTTATTTTTATTTAAAAGGTTTTAAAACTCAGATTCACCAATAGCTCTAGCCACTGAGTCCAGTCCTTTGGGTTGTCCTCTTCTAGTCTTCTTAATCTTGATAGGCTTTGCAACAATTCCCACCAACAAAATGCCCAACCAGATATTTTACTATTTTTGATAGGTTAGGACATACTCCTACTAGTGTCTACTCTACTCTAGTACCCGATTTGTACTAGTGATGTATGCGGTATATATATGTATTTTAACTTTTTTTTCAATCTTGCTAGTGAAAAAGAATAAATAAGGGGAGGTGTATATGGCATCTAAAAAATGAGTAATGTTTTTTCTAGGCGTACTGACCACCAGTGCCGGGGCCAGCGGTGGGGCAGGCGATGCCAGCCAGGAGGGAGCAGTGGATGCGGCAGCTGCCACAGGGGTGGGTGAGCCAGCAGCAGTGGCAGGCGGTGGTAAGTTATACTTATATTCCTTACTTATTGACAATAGTTACACACTCGCTGCAAGGGTGTACACTGTATGCTGAGAGAGACTAAGTTGTTGTGAACAACGGTTAAAGAAGACACCCTTTACTTAGCATTAGACCAATAGCATTAGCGGTGGGAGTAGTAGTTGAGTAACTAATGGCCTCTTCTATCTGACTTCAACTCAGCTGGGAAAGTTTTATGGAGAAGACTAAGAGTCAGATGACCTTGATGGATGGGTTGAACGAAAAGGGAAAGAAGGATGGAAGGAGGAAGGACGGGCGAGATGTAATATATATGACTGGCAGAGAAGGATACGTGCCACGTGGGATGCATGCATAGGTGGCTGATAAGAATCAGATGCATGGGTGGTTGAAGGATGGGTGGAAGTTGAAAGAAAAGATGCCTGCCTGGGTGGATGAAACTGTATGGGTGATAGCAAGAATCCTCCGAAGTGTTTCATGGGTCAAACTCAAAGGCAAGCAAGGAAGGAAGGACGCATGGGTGGTGTTTTAAAAAAAATAATAAATGTTTGTTGTTGTTGAGACAAACTAAGGTTTGTTGAGGTTAAGAAGAATGATAGACATGTTTACTTTGGATGGATGCCTGCCCTGGATGGTATTCATCCTAGCATCAGTGGAGAGTAGACTGTCACTGGCTGAAGAGTCTTTGAAGAGAATGTAAAAGGAAATAAACCGCGCCAGAGTAGCAAAGCCAAGGAGAATAGTAGTTGTATTTTCAGAATACTCCCTTGACTCACAGTAGTTTGCAAGCATAGCATATATTTTGTGTATGTATGTTATCAAGCACCTCCCTCTGACTCCCTCCGACTCCTAGGCCCACTCCGAGGCCCACTCACTTCCTATGTTAATTTATTTTCAACGGTGTCAGCCTGCCATAGGTGGCCTATTGGCTGCATGGTTACACAAGCAATCAAAACAAAGTACCTCATGTCGTCCCATACATATATATAAGCAATGATCATTTGGATAAGATATCATTATCATCTGCCTTGTTGTAGTAGTCAGGGCAGGGTGAAAGTGAAATTGAGCAGTTGACCTGGCCTTGATGTAACAGAGTATGGCCAGTGCCACCCATAATAGAAAAAATAAGATGATTATGTAGTCAGCTTCCCCACGTGCAGACAGTAGTAAATAAAAATAACATGAGTCTGAGTCACAAGTATGTTTCTCTTGGGTGCAAGCTGACTGACCTGGCATGCCGGCTACAATAAGGTTACTTAATTTAGCTAAAACTGGTAAACTCGAGTCCATAGATAGTTACCACAAATGTTATGTCATGTGCTTGCTAGTGCTACTGTGCCACTATGTGTAGAATTAATTTTGTGTTACTGTTTGCAGTATCGGTTACAATAGTCTTTTTTCTTTTTTGATATAGCTACTGCTTCCCAACCAAAAGCAAAACCAGACGTGGAGAAGTGTGGCTCAATGGTTAGAGCGGCAGACCCTGATGCAGAGATCTGGCCCGGGACCAGGGTTCAATTCCCGCCTCGGCGGGTCTTGGGCTCAATTTCCTCGGACCTGATAATTCTCGCCTCGGTGCCTATTCTAATCATGGGTCCCACTCTGCAACTCTGGGCAATAGCTTGCTTAATCTCCACAACGGCCCCACCAGCGCTGGGATGCCTGGCTTCACCTTGGGGGTGCCCAGGAGTGGACATTTCACAGGGAAAAGCCGTGAAGGGTTCCACAGCGGTATGCGTACAGCGCCAGGACACCCCAGGGTATCAGTGCGCTTTACAAGTACAAATTTCATTTCATTTCATTTCAAGGAGTTGGCAGCCATGGCCCGGCGCCGGAAGCTTGAGGCCATCCGCAATGAATATCGCCGGCTGGTGGCTCTGGCGGAGGAGGAGGCGGCAGCAGCTGCAGCCTCCTTCAATGCCCCGGGCCCCAGCCAGGCCCCTCGAGTGGTACGGCGCCACGGTCTGCCAGCCGCCCGCCGCACTTCATCCAGCACTGCTGCCCCCCCGGTGGATGCAATTGCTGAGCTTTTAAGCGCTGCATGCTCCTCCGAATGGCGCGCCTAAAGGAGCAGGTAAAGGAGGTCCTGGTGATTAACCGGAGACTGCGAGCCCGCCGGTAGAGATCCCGTTGGATTGCCCCTTTTTTTTTTTTTTTTGGGTGGGTGGGCATTGGGCTACGTTGGGGAAAAGTTGGGATTTATATATTTATGGACAATTTTATTTTTGAACTTTCTTTAACGGACATTGGTTGGACTCTTTATCTTTTTGGACATTGGTTGGGGTTAGGGAGAGGGGTGGGTCAGGTGTTGTGGGATTTTTTACATTAGTTTATTTTGTTAGGGGATTAAATTATATTTATACTTAAACTTTACATATGATGTAAATGTTTTGTGGGGGGGTTACTGAGTATTTTACATCACACAGTTTCCTTCCTTTGCTGCTGCAGGGCCGCAGCCAGTTTTTGATTTAAATAATCTGCCAATTTTGTAACACACGAACAGATAGATGCGGTACCCTCACTGAGTGACTTGTCCTACTAGTACTGTCAGTCTCTCCTCCTAGTCTATGCAGTCTGCAATTGGACTCAAGGGTGTGGGTGTGTGAATTAATGAATTAATTTCCATTATTAATTATGCCTCCCCCAAACTTCTTATCTTACCTGTGATTGATGTTTAAACTTGGGCACAGCGATGGCTGCATGGTGATGATGGTTTGGTTTCCCAAGATGCCATGGTTGCGGTGGTAGTACAGTATAAACTGGCAGTAGCATTTGCAAAAAAAGAAAATGAGACAGTCAGTCGCCTGAGAGAGACTATGGAAGGAGTAGTAGAACGAAGTACAGTACAGTACACAAGAAGACTGCCAAACAAGAAAGCATAATAATGATGATTAGCAATGCTAAAGTAAAATAAAACATAATGGTGGCGGGGATAGACTAGTACAACAAGTTACAAACTGTAGTTGACTCGAGTCACTCGACACAAGCATAACCTTTAGTGCTGTAACTTAGGAGGGGGATGATGAATCCAATCGATGCCGGCAATTAATTATGATGGATTATGTTCCTTTGGAAAAAAAATTGACTTGAAAATCTACTGAGCATGGGTGGGCATTGGCAAGCAGAAAAAGATCCTCGCCCTGCCTTGAAATTGAATTAGTGTTGCTTTCACCACATCCGCCCCAGCAAGTGTGTGATCGATTATTGGTGTAAATTTAATTTAGTCACACCTCAATATAAATCACACAGCCTGGGGGAAGAGGGTTAGGGTTTGATGAATGGTTAGGAAGGAGTATTTGAGGAAAAGGTTTGACAAACACAAACACTACACATGGACAACAACAACTGAACACACACAGAGGGATATTCTCAAGAACGTGCGATAATCATCGCCAAAATAGGTTAACGCAATTTTTCATATCGCCGTCTTTCACGGGGAAATAACTCCATGTTAACGTCGTATTCTCAACATGGCGGTAACATGCGATAGTTTCCCGATAACGCGTCAAATGTCCGCGATAAAATTAGCGGGACGCGATAAAAATCTAAACCCGAACATGAAAAAAGTTGTGATGGGCCCAACTGCGATAAAAAAGTCAGCGATAAGCAGCGCCAGGCCTGCAAGTCCCACAAGTCAGGCGGGAAAAACCACTATAAAAGCGGCAACAAAAAACACAAACAAAACACAAACAACTGCGAAGCACCATGGAGGTAGCCGGAGCAAGTACAGAGGACAACCAATACCCCACAAGCCCCACGGAGGACCAGCCTGGGACCTAGGGGTCAGGGAAGGGCAAGGAGAAGAAGAAGAGGAACCCACGTTTCAGTACGCAAGAAAACCACATCCTCATTACGGAGGTGATAGAACACCACCACCAACTGTTCATCACCTCCACTGTGTCATTGGCAACTAAAAATACAATATGGCAGTCCATCTTGGCCAAGGTGAATGCAGTCGGAGTGAAGAGAAGGGAAGTGGATGACTGCAAGAAGTGCTGGACTGATGTGAAGCGCAAAACCAAGCTGAAACTCGCAGCCAACCTGAAAGCAGCAATGCAGACTGGAGGTGGGAGTCCAGCGACACACCAGGAGCTGGATGAGATGGAGGAAATGGTGACTCGAGTCATCATTGGGGAGACGATGACAGGAGTTGAGGGACCGTACACTGCACAACATGACCTGAGCCAACAGCAACAGGGTGAGTAACGACCAGGGACTGGGGGGACGGGAGGAGATGGGCACAATGGCACACATGCACAATTAAGTATAGCACATCTGCGGACAAACCATGCCCAAGAGTCACAACTCCGACCAAGAGCCCAATTTACCCAAGTCTGCAATATCTCAGCACTGTATAAGCACAAAAGTAAAAGGCACACCGCCTGAAAGGGATAAGGGCCAGCCAAATCAGAGCTGAAGGGGCAACACACCCACAATGCAGCACACACACATAAGAATCAGAGCACCTCAACATTGACAACAATGTGGTACAAACTGCAACACTTTCACAACAGAACAGAGGACACAACTGCTGCCGCTTGTGTGTAGAAAATGGCCATTCGCATTTGGCATAGCAGGAAACTGTGAGATGATAATGTACAAGTACAACCTCACAACCCTGATGGTGTAGAAATGTCAACTGTCCAGCATCAAATAGGCACCTCCTCACAAACAGTCACAATGTACATTGTCATGCAGTCTGTTAGTAAACATGTACAATGCGTGAACATACATGTGAACACAATGTCAATCTGCATCTCCCCTTCACATTGCAGATGGAGAATCAACACCTCCTGCAGAGCAGACCCAACAACTCAGCACTGATGATGAATAGGACCTCCCCAACATCGACACCGATGCCCTCAACAGCTCATGGACAGCTTCGGCACCCCACTTCCAGGAGCAGGGCAGCCCAGCTGCATCGGGTAGACCCCACCCCCTGCACAGACCACACAGCAGGAAGCACCCACCACCATGGCTGTCTCCCAGGACCCCCACGACCAACACATGGCATTCCAACGCCGTGTGTTAGGGTGCCAGGAGAAGATGGCTGATCAGCTGCGGGTGGGGTTCGACCTCATGGCAGCCAAACTAGATGCCATACGTGGGTGTCTAAGTCCCATCAGGGACGACTTACAGTCCCTAACGGACACCCACTGTCCGCTCCATGCTCTCCAACAATCCATGGCCGACATCGCTGGAGTTATGACTCTGAGCCAAGAACAACTGTCTAGTCAGAGTGGTTCCAGCGATGTCAGCCGGGAGTTGGGACCCATAAGGAGTAAGATGGAGAGCTTGGAGCGGATGCAGGTGGAAAGAATGTTTGCCACGGCTGCACACCAGCGAGATGTAGCTGTGATCTTCCATGCCCTGCAGATCCTCATCATAGCATTGCCGCCACAATGCGTGGTGCGGATGAATGCTGCTGCTACTACTCCATCCACATCTCTGCCCCCTGAAGTGTCAGTGCCACACAGTGCAGCAGACATTCCACCTCAGGCCCCTGATTTGTCAGTGCCACACAGTGATGCAGACTAAACACCACCACCCACATGTAAGGCACCTGACACATCCGAGGACGAAGATGATGATGAAGCTGGCTTTGTGGTAAGAATGAAGTGATAGCATTCATCTCCGCCATATGGCCTGTTTCAGCTTGGTTCTGCCCTCTGCATCATGCCCAGGAATAACACCTTCCACTGTCCCCCGATACACTCAGCGACACTCACCTTGGACCTCGACATGGACTGCCATATTTTGTTTGGTTACCAATGACACAGCAATCACACTGCGGACTGAAGTCTTCCTCTTCCGATGAACTTGTCAATCTCTAAAGGACTCTGGCTGGCCCTCCACGGGGCAACAATGTAAAGTGGGGTTTGCATGGCCCTGTACTGGTCCAGCTTCAACACTCCACTGAATATGAATAAAACATTCCAATTCACACGGATGTGTCATGGCTAACCCTGGGCATAATACTTTGCTACGCTCACGAAGCATGCAAAGTTTGTGCTACTACGCACTACGCAAATTGCACGTAGCAGAGTGAATAACTGTACTAATAAACGTAGCGTAGCAGAAGTATAATAAACTCCTTCAAATGCTTTGATAAAGCAATTTTTTATGCTAAAAAGCATATAACCAATTCACAAAAATGAATGTTGACAATAAAATATCAAGCAATGAGAGAGGTGATGATTTTGGAGTCCCCCTAACCTAGGGGAGGACCAAGCAGATGCCTTGAACACAAAAAGCATATCATGTGAACGATTCAATGGTGGTCCCTTCCTCCTAGGACCACCCCAAGCACAGTTATGGGCAAAAATACAATCCCAACCAAAGTCCTGCAAAGCATTATGGGACGAGATTAGCAGTGGGCAGTGAATATTATAGTGTCCAATATCAAAATAATTCTACAAAGAGCTGCAGTTCAACTAGTCGTCACTGGGTGTCGTCCCTCAAGAGTGAAATGCAAAAGTATTGAAAACCTTTCATGAAGCTTTTGCATTTGACTCGTGAGGGACGACACCCAGTGACGACTAGTTGAACTGCAGCTCTTTGTAGAATTATTTTGATATTGGACACTATAATATTCACTGCCCACTGCTAATCTCGTCCCATAATGCTTTGCAGGGCCTTTGGTTGGGATTGTATTTTTGCCCATAACTGTGCTTGGGGTGGTCCTAAGAGGATGGGACCACCACCTAATCATTCAATAAGATGTGCTTTTTGTTTTCAAGACATCTGCTTGGTTCTCTCCCTAAGTTAGCGAGGATACCAAAATCATCACCTCTCTCACTGCTTTTTGTTTTCACTTTAGTGAAATGACTATATGCAATTTTAGCATATAAAGACAGAGATATTTATTTTATCTTAACTTGCACTGTACAAGTTTGCTTTTGGTAATTATTGTACAGTGCAGTGAGTCAAGCACACAGCTAGCACTACGCCCAGGCTTAATAATAATAACAAACTCCTTCAAATGCTTTGATAAAGCAATTTTTTATGCTAAAAGCATATAACCAATTCACAAAAATGAATTTTGACATATCAAGCAATGAGAGAGGTGATGATTTTGGAGTCCCCCTAACCTAGGGGGAGGACCAAGCAGATGCCTTGAACACAAAAAGCATATCATGTGAACGATTCAATGGTGGTCCCTTCCTCCTAGGACCACCCCAAGCACAGTTATGGGCAAAAATACAATCCCAACCAAAGGCCCTGCAAAGCATTATGGGACGAGATTAGCAGTGGGCAGTGAATATTATAGTGTCCAATATCAAAATAATTCTACAAAGAGTTGCAGTTCAACTAGTCGTCACTGGGTGTCGTCCCTCACGAGTCAAATGCAAAAGCTTCATGAAAGGTTTTCAATACTTTTGCATTTCACTCTTGAGGGACGACACCCAGTGACGACTAGTTGAACTGCAGCTCTTTGTAGAATTATTTTGATATTGGACACTATAATATTCACTGCCCACTGCTAATCTCGTCCCATAATGCTTTGCAGGGCCTTTGGTTGGGATTGTATTTTTGCCCATAACTGTGCTTGGGGTGGTCCTAGGAGGAATCGTTCAATAAGATGTGCTTTTTGTTTTCAAGACATCTGCTTGGTTGTTGGTTCTCTCCTAAGTTAGTGAGGATACCAAAATCATCACCTCTCTCACTGCTTGTTAACTTTTTGTTTTCACTTTAGTGAAATGACTATATGCATTTTTAGCATATAAAGACAGAGATATTTATTTTATCTTAACTTGCACTGTACAAGTTTGCTTTTGGTAATTATTGTACAGTGCAGTCAAGCACACAGCTACGCACTACGCAATTTGCATAGCTACGTGTAGTTGAAGCTGTACTTCACGTAGCTACGTGAAGTGCTACTACGCAAACTACGCCCGGGCGTAGTCATGGCTATGATCAATCAAATATGAAAGTATGGATGAATGTAGGGACAGTGATTCCACAAAAGGTACTCCCTGGGTAATGCTATCAATGCGCATGTATGGCCGTGACCCAGATAGGCAGTGAGACACACATTGTCATTCAAATCAACACTCATCACAGTTGAATACAAGTGAAGGTGCGTAGACTTTATTAGCATATGCGTGTCAGTACGGGCAAGATAAGTGCCACAACATGCAGACCAATGCAGCAGTATGTCAGAATGAGAAACGTTGCCAAGCGCTGCTGCCCACTCCGGGGGAGTGCCTCACCTTTCACAGGTGTGTGTTAACCCGCGTTGTTGCCCGCTCATGTATTCGGAGTCCAGGCGAATGCAGCCATGTCCACTGTTATCGTGGGATATGTAACCAGATGTCCAAGATGCAACAAGGTGTTGTGACATGTGCAATGGGTTCCAATCTGTTGTGGCTGCAGGTATGTAGTTACTCATCCATGAAAGCGATTGCAGCTTCCTAGGCTATCATTTCCAACATGAGGTCGTTGTCGACTTCATCAAACAGGACGGCAAGGCAATCCATTAGCAGGTCAGGACAGATGTGTTGTATCCACCCCCTTTCACCAATTAGCACTACAGCCCAATAGGGGAGCGGTTCAATGTGGTCACTGCACACGAGGAGTTGTGCAATCTCCCAGGTCCAGCTGCCAGCATGTATGCAAAGTATCAAGTCATCCCATAAACGGGTATCACGGTGACACTCCTGGTCGTGGGCCAACAGGGGGCGCACACACATGTCAAAATCCAGTTCAGCTACCGTCCTGTTGGATAGGCAGACATCCATGGACCACTCGAATATGCACGATCGACAATGCAACACAGGCTGAATGAAGGTGACATTGGCAAGGCGGAAGCTTAGCCGGTAACTGATCCGCAGCTCTGCCAATGGCAGTGCCCCCAGTAAATGCAGCATACGTGCACGGTACAGTTCCACGTGACAGGGGTTGTGCATGTGTTCGGGATGTTCTGCCATTGCGTTAGTGGCTCTGGTTGAAGCAGCACTGTTCTGACCTGCGCCAGTTCTGTGGATGAAATGCCACAGCTCAGATCAATGAGTTGTTTAGTGTGCAACGGTTGTATGCCTGGGATGGTGTGGGAGTAAGTGTGAAGGCCATTCCGTGCAAGATAACTTCGAGCAAGGACTTCTGTGTGTGGGGTGTGTATACGTTGGTCTTTCGCCAGGCTGTGCGTAGTGTGGGAGTCGTCATCAGCTGCTATAGTATCTGTCAGGGGATGCCGGGCAGCTGCGATTCCGAGGTCGGAGGTGCAGATGTGCTTCTCCCTGATAGCTCAGACAAAGGAGCTTTCATCCCTAATGTTAGTTTGTCATCTGCTTGCATTCAGGAAATGTGATGTGGCTTGTTGGGGGTGGGGTGGGATATGTGCGACTTTGGGATTCATGTTTGACATGTCTTGCATGTGGCAAATGAGCGTCATCACTGTGTGTTACGTTGCCTCACAGCTGCTCCTCCCTCCCCCCGAGCCTATTTACTTGTGTGCGCTTCGCGGTTGCATCACTTGCACTCCTACGGCACACCATTGTCATGCCTGTCTGCGCATGTCCAAAAGCCTGACAACGACACTGTGATGTTGGCCATTGAAGGTGGGCGGGCACGTGAGTGTAGGCCTATGGTAAGGCTAGAGCGGACACAGATGTAGAGTTCATGCCTGGCTAAACTCGCGCTGCGATTAAGGCTAGGCATTTGGCTCATGCTGCGGCAATACAGATACACACAACACTTGGCATGTATGAGCCAAGACCCCGAGCGGTCTTGCGCTCCTTCATTTCTCCGTTCGTGCTAGCCCGCCCTCCGGGTGCATGCTACATTGCAACATTGTCGATTGCGGGCCGGGTGGCGCCGACACTACAACAAAGACACACGCATTAGTTACTTCCTTGTCCAGGCCAGAACTGAACCACGTCCAGATCCCCTGGCAAATTCTTCACACCCCTACGCTGGACTGGCGTACGCTGGCCCAGCCCACTCTGCTTACGCTTACAGGGCGGGGGACAAAGCTACTTGTCCAAGGTCTTACCCACTGCCTGAGGTGACATGGTTGCGTCTGCTGTCCACAGCACAATGTAATGTGGTAGGGCCCGGGGCCATCATGCATACATAATGACCACACGGACACACTTAGATAGATAGTGGAACTGGCTACGGGCACGTGCGCCCGGCCCCTTTTTATTACCAGGGTCACATGTCCCGTGATGCCTGTGCTGGATGGGTGTGGGGTGAGTGTAAGCCAGCCCTCAGGGAGTGGTTGGTGCTGGCAACAACTAGAACAGTGATCATCGGATCACACACACAGATTCAATCATAAAGGTTCCATGACTTGCAGTGCACTGAGGTAGGGGCACCAGATCTGACATCACAGCCACAAGATTCAATCATAAAGGGTCCATGGCTTGTGGTGCACTGAGTTAGTGGCACCTGAAGAGCTGAGCAGGGTATCAAGCTGATGATGGCATCCAAGACAAGTGCGAGCAACTTTGATAGGCTGGCTGTAAGACTCATCCGACTCTGACAGTTGTTGGTTGGAGGTGGTCCTGGCGGTGGTGGCGGGTGTGCAGCCAGCGATGATGGCGTGTCCTTGCAGGTCAGGATTGAATTTGATATGTGTGAGCCCTGCTGACCGCAGTGTAGGCTGGAGGCAGCGGTCAGCAAGGGCCCACAGCCACTTGGCATTGACTTGAGCTGCACAGAGTTAGTGGCACCTGAAGCGCTCAGCGGGTGCGCAGCCTGCGATAATGCGTCATCTGGGTGGGCCGCACTGGAAGCAATGTCTGTTGCCTACTGGACTTCGCCATCAATAAATCAAGACTCGATTTGAATTGGGGGACCTGCTGACCGCAGTGTAGGCCGAAGGCAGTAGTCAGCACACACATAACTCCGCGGTGCTGTGCTGCTGGGTGCGTTGAGGGCCTGTGTCGCGGAAGCCAGCAATCGGCTGAGGAGGCTGGCGGTCAGGGCGGCGGACTCGTGGCAGGGTGAGGGGCGCCGCCCTGGCAGACGCGTTGGCCATCCCGGTAGTGAACCATGCCCAGAGCCCCAGCCTATTTATTCACACTCCTACGCTGGACTGGCATACGCCGGACAAGCCCTCTCCGCTTACGCTTACAGGGGGACGACACAGCTACATGACCGAGGTCTTCCCCACTGCCTGAGGTAACATGGTCGCGTCCACTGTCCACAACACTACAAACACTAGCAGTATATGTCCACATGGACATGTCTGTGCTCTGCATACTGAAGTCTGTCCAGCACATCACCGCCACACTTGGCATTGTGTACATTCTTATTCATGGGTGACTTGCCTCCTTCACACATACTTGGTTCCCCCCTCTCCCCACATTCTGCAATTGTGTGGCTGAGTGGCCATGCCGTTTTCGGAAGGTCAGCTGTCTTGTTCTGCGCTGCCTCGGTGGTAGTCCAGGGGGGTGGGGGGCCTGGGGGTGGTGGCAGTGGGTGTTGTGGACCTCTTGGGTCTCCAAGCTGCATGATCAGTAGCTCCATGACATGTGTTGGTCTTCAGATGTGGATCTGGGCTGGGCTCCCTTTCATACTGCAGGTTGTCGTCCTGCTTAACACCAGTAATAGGCAGATGTTAAATCCCTGCTGCTAATGCGCCTTATCGCCTGTTTTTGGATCGCATCGCAGATCTGGATGGTCGTTGAGAATATCACGAAGTGGTGTTTTCGTGTGTTTTTGCACGGGAATGCCTACTCTGCATATCATTAGCGTTAGTTGTCGCTCTCATCCGTGGCGATGTTTTTTGCCGCAGCTATCGCTGGAAAACTGGCGATATCGGCAGTTTGCACCAGCTTGAGAATAGGGCGATAAATCTATTGCCACTTTTGCGGCACTAAAGTGCCGATAAATTGGCAATAAGTCCTTGAGAATATGCCCCACAATCTTGCCAGATGACCATCATATATCTGTTAAGGGAGAAAAAGGAAATGCATGCATGATGATGATGACTTGATGGTTAATGATGATAAGTAGTACTTACTAACTGGAGTAGAAGACAGTACAGGGCAGCAGTATATTATTAATTATTATGCTATTTGCCTTGCCTGTCTGCCCTCAGAGAGACCCAAATTACATACATTTTATGTTTTGTTGTACATGGCTTCCTTTTAAAGCTAGCAAAGAAAATTAAAAAATATCTGTAGGGATCAATTATAAGCAAAGAGCAAACATAATAACAACAACAACAAACACACAGTCGTAATGATTAGAGAGAAAAAATAAATCAAAATATTTAAAAGATGATGAATGATACTAAAGTTACTGTATGTTATCCTGGTCAAATCGGGGAGTTGTATCTCGGCATTCCTCTTGGTCCTCCCTTTCATGGACGCTGCGTCCGTCAATCTTGGGTGCCACTGCCTGCCTGGTGGATGCGGATTGGTAGGTGAGTGTGAGTTGTTTTTTTCTGTTTAGCACAGGGTAAAAGCCAGCCTGTAAGTGTAGATGGAAAAACAAAAGGGATATTGAAAAATGAAGGAGAAAAAAAAGCATGAATTACGGAGGAGTTTTCAGAGGCGGCATGGCTAAATCATGTCTACTCTGTTGTATGTTTTCAGCATTAACCTACAACAGCAACAGGACAGAGCAGGCCCACGGCGCAGACCCAACCTCCACTTAGCTTAGATTTTGACTGAGCCAGACAGTCACAAAGCACACATATACAGCAACATAGCATTTTCCAAAGTAAGTAACTAAATCAATGCATGGCTGTCAGTCATACCACTACTACGCTCGACTACTCAACTCCACCACTACTACACAGACATGTAGGTGTGCTGTGGTTGTTGTTGACTTGTTTACCTTTTATGTCACTTCGTGATTTGAAACGCCCTGAGTTATTCCATCAATCGTCTCCGATGCAACTGACTGACTGCGAAGATACTATGTGGTCATCATCATGGTGTTGTCCAACTCAGTCTGTAGTGTACCGAGTGAGTCCAGATTCCATATTCAAAAATGTAATGGATCGGCCTGCAGTAGAAGTACAATTTTGTTATTAAACAACAAGAGGGGAAACATTGACTTGAGTCACTTTTAGTGTGTAGATTAAATACTAGTACACTTTGACTACACTTCATGAACAACAAACAACAACAACAACACAAACACCAATCATTCAGAGTCAGCGTCCAATGCATGCCATCATTACCTGTTCCTTCTCATCTTAAGTTAAGGGGCAGTCTCTCTCGGCTCGGAAAGGAGGATAGCTATAGTCATCATGTTCCATTTCTTTTGGAGGGACTCGACGAGGCAACATTTCTTGTACTATTCTCCATCCAATGTGTGGCTTGAGGGAAATGGATTTAGGGCGAGTCAGGAGGATGGAGCAGGACTCGGAGGAGTGGACTTAAATGCACACAGCTGCAACTCCAATATGGCAATAAAAAGAGAAGACGGTGGTGATGGATTTGTTGTGATTTGAACCAGAAAGCCAGAGACACACACAAATAACAAAAGTAAATAAGGAACAAAGAAAGTAACAAGTTGAAAGCCTAGTTGTCAGGGAAGTAGAGCTCATCCTCAAACTCTGGTGGTTCAACCAGAAGTAGGTCATCTAACACACTACTTCCGTCACCTAAGTCGCTGTCCTCATCTTCCTGCTGTGATTCATGTATTTTGTACTCCGGTGGTATAAAGTGCTGATTCATTTTGATCATGGTTAACCTCTCCATGTTTTTGGGCGAGAGATTGGTCCTTTTCACTGTTACAATGGCACCAGCAGCACTGAAAACACGCTCAGAAGAGACACTTGCGATAGGGCAAACCAGATAGTTTATCGCCAGCATGCTGAGGACTGGCCATAGGCGCCTTTTCCCATACCAATACACCAATGGGCTTTGATCAATGTAGACCTCTGTTGGGTTGTCCAGATAGGCCTGGACCATCTGCTCAATGCTCAGGGGTGCTACGCTTTGCTGGGGCTCTTTTGCCTTTGCATCAACACTGGACCTAACAAGCCCTTGCTGTAGATACCAATCCTGTGCCGATTTTACTTGGGCTGATGATCCTGTTCTTGCTGTTGTTGATAGTGTTGGTGACTGCTGTGAGCTAAACGCACTGCCCTCAGGCTCTGAAGTTGAACTTGACGCCGGATGCCCTGCTGCAGTACTTGTTGTGGGTTGGAGTAGCGGGCCTTTAATTACCAGCCGTTCTTTTTCCAAGTCACTGGCTGCCTCAGCTATCCAAGTTTTGTACTGGGCAACATCCACTTCTGAAAAAGGAATTATTGTCTTAGTGTTCAGTGCTGATTTGTACCGTGGATCCAGAATTGTGACAGAAATGTAATGTTTGTCTGACACAATCTTAGTTTGCACCCTTGTATTTTCAGCTAAACGAAGGGCTAAGCTCTCCACCAACTCATATGCTTAATTTTTTTCCTCCACACCTGCGTACGTGTCAGACACCGCCTTCAGCTGTTGCTCTAGCATGTACAGCAATGGAATAGCTTGGCCCATAGTACAGTCCTCCTTGCTGACTTCACGTGTGAAGGGCTCGAAAGGAAGTAGCATCTCTGTCAGGCATTTAACCTCTTCCGTGCTCATGACGGCTCCCGGCCGTCATGAGTCACGGTAGTCGTGTGCTCATGACGGCCGGGAGCCGTCCGAACTTTGCCGCTCCACCCACGCGTGGTTAATTCCCCACCTGTGCACACGCCTACTGTGACTCATGATGGCCGGGAGCCGTCCTGGGCACCCGAGCGCCACGCCCAGCCCCACCACCCCTCGCACCGCGGCGGAATTTGCCACGCAGCGAAGGGGTTAACAAGGCCCCATTGGTCCATCTCAACGGTCATGCCTTTCACAGAGGCATCCCCTAGTCTTTGCATGACAGAGTCATTGATTGGTCTGTACTGCTCAAACAGACGTTCAAGCATGTAATAAGTTGAGTTCCAACGTGTTGGCATCTCCTGGATGAGTGCTTTAACTTGCATTCTATGCTCACGTTGAATGATCTTCAGCTGCTTCCGGGCTTTAAAAGAATGGCTGAAATGTGTGCATATTCTTCTGCAGGTGGTCAGTAAGTTGCTGACTCGGTATTCTTTTTTCAGAAAGTCTTGAACAATAATGTTAATGCAGTGCGCCAAACACAGGACCCTGAAATAGCCACCATCGCCCATGGCCTTAACTATATTACTGCCATTGTCCATGGCAAAAAAACAATGTTAAGCCCTCTTGGGTGCAGCCATTCAAAAACCTTGCTCTTAAACTCTTCCAAAATGTTTGCAGCAGTATGAGATTTCTCCATGGCGAACATGGCTACAGTTGCATGTTTACGAGTGGCATTAAAAATCTCAGCAGTGTCAACAACACCTGCTGCAGGTATCTTTTCTCTAACCCCACAAAAGAGATCCAGTGTGCAGTGATGCACATGTAATCAGTGGCTTGGCAACTGGTCCACATGTCTGTTGTTAGGTGGATATTGTGAAAAGCACTCTGCTGCAAAGCTTGTCCAATCAATTCCAACACGTCGTGATGTAGTGCTGGAACAGCAACTCTGGCGAAATAGGACCGGCTGGGAACCTTCCATTTTGGGCAGATGGCTGTCACAAATTCCAGAAAACCCACCCCTTCCACAAAAGAAAAAGGGAGAAGGTCCACCGCTAACATTTTCACCAGCTTCGCATTGTACAAACGTGCCACTGGGTGGTTGCGTTCATACTGCCCCTCCGAGCTAAGCATGCTGACAATGGTAGGCTGGATTTTTTTCCTTTCTGGTGCCGCTGATGCAGGTGACTTCTTGAACCCAGAAGTTGTTAGGCTCAACGACGCATTATTTTTCATTGCTGTACTCTGTTGCCTTGGTGTCTCAGGCTCAGCCTGACTCTTACTACGGTGCCACTGAGATGTTGCTGAGGATGATGATGATGTGGGCGGTAGTGGTACCACTGCACTGCTGGGGACAGGTCTACTTTGTGTACCAGAGAAAATGTCTCCCTCTTGTTCACCTTCCACCGCGATCATATCTTCTTCTACTTCTTCATCCACACCAACAGCAATGGGTGCAGTTTTACTTTTTTGGCCTTTAAGGTGTTTCTCCCACTGGATCAAGTGGTGTTTTTTCAGATGGGTTGTTTGGCCTCCGGTACCATAGTTTGTACCAAGCTTACCCCGACTAACACTATGTCGACAAATTGAGCATATAGCAACGTTCTCCTCCTTACTGCTAACCGAAAAGAAGTCCCAAACTGGGGAGGTGAACTTTCTTGTGCTGCTGGAGGTGTCACTTGCAATGCCGATGAACTGGAGGGTGTGCCTGGAATTTGACTCTGTGCAGTACCACTACCTACTGAGGTGGTGGTTGTGCTGGATGTAGGTCCCTGCCGGGCCTTTGCAAATGCAAATATGGAAGCTGGAGGTGGTGTTGGTGTTACCTGTGCTGGTGGTATCCATGCCTCATCCCTCACAGCAATTTGGGATGGGGTGATAATGTCAGTCTCCATCTCCACTGGGGCGGGAGTGATGTTCATGATGACTGGCTCATCATCATCCTCCTCTTCTACATCTACCTCCATAACTCTAATTCTTTCTGGAACCTTCCTTTTCCCTAACCTTGTCTTGTGGCGTGCCTCACTCTCAGACTGATCTGGTGGCTTCCAAGTGGCATTCAGATCATCAGAAGGGGGGCTTGAAGAAGAAGTTGATGGACTAACCCTCCTTTTCCTTGCTGGGGATCTGGAAGACAATGGATCTTCTGAAAGAGTGGCTTGCTCTTCTTCTTCCTCTGCAGAAAGCTCGATTTCCTGAACTGCCCCTACTTCGGGAGGAACAACTGCTATTGTGGGCGGTAGTTGTGGCTGTTGTTGCGGCTGTTGTTGCGGCTGTTGTTGCCCACTTATCTGCTGAGTTTCCTCCTGCGTTGATTGGGTACTACTTTGCGATAACGATAAGTCAATTTCAACATCACTGCTCGTTGGCGTTTGCGCATTTAGACTGGCTGTCTCTGCGACACTCATGGGCTTGGGCCTAGGTTGGTGGGGTGGGCCCACTGATGCGGAGGTGCTGCTCCCAGCTTGCTCCCCAGACACCGCTGCTGCAGGATTATTTTTTGTTTCCCAAAAAACATCCTGGGCGGCACACCAGTCTTGGTAAGTTGCCTCGTCTTCCTTCTTCTGTTCCTTCTTCTCACTGGCAACTTTCTTGATACTGGAGGACCTGGTACCTTTCTTTGGGGCCATCTTCTTCAGATGTCAGCAGGACGCAGTTGCACAAGTTGCAGAGATGTCTGTGGTCACACGTTACCTGACGTTGTGCGTAGAAGGACTTCTGTCTGGCAGTACAACGGGTGATGATGATGACACCTCCTCCTCAGTCTTTTGTGCACCTAAAAGCAAAGAAGCCAGAAGAACATCAGTGAAATGTTGCATTTGTTGTTGTGGTTCAATTAATACTAGTACAAACAAACAAATATAATATATAACTTAGTGTGTGGTGGTCGCACTTGTTAGTGTTATATTATTACATTTTATTAACTCAGTTATTAAAAAACATAACAACAGTGTAGCCATTTGTGAGACTTTGACAGCAAGAGCTTTCATGGTATACTGTGTACACTCAGGAAGGATAGGAAAGAAGAAGAATAAAAAGAAAAATACAAATGTAATGGAAGTGGAACCTGTTTGGCATTAATTTGCACATCACATCATTCAGGGAGCTGCAGCTGGCAAAGGGGATGGAAGCAGTAAGCCAAGAGGAACAAAGGAAAGACATGCAGACCTATATGGAAAAAGCAGCACACTACTAAACTACCACCACAAAATGGCCACCAGCCACACCATCACTCACAGTCACAACAAGCAGGAGGCCTGGAAAACAATGAACTCAAGCAGGCCTGGCCAGACAAAGGAGGCATGCTTGCTAAACAACACAGCTTTAATGCAAAAATGCAAAAACGAAAATCCACAGGGCTAAAAAAGGTTGGAAAATTACACAACACAAGTACAACCACACCACACACACACATCCAACAAAGGCATTTATTTAACACACATCAAAAAAAGGGAAATCCCCCCCCCACAAAAACATTTTTCAATTCAATCCAATGCCATCCATGCCCTAAATGATGTTTAAATTTAACAGACACCACTGAAACATTTGTTTCATGCACCCATGAGTAGCTCTGAGCCTACTGGCTGAAAGGCCTATTGGCAGACTAGGCCACAAGCTTGCAGGCCTATGGCAAAAGCACACTGGCTGGCTCCACAAAATGGCCGCCAGCCACATGGCCAGGCCACCCACAACAACAAGATAGGGAAGACAGACAATGCAGGCCTATGGCAAAAGCACACTGCCTGGCTTCACAAAATGGCCGTAAGCCACATGGCCAGGCCACAACAACAAGAAGCATAAGCCAAGAGGAACAAAGGAAAGACATGCAGGCCTATATGGCAAAAGCAGCACACTACTAAACTACCACCACAAAATGGCCACCAGCCACACGGTCACTCACAGTCACAACAAGCAGGAGGCATGAAAAACAATTAACTCAAGCAGGCCTGTATTATATGGCCAGGCAAAGGAGGCATGCTTGCTAAACAACACATCTTTAATGCAAAATGCAAAAACGAAAATCCACAGGGCTAAAAAAGGTTGGAAAGTTACACAACACAAGTACAACCACACCACACACACATCCAACAAAGGCATTTATTTAACACACATCAAACAAAGTGAAATACCCCCCAAAAACAAATTTTGCAATTCAATCTAATGCCATCCATGCTCTAAATGATGTTTAAATTCAACAGACACCACAGAAACAGTTGTTTCATGCACCCATGAGTAGTTCTGGGCCTACTGGCTGAAAGGCCTATTGGCAGACTAGGCCACAAGCTTGCAGGCCTATGGCAAAAAAGCACACTGGCAGGCTCCACAAAATGGCCGCCAGCCACATGGCCAGGCCACCCACAACAGCAAGAAAGGGAAGACAGACAATGCAGGCTTATGGCAAAAGCACACTGGCTGGCTTCACAAAATGGCCGCCAGCCACATGGCCAGGCCACCCGCAACAACAAGAAAGGGAAGACAGACAATGCAGGCCTATGGCAAAAGCACACTGCCTGGCTTCACAAAATGGCCGCCAGCCACATGGCCAGGCCACCCACAACAGCAAGAAAGGGAAGACAGACAATGCAGGCTTATGGCAAAAGCACACTGGCTGGCTTCACAAAATGGCCGCCAGCCACATGGCCAGGCCACCCGCAACAACAAGAAAGGGAAGACAGACAATGCAGGCCTATGGCAAAAGCACACTGCCTGGCTTCACAAAATGTCCGCCAGCCACATGGCCAGGCCACCCACAACAACAAGAAAGGGAAGACAGACAATGCAGGCCTATGGCAAAAGCACACTGCCTGGCTTCACAAAATGGCCGCCAGCCACATGGCCAGGCCACCCACAACAACAAGAAAGGGAAGACAGACAATGCAGGCCTATGGCAAAAGCACACTGCCTGGCTTCACAAAATGGCCGCGGGCACATGGCCAGGCCACCCACAACAACAAGAAAGGGAAGACAGACAATGCAGGCCTATGGCAAAAGCACACTGCCTGGCTTCACAAAATGGCCGCAAGCCACATGGCCAGGCAACAACAACAAGAAGCATAAGCCAAGAGGAACAAAGGAAAGACATGCAGGCCTATATGGCAAAAGCAGCACACTACTAAACTACCACCACAAAATGGCCACCAGCCACATGGTCACTCACAGTCACAATGAACTCAAGCAGGCCTATATATGGCCAGACAAAGGAGACATGCTAAACAACACAGCTTAAAAGCAAAATTGCAAAAACGAAAATCCACAGGGCTAAAAAAGGTTTGCAAGTTACACAACAACCACACCACACACACACATCCAACAAAGGCATTTATTTAACACACACCAAAAAAGTGAAATACCCCCAAAAAAAGACTTTTTGCAATTCAATCCAATGCCATCCATGGCCTAAATGATGTTTAAATTCAACAGACACCACAGAAACAGTTGTTTCATGCACCCATGAGTATCTCTGGGCCTACTGGCTGAAAGGCCTATTTATTGGGCCAGACTACTGGACTAGTGAATTAACCCGTTGCGTGCGTCTGTCAGCCAACGGCCGTTGCGAGTACTACCTCTGTAGTGCTGCGAATGTCCGTTGGCCGACGCGGCCCCGCTCACTCCGCTAAACTGCCACACCACGGCGGAATTGCCGCCGGGGTTAAGCGGTTAAATAAATATTGCAAATTGATTGCAAAAGTTGGAGAAAATGTAGTGAACCTTGCAACATGTTTCCTTTATGAAACAAAACTAGTAGAAAAAGTACATACAAAGAAAAACAACTAGGCCCCTACTGAAACTACTGACCACCCACAACAATAAATTCTAAAAAAACAATGAAAAGTACCAAAAAATGTAGGTGCAATGCCCCAATCAAACAAACAACACCATTTCTCCAACCTACATGTAAAATCTCAAATCCCAAAGTCCTAAAATCCAATGATATATGATGCAGCAGGCACAAAGAGTGATCCTTCCAGCTCCAAATCCAAATGAAAAGTGAACAGGACATGGACAAAGCACTGGGAGGAGCCTGCTGGACAGGAACAGGAAGTTGGAGACTCTGGGGCACTCCTTCCCCTTAAAAAAAAAGTAAAAAAAGGAAAAGGACTCCTTGCACAAAAAAGTACAGCCAAATGTCAATCTGAGGAGTTTTTTTCATCCAAATCATCATTTTCGAGAAGGTTTTATACTGCTCGAGAGATATTCTTCTGCAGATTGCAAATTCTGCATGTTTGGCATCACGATCTTCACGGAAGTTCCGCCTGATGTCTGATGGCGCGTCCGAATGACGTGTTCGCGATCGCACTCTCGCGGGATCGCGCGGCCGGCTACCAAAATCTTGTGGCGCACGCGAACGGATAGGAAATCTCGTCTTCGAACGCAGGGATCCCGGTAAGTCGCTACCACGCGCGCGAAAATTAATTTTGAAAGCGCGAACAAGAAAAAAACTCCGCTCCGCCGCGGATCGTGGAGTTTTCGGTAACTCCGCGTTCTACGCAGAACGCGGAGTTGCCGAAAATCCGTAAACTTCGCGAGTGGAGCGGTATTTACGCCAAGAGGTTAATATATGTATACATATATCTATATAAATATATATATATATATATATACACACACACAAATATATATGTGTGTATGTGTGTGCCCCCTCCTTTTTAAAAAAAAAGAAAAGGCTGCATGACCCCGGCACCTGGCCCCCCCGGGCGTTATAATATAAACAAACACAAGAGACTGCATCTCAGCAGCAATTTTTTTTAAACAAAAATGCTTTTTGGCACTTTTGGGGTCACAGGGGGACCCCAGGACCACAGTTAAGGGTAATGTTATTCCTTCCCTGCCTCCTTTTCCTTTTGTAAATTTTTTTTGTGGTACTCAGCTAAAGCCGAGTCCCAAGATCGCTGCCAGAACTTCCTGGTTGAAGTGTTGGCAGCCAATCAGATTTCAGCACACAGACTGTCGGATCCTTAGAGGATCCTTGTCCCTATATATACAAATGTGTTATTTTTTTAATGTCTTTCTGAATGGATTTACACCAATCAGCTAAAAGAGTTCTTTCCGGACCAAGAGTTACCTTTCTGCCAAATTTAGTGTAATTCCGGCCAATGGTTTGGGCTGTAGTCGCGACAAAAATCTCTATGAGAATTAACACTGTAAAAGCACTTTTTTTACTCTCCCCCTTTTTGCTCGATTCCTGCTTGACAGATCACCCACCAAAGATATAAGCAAGTCAAAAACGCTTTTTCTATGGAAACATGGTCCTAACTATAACTACCTTCTGGCGACCGACAGTAGGGAATATATATATCTCTCTCTATATATATATACAAAGCAAACCACAAGTCCCAATATGCATTGGGAGTGCTACAAAGCACGAGAGGCACACTGGAGGCCATAAAGCAATTGAACACATGTGGGGCAGTATTTTCGCATCAGTCTTCACGCCTAGAAGAAAAAGGACACAGCTTTGAAACGCGTTGGCGAAAGGAATTAATTACGGAGGAGTAGCCACTTTCAACATGCAATAAATGAATGGATATACCTACCTGCTGTCGAGTGCGTCGCTGAAAGTAGAGTAATTGGATAATAATATTTACACGGCGGCTTCAGTCGTAGTGAGCGCACCACCTGGCAAATAAGAGGGGCCGTTGGAACAGGAACATTCTGAGTTAGTGGCACAGCAGGATGCAACACTATTGAAGGTAGCAATTCGTGCCGGAGCCCACTGGAGGGCTTTTCAATACAGTGAATTGAAGAGGAATCACTGTGACCCTTTATAACAAAGACGGCAGATTGCGGGACCCATTAGGGAAAAGAACATTGTTGACTGTCCCTACAATTACTTATTGAAGCTACAAAGCAAACCACAAGTCCCAATATGCATTGGGAGTGCTACAAAGCACGAGAGGCACACTGGAGGCCATAAAACAATTGAACACATGTGGGGCAGTATTCCCGCATCAGTCTTCACGCCCAGAAGAAAAAGCACACAGCTTTGAAACGAGTTGGCGAAAGGAATTAATTACGGAGGAGTAGCCACTTTCAACATGCAATAAATGAATGGTTTTACCTACCTGCTGTTGAGTGCGTCGCTGAAAGTAGAGTAATTGGATAATAATATTTACACAGCGGCTTAAGTCGTAGTGAGCGCACCACCTGGAAAATAAGAGGGGCCGTTGGAACAGGAAGATTCTGAGTTCGTGGCACAGCAGGATGCAACGCTATTGAAGGTAGCAATTCATGCCGGAGCCCACTGGAGGGCTTTTCAATACAGTGAATTGAAGAGGAATCACTGTGATCCTTTATAATAAAGACGGCAGATTGCGGGACCCATTGGGGGAAAAGAACATTGTTGACTGTCCCTACAATTACTTATTGAAGCTACAAAGCAAACCACAAGTCCCAATATGCATTGGGAGTGCTACAAAGCACGAGAGGCACACTGGAGGCCATAAAGCAATTGAACACATGTGGGGCAGTATTTCCGCATCAGTCTTCACGCCCAGAAGAAAAAGCACACAGCTTTGAAACGCATTGGCGAAAGGAATTAATTACGGAGGAGTAGCCACTTTCAACATGCAATAAATGAATGTTTTTACCTACCTGCTGTCGAGTGCGTCGCTGAAAGTAGAGTAATTGGATAATGATATATATATACATATAGCATGACTGCGTATAAATATGAATTAGATTGTTACTTTTTCTCAATACGCTGTGTTATATACCCACTGCTGCTTTAGTCATATTTTGTTCAAGCACGGACAGTCTTTGGAATATTTCTTGCGCACACATCTTTTCCTCAGTACATTCTTTGCATTTTTATGTCACTTAAATGCTCTTGAGGAGGCATAAACACTACACTTTAGTAATTTTACTTAATTTTGCACTCACGCTTTCCTCAACATGTATATACACGCCCATGTGCACATTTCACCCTCACTCACATTTTTAACTTTTTGTTATATTTAGTGGCAGTTTCGAGATTCATTGCATTTATGCAGTTATTTCATTAGTATCTGTATTTGCACCAAAGCTTGACTTGGAAATTTCCACTTTAGCCTTGGTTTTACACGCAGCGCTAGCATTTAGTGCTGCTTGTGGCGCACCGTGAACATAATACCACTGACACATACATTGTTTGGGCATGACTTAACTTCGCACTATGAGCTGTTGGGAAACTTCAGCATGTTTTCTTAACAGAGACATGCTTCCCTTCTTAATGTGCACCGCGTCTAGACGCGTTAGTTGTTCCACAGGCGTTTTTGATTTATTTTTAGAAACGCGCCGAGAGCAGTAATTTACTGACTCGCTCAGTGTGGGGATTTTAACGCGTGTTTAAGATGTATTAGCACACGATATTTGTTTCTTAAACTGCTCACAATTTGGCATTCTTTCCGCAGCTTTGTGTACTTACACGCTCAGATGATTGAAATTGGGGACGCCATTGGCACTGATTTCAGCTTCCAGGATACATATGCGGGAGGACTGGGGCTATCACTGGCTTCAGCAGACAGGCAGCTTATTTATAGTCTGCTTACACTTGCGGTACTCACTGGAGTAAAGCATGATGTCACACATGTGCTTTACTGCATTTTGCCCACAGTCATACACTGTAAAACTCCTCAGTCACCACCATGAACATAGTAGAAACACTGCCACTAACACATCTGTATAAATATCACCCTTTCACCAGTAGAGCACTATGTGATCAAGGCCGCATGTCTGGCGGCCGAAACGCGTCATTTGGACATTTGATGCTAGAATAAATCATCATTTTACTTTCTAACTTTGCCTTTAGAGTCTGTTTCCTGGTGTTGCGCCTTTCTTTGGATGGTGGTACCCCTGGGATCCTGCTGTGGAATATTTTGCAGGGCACGGCTGTCTCTGCTTCACAGACCCCCTCTTCGCAAAGAACCACTGGGCTAATGTGGTTAAATACAAAGCCGAATCCGACATGAGCTCCGGGAGGAGAAGCAATTAACCACGGCCCCCTGACAGCTTTATACTGGCATGCCTCAAATGCCCATCGAGTGGGAGGTGAAGGACGAGTCGGAGGACCCGGCCAGTCATCTCCACACATCCGGTGGTGAGTACGAGCAGCAGCACAGCTTAAGTCAGGTCAGAAGAGGAGCAAGTTTAAGCCCCCAATTTAACACGCCTGTTATTTTCAGGGGAGTGATACATATATATACCAAATCATCATGTCCAACGAAGCGCTGCGAGAGAGGGAAGCAGCCGCAGAAGCACTTTTTGATAATTTACCGAATGTACCGAGTCTTGCTAGAAGTGCAGAAGCTAATACAGGTACTACTGATGACAGCTACAAAACCAAACTGAAAACACTTGAAAAACTTATGCGCACAGAAATCACCAAGTGGTGGGAGGCTAAATCTTTGCAGAAATACCGAGAGGCAGATCGGGTCCCACGAGGTCTGAGAATAATGTTGGCGCCTAGCTTTGAGCAACCTAACCCAGACATGCTAAAGGAATGGGCCACAAGCAACCTAGAGGCCTCAATGCGTTTGGTGATCATATTAATTAAATATGCTGAAATTGACAGGGCCAACTTGCAAAGAGAGATTGATGCTTTGAATGAAGAGTTGGATGCCATGAGCCCAAAGGATGCCATCTCTAAGGGCAGGGATGAAATCAAGATACGCCTCAGAAAACATGAAGACACTATTAAAGCACGTAAAGTGTTCAAATTTGCCCGGGACAAAACTGACTATGAATGTGGGCAAATTTTTACATTCGCTAGAAAATACGACTCCATCAGAACACAGCGTATGAACAAACAAAATCAACAGGGGCAGCCTAAACCACCAGCAGGCAACACCGACGGTGCTGAGTCTGCCTCCCTATCTGATATGAGTTCCTTGGCAGAGAGTGGAGCGGATTCAGATGACGGAGGCAGATGGAGAGTTAACAACATGCCCGGCAGAGTGAACCCAAGCCCAGGAGAAGAGATGGATTTTTTAGTCTTCGACCGGCGACAGACCCTCAGGCCAAGACCGCAAAGGAAAACAAACACCGACGCAACCGAAGGAGGCGGGAAAGGCGGAAACTCAGAAAAACCAAAGCAAATGAACAAAAGAAGAGGCAATTGGAGAAAGAAATGAAGAATGATACCAAGACTATTATCAATTTGAGCACTATAGACCTCACTGAAGCCGAAACACAGCTCCTTACGTTGGGCCTCACCTTTTGCCCGGAAAGCTCATTTGATTACAGCAACACCCGAATTGACGTTTTCAAATTCATCAGGAAACTTAAATTGATTAAATTCTTCAAACTCAAACAAAATAATGTCACCGCTACCGACACTGTACCAGCCGGCCAAATAACTGAGCAACCACTCACGGTGGCGGATATCCCGACATTGCGCATCTTGGGGGAACTAGCAGTGCCGTGTACCCCGAGGCCTACTCAACAACTTCTACTTGATGAGGGTATTGAGAGTTCAAGCAGAATCCCTAGCCCTTTCAAGCCGCACTCCACTTTTACCCCCATGATGCCGAGGGATGCGATTGACATATACAGTGATGTTATCATTGATGAGCTCAAGGCGCTACATCTCAAAACCAGGAGGCGCACGAATGCAAAACGTATACAGAGTCTTAAATACAATGAACTCATGACTAAACTCCAAAATAACAATGAAGTCATCATCAACAAGGCGGATAAAGGAGGGAATATTGTGCTGTGGCCACGCAATCTGTATCTGGAAGAAGCTAACAGACATTTGAGCGACAATCTTTGCTACAGACTCTCGAGCCACAATGACATGGCCAACAGTAACAAGGAACTCAGGAAACACCTAAATGAGTTCAAATCTAAGGGCCAGTTGAGTAAAGATGAATGTGCATTCCTTAACATTGAGACTCCAGTCCTACCTATCCTTTACTTTCTGCCGAAAGTGCACAAAAATGTGACCCCCATTCCTGGTCGACCCATCATCTCGGCCAGAAAAAGCATCTGCGAGAACATTTCCAAGTATGTGGATTTTTTCCTGCAAGATCTGGTTACCAGCCAAACAACCTACCTCAGGGACACCAGTGATTTCCTGCTTAAAGTAAAAGACATTCCATGGCAGGAGGACTATTTGCTAATCTCCATGGACATTACATCGCTGTACACCAGCATACGCCACCACGATGGTCTAGCTGCATGTAAATACTTCCTGGGGAAAAGACCCATCAATTGTCACTTGCATAACAAACTCATTTTGTTTCTAATTGATTGGTGTCTCACACATAATTTTTTCATGTTTAACAGGAAGGTATATCAGCAACTCAGGGGTGTGGCTATGGGAGCCTGCTTCTCGCCCAGCTACGCATGTTTACATGTTGGCTGGTGGGAGGAGCGGGTTCTCATGGTCAAACACCTGACAGCTTTCAACAACAACATTGTGTCTTGGCTACGCTATATAGACGATGTCTTTTTGATTTGGCGAGGTGATGTTAACAGTGCTAGAATTTTCATTAATGAGATCAATGACAATGATCTCAATTTGGAATTTAATGCTAACATTAGTGCCACCTCTGCTGAATTCCTAGACGTCAATCTGTACATCGCCAATGGCTCTTTGCATTCCAAGCTCCATCGGAAGCTTACCGCAGGAAACTCTACACTGCACGCCTCCAGCTTTCACCCTAGGCACCTCATAACCAGCATTCCATATGGGGAAATGTTACGCTTAGCCAGAATTTGCAGCACCCAAGAAGATCGCTTGGAGTGCCAGGGGAAGCAGCGAAGAGATTCAGGGCACGGGGTTATTCAGCGGCTGTCATACGGAAAGCCATTGACAGAGCCAATGCCATCCCTAGGGAGGAACTGCTAGTGGTCCCATCCACACCTGAGGTTACTAATGCAGCCAACATACTCAGTGAACCTAATAGCCCAGTCACCCCGAGGTTGATCATAACGCACAACACTGAGGAAAGAGCCATCAGGGCTGTAATCAACAAGAACTGGGGTATTATTAGATCAGACCCCGCATTAGGACCTGCAGTAGCCCACAAACCTGACATAACTTTCAGAAGAGCTTTTTCCATGAGGGATGCACTTGTCAGAAACAGCCCAGAGATCGCAACATCTCAGAATTGGCTAGCGGACAGAAAGGGTTTTGTCAAATGCCAGAGTTGCAGGGCTTGTAAATTTGGCAAGAACATCACAAAGGTAGACTCAGCCTTTAGACACACGCCACTCACTATCAAGCACAGACTCACTTTGCAGAACTGATTTTGCGGTTTACATGTTAGAATGTAACTGCGGGCTGCGCTACATCGGGAGCACTAAATTGCAAGTGCACCTGCGCATTCTCCAGCACCTCAGAGCAATAGTTAACAATGACCCAGCCTACCCCGTAGCCAGGCATTTCAAGGACGTGCACAATAACAATCTAGAGCACCTCCGCTATTCAGTCATTGATTGTGTCCCACCACTCAGACGGGGTGGTAACAGGGAGAAGCTTTTGAGGCAGTTGGAGAGTAGATACATTCTGCAATTCAATACCAAGTCGCCCGCTGGGCTCAACACCACGGAGGATCTGCACCACTTCCTATAGCATAACATGGCATTCACATCCTTAGTGAGCATACCATCGCTTCACAGCTGTATATCTATGTTATCACCTGTATATATTTCACTCTGTACATCTACTGTTTATATTCCACTATTAGGCTCTGCCCGTGCACCGACTGTATTTACATGTAGTTGGGTTTCCCGTTATTTATGCTATGTGCGACCACATAGACATTACCCAGTATTCATACTGTCATTTTATTTGTCTAAATTTTTGTTTTTCAAACATAGGCACTGCAGGCTTGTAACCTATGTTGAACGGCAACTAACGTACATATAGCATGACTGCGTATAAATATGAATTAGATTGTTACTTTTTCTCAATACGCTGTGTTATACACCCACTGCTGCTTTAGTCATATTTTGTTCAAGCACGGACAGTCTTTGGAATATTTCTTGCGCTTGCGCACACATCTTTTCCTCAGTACATTCTTTGCATTTTTATGTCACTTAAATGCTCTTGAGGAGGCACAAACACTACACTTTAGTAATTTTACTTAATTTTGCACTCACGCTTTCCTCAACATGTATATACACGCCCATGTGCACATTTCACCCTCACTCACATTTTTAACTTTTTGTTATATTTAGTGGCAGTTTCGAGATTCATTGCATTTATGCAGTTATTTCATTTGTATCTGTATTTGCACCAAAGCTTGACTTGGAAATTTCCACTTTAGCCTTGGTTTTACACGCAGCGCTAGCATTTAGTGCTGCTTGTGGCGCACCGTGAACATAATACCACTGACACATACATTGTTTGGGCATGACTCAACTTCGCACTATGAGCTGTTGGGAAACTTCAGCATGTTTTCTTAACAGAGACATGCTTCCCGTCTTAATGTGCACCGCGTCTAGACGCGTTAGTTGTTCCACAGGCGTTTTTGATTTATCTTTAGAAACGCGCCGAGAGCAGTAATTTACTGACTCGCTCAGTGTGGGGATTTTAACGCGTGTTTAAGATGTATTAGCACACGATATTTGTTTCTCAAACTGCTCACAATTTGGCATTCTTTCCGCAGCTTTGTGTACTTACACGCTCAGATGATTGAAATTGGGGACGCCATTGGCACCGATTTCAGCTTCCAGGATACATATGCGGGAGGACTGGGGCTATCACTGGCTTCAGCAGACAGGCAGCTTATTTATAGTCTGCTTACACTTGCGGTACTCACTGGAGTAAAACATGATGTCACACATGTGCTTTACTGCATTTTGCCCACAGTCATACGCTGCAAAACTCCTCAGTCACCACCATGAACATAGTAGAAACACTGCCACTAACACATCTGTATAAATATCACCCTTTCACCAGTAGAGCGCTATGTGATCAAGGCCGCATGTCTGGCGGCCGAAACGCGTCATTTGGACATTTGATGCTCGAATAAATCATCATTTTACTTTCTAACTTAGCCTTTGGAGTCTGTTTCCTGGTGTTGCGCCTTTCTTTGGATGGTGGTACCCCTGGGATCCTGCTGTGGAATATTTTGCAGAGCACGGCTGTCTCTGCTTCACAGACCCCCTCTTCGCAAAGAACTACTGGGCTAATGTGGTTAAATACAAAGCCGAATCTGACATGAGCTCCGGGAGGAGAAGCAATTAACCAAGGCCCCCTGACAGCTTTATACTGGCATGCCTCAAATGCCCATCGAGTAGGAGGTGAAGGACGAGTCGGAGGACCCGGCCAGTCATCTCCACACATCCGGTGGTGAGTACGAGCAGCAGCACAGCTTAAGTCAGGTCAGAAGAGGAGCAAGTTTAAGCCCCCAATTTAACACGCCTGTTATTTTCAGGGGAGTGATACATATATATACCAAATCATCATGTCCAACGAAGCGCTGCGAGAGAGGGAAGCAGCCGCAGAAGCACTTTTTGATAATTTACCGAATGTACCGAGTCTTGCTAGAAGTGCAGAAGCTAATACAGGTACTACTGATGACAGCTACAAAACCAAACTGAAAACACTTGAAAAACGTATGCGCACAGAAATCACCAAGTGGTGGGAGGCTAAATCTTTGCAGAAATACCGAGAGGCAGATCGGGTCCCACGAGGTCTGAGAATAATGTTGGCGCCTAGCTTTGAGCAACCTAACCCAGACATGCTAAAGGAATGGGCCACAAGCAACCTAGAGGCCTCAATGCGTTTGGTGATCATATTAATTAAATATGCTGAAATTGACAGGGCCAACTTGCAAAGAGAGATTGATGCTTTGAATGAAGAGTTGGATGCCATGAGCCCAAAGGATGCCATCTCTAAGGGCAGGGATGAAATCAAGATACGCCTCAGAAAACATGAAGACACTATTAAAGCACGTAAAGTGTTCAAATTTGCCCGGGACAAAACAGACTATGAATGTGGGCAAATTTTTACGTTCGCTAGAAAATACGACTCCATCAGAACACAGCGTATGAACAAACAAAATCAACAGGGGCAGCCTAAACCACCAGCAGGCAACACCGACGGTGCTGAGTCTGCCTCCCTATCTGATATGAGTTCCTTGGCAGAGAGTGGAGCGGATTCAGATGACGGAGGCAGATGGAGAGCTAACAACATGCCCGGCAGAGTGAACCCAAGCCCAGGAGAAGAGATGGATTTTTAGTCTTCGACCGGCGACAGACCCTCAGGCCAAGACCGCAAAGGAAAACAAACACCGACGCAACCGAAGGAGGCGGGAAAGGCGGAAACTCAGAAAAACCAAAGCAAATGAACAAAAGAAGAGGCAATTGGAGAAAGAAATGAAGAATGATACCAAGACTATTATCAATTTGAGCACTATAGACCTCACTGAAGCCGAAACACAGCTCCTTACGTTGGGCCTCACCTTTTGCCCGGAAAACTCATTTGATTACAGCAACATCCGAATTGACGTTTTCAAATTCATCAGGAAACTTAAATTGATTAAATTCTTCAAACTCACACAAAATAATGTCACCGCTACCGACACTGTACCAGCCGGCCAAATAACTGAGCAACCACTCACGGTGGCGGATATCCCGACATTGCGCATCTTGGGGGAACTAGCAGTGCCGTGTACCCCGAGGCCTACTCAACAACTTCTACTTGACGAGGGTATTGAGAGTTCAAGCAGAATCCTTAGCCCTTTCAAGCCGCACTCCACTTTTACCCCCATGATGCCGAGGGATGCGATTGACATATACAGTGATGTTATCATTGATGAGCTCAAGGCGCTACATCTCAAAACCAGGAGGCGCACGAATGCAAAACGTATACAGAGTCTTAAATACAATGAACTCATGACTAAACTCCAAAACAACAATGAAGTCATCATCAACAAGGCGGATAAAGGAGGGAATATTGTGCTGTGGCCACGCAATCTGTATCTGGAAGAAGCTAACAGACATTTGAGCGACAATCTTTGCTACAGACTCTCGAGCCACAATGACATGGCCAACAGTAACAAGGAACTCAGGAAACACCTAAATGAGTTCAAATCTAAGGGCCAGTTGAGTAAAGATGAATGTGCATTCCTTAACATTGAGACTCCAGTCCTACCTATCCTTTACTTTCTGCCGAAAGTGCACAAAAATGTGACCCCCATTCCTGGTCGACCCATCATCTCGGCCAGAAAAAGCATCTGCGAAAACATTTCCAAGTATGTGGATTTTTTCCTGCAAGATCTGGTTACCAGCCAAACAACCTACCTCAGGGACACCAGTGATTTCCTGCTTAAAGTAAAAGACATTCCATGGCAGGAGGACTATTTGCTAATCTCCATGGACATTACATCGCTGTACACCAGCATACGCCACCACGATGGTCTAGCTGCATGTAAATACTTCCTGGGGAAAAGACCCATCAATTGTCACTTGCATAACAAACTCATTTTGTTTCTAATTGATTGGTGTCTCACACATAATTTTTTCATGTTTAACAGGAAGGTATATCAGCAACTCAGGGGTGTGGCTATGGGAGCCTGCTTCTCGCCCAGCTACGCATGTTTACATGTTGGCTGGTGGGAGGAGCGGGTTCTCATGGTCAAACACCTGACAGCTTTCAACAACAACATTGTGTCTTGGCTACGCTATATAGACGATGTCTTTTTGATTTGGCGAGGTGATGTTAACAGTGCTAGAATTTTCATTAATGAGATCAATGACAATGATCTCAATTTGGAATTTAATGCTAACATTAGTGCCACCTCTGCTGAATTCCTAGACGTCAATCTGTACATCGCCAATGGCTCTTTGCATTCCAAGCTCCATCGGAAGCTTACCGCAGGAAACTCTACACTGCACGCCTCCAGCTTTCACCCTAGGCACCTCATAACCAGCATTCCATATGGGGAAATGTTACGCTTAGCCAGAATTTGCAGCACCCAAGAAGATCGCTTGGAGTGCCAGGGGGAAGCAGCGAAGAGATTCAGGGCACGGGGTTATTCAGCGGCTGTCATACGGAAAGCCATTGACAGAGCCAATGCCATCCCTAGGGAGGAACTGCTAGTGGTCCCATCCACACCTGAGGTTACTAATGCAGCCAACATACTCAGTGAACCTAATAGCCCAGTCACCCCGAGGTTGATCATAACGCACAACACTGAGGAAAGAGCCATCAGGGCTGTAATCAACAAGAACTGGGGTATTATTAGATCAGACCCCGCATTAGGACCTGCAGTAGCCCACAAACCTGACATAACTTTCAGAAGAGCTTTTTCCATGAGGGATGCACTTGTCAGAAACAGCCCAGAGATCGCAACATCTCAGAATTGGCTAGCGGACAGAAAGGGTTTTGTCAAATGCCAGAGTTGCAGGGCTTGTAAATTTGGCAAGAACATCACAAAGGTAGACTCAGCCTTTAGACACACGCCACTCACTATCAAGCACAGACTCACTTGCAGAACTGATTTTGCGGTTTACATGTTAGAATGTAACTGCGGGCTGCGCTACATCGGGAGCACTAAATTGCAAGTGCACCTGCGCATTCTCCAGCACCTCAGAGCAATAGTTAACAATGACCCAGCCTACCCCGTAGCCAGGCATTTCAAGGACGTGCACAATAACAATCTAGAGCACCTCCGCTATTCAGTCATTGATTGTGTCCCACCACTCAGACGGGGTGGTAACAGGGAGAAGCTTTTGAGGCAGTTGGAGAGTAGATACATTCTGCAATTCAATACCAAGTCGCCCGCTGGGCTCAACACCACGGAGGATCTGCACCACTTCCTATAGCATAACATGGCATTCACATCCTTAGTGAGCATACCATCGCTTCACAGCTGTATATCTATGTTATCACCTGTATATATTTCACTCTGTACATCTACTGTTTATATTCCACTATTAGGCTCTGCCCGTGCACCGACTGTATTTACATGTAGTTGGGTTTCCCGTTATTTATGCTATGTGCGACCACATAGACATTACCCAGTATTCATACTGTCATTTTATTTGTCTAAATTTTGTTTTTCAAACATAGGCACTGCAGGCTTGTAACCTATGTTGAACGGCAACTAACGTACATATAGCATGACTGCGTATAAATATGAATTAGATTGTTACTTTTTCTCAATACGCTGTGTTATACACCCACTGCTGCTTTAGTCATATTTTGTTCAAGCACGGACAGTCTTTGGAATATTTCTTGCGCTTGCGCACACATCTTTTCCTCAGTACATTCTTTGCATTTTTATGTCACTTAAATGCTCTTGAGGAGGCACAAACACTACACTTTAGTAATTTTACTTAATTTTGCACTCACGCTTTCCTCAACATGTATATACACGCCCATGTGCACATTTCACCCTCACTCACACTTTTAACTTTTTGTTATATTTAGTGGCAGTTTCGAGATTCATTGCATTTATGCAGTTATTTCATTTGTATCTGTATTTGCACCATAAGCTTGACTTGGAAATTTCCACTTTAGCCTTGGTTTTACACGCAGCGCTAGCATTTAGTGCTGCTTGTGGCGCACCGTGAACATAATACCACTGACACATACATTGTTTGGGCATGACTCAACTTCGCACTATGAGCTGTTGGGAAACTTCAGCATGTTTTCTTAACAGAGACATGCTTCCCGTCTTAATGTGCACCGCGTCTAGACGCGTTAGTTGTTCCACAGGCGTTTTTGATTTATCTTTAGAAACGCGCCGAGAGCAGTAATTTACTGACTCGCTCAGTGTGGGGATTTTAACGCGTGTTTAAGATGTATTAGCACACGATATTTGTTTCTCAAACTGCTCACAATTTGGCATTCTTTCCGCAGCTTTGTGTACTTACACGCTCAGATGATTGAAATTGGGGACGCCATTGGCACCGATTTCAGCTTCCAGGATACATATGCGGGAGGACTGGGGCTATCACTGGCTTCAGCAGACAGGCAGCTTATTTATAGTCTGCTTACACTTGCGGTACTCACTGGAGTAAAACATGATGTCACACATGTGCTTTACTGCATTTTGCCCACAGTCATACACTGTAAAACTCCTCAGTCACCACCATGAACATAGTAGAAACACTGCCACTAACACATCTGTATAAATATCACCCTTTCACCAGTAGAGCGCTATGTGATCAAGGCTGCATGTCTGGCGGCCGAAACGCTTCATTCAGACATTTGATGCTAGAATAAATCATCATTTTACTTTCTAACTTTGCCTTTGGTGTCTGTTTCCTGGTGTTGTGCCTTTCTTTGGATGGTGGTACCCCTGGGATCCTGCTGTGGAATATATATATATATATATATATATATATATATATATATATATACTACGAACTTAGTCATCTGGGTCTTACTGGGTAGGGTACAATTAGATTTATTTATGTCATCTTTAATGAAGGTGAAATAGTACCCATTGCGTATAAATCGCATTTGTTTTCACCTGCAGAATTGCGTTTTGGTTCGACTGTAAAAATTCTAACTGATGTGCAGATGGCCATCCTGAAAAACCGGCCACTTGCTCAAGGTAAACGCACTATTGTTGTTTCTCCTGTACCAGCCTTAGAGGCTGTTACGAAAGCCCATGTTCCTAATTCTAAACCCCTCCACCCTCGTTGGATACAGTGGGCCACATCCTTATCAGCCATGGATGTTGACTTTGTCTTTGACCCTTCTTTGCAAACACAAGAAGTTTTGGAATACAAATATGTTTATCCTTTTCCTTCGGTTCTGCCTCTTGACCAATATAAATCCATCATTTATACTGATGGTTCTACTCAGCCTGCTACGGGTTCTAAACAGCATTAATCTGCACCATCGTTCTTGGTACTATCTCTGATGCCCTTTTTCTCTCTCATATTACACGCACACAATCTCATGGGGACTGTACTGTGCAATTGACTGAGTTGAAAGCTTTGCTTGTTGCACTTGAAAATGTGGATCCTAAATTCCCCCACTTACAGTGTGTGATTCTTATTATTGCATACAATTTATTAATGATAATTTATATTTTTGGAAACAAAATGACAACAGATGTTCCAAGGGTAGCACAATCAAGCACAAGTTGCTTTGGGTTAAAGTGGCAGACTTCAAAGATAAATTGCCACAAACTCATGTTATATATACATTGAGTCACCACTGTGTGGGTGCACACTCTGTAGGGAATTCTTTGGCTGAAGAAGCAGCCAAATCTGCAGTTGCCACAGGTAAAATAGCAGTGATAACTCGCTCTAAGTCTTGTATCAACAATGATATGTTGGATGCAGTGAATACTATTAAAAACTGCACCCTCTTACCGAAGTAAGTGGTCAAAATGTTCCTTTTGTAACTATTCCTGGCGTTGGAGATCACATGATTCCCAAAGCGGACTGCAGACATGATTTAACTGTGGCCACACATGAAGATATAGTTTCTGCACATGCAGGTGTGGCTGCCACCATTTCACTCTGACAGCAAAGATATTGATGGCAAGGTTTGTAACAACAAACAAGAAAATATGTTTTATGTTGTGACATTTGTCAAGAGAGTAAATGTTTCACTGTGTCTTGTCTACCACAAACACAACTATTTATTCCTAACCCGTCATTTGGATGTATTTTTTAGTTCACTGCGGTCCTCTAATTTCTGATACTGCATTCAAATGTATTTTGGTTGCAGTTGATTCTTGCTCCAGGATCCTCTGGGTTTGGCCACAGCACTAGGCTGACACCCGAACTGTTATTAAAGATGTGCAAGTCTTTATCGGGACATATGCCTGCTGCACATTCCACTCAGACCCATGTCCGGCATTCGATGAAATCCATGGGTGTGCAAGTGCATTTTTTTTCTCCGTATAGACCAGAGGGTACATTTGTTGTGGAGAGAATGAACCGTGACTTGTAGCAGTTCTTGACGGCTAGAGTACTAGTTACAGGGCATGGTTCAACAAGCATTAAATAACCTCCCTAAAAGATCTCTGGGTGGGCAGATCCCATACAAAGTGCTTTTTGGCATCAAGATGTATGTTCCAGACCTTGATGGTCCGGATATTGTGACAGCGGCCGCAACCTTTGACGTAGATAGCGATCGTGCTGTCTTGCAGGACCTACAAGAGTTCTGTAACTCTAACTCATGCAAACATGAACCTGTGCCTCATCCTTCTGCTTTTGAAGTTGCTCTTCCAGTTCCTGACTGGCTTTCCCATAATCGGAGATCTTATTTGAGAGAAGGTGGCCTTCAAAAGGAATTCGGCCCAACGTACTGTGCTCCTGTTCTAGTCCTTGGCCTTAAAGGTACACGAACTGTGATTTTGCCACCACTTCCTGGATCTAAATATCCAGAATGGATTTGTGTTTTCATTTCCTGGTTAAAACACACTTATCTAGTCCTTCCTTGAATATATGTCTGGATCATACTTTCCTTGGATCTCGTGTTCATGTGGATTGGATTCCGGACTGTTTTCTTCCTATTGATCAATGGCAATTACCTCCCGAAACGTTCTGCTACAGAACTGGTTGACGGGGTGTTGGCCCCCATTCTTCATCGCATATAATGAACATTCACATTTCGGCTGTTCCAGTGACTGATGGAATTGTTTGGGATAAAGTTCCTTTCAATATATTTGGTCTGATGGAGATCCTGCAGATACCATATTTTTTCAAAGTTTCTATGGATGATGTAATAGTACAGGAGTTAAATTCAGATGACTGGGATGTTGACACTGTAAATTCTATGCTCTCAGAATTAGAAGTATTATACTTTTTCTGAATCAGAAGATCCATACCTTAATTCCGCTAACTATGCTGATATGTTCTGCTACTATCATTATGGACACAATTTCTTACATAGAACTGATAGACAGCGTCCCCATTTTAATTACATACAATGAGAACATTTCCCAACCCCACCTCCAAAAAGATAAGTATACCTATTTCACAGGACATGACGCTTCAGACCCCATGTCATTTAAATTAGCTCCAACACCACCAAAGAAATATATGCTTACTCAAAATAAGCTTATATATACGACTATGTTCATTAATCAGTTGGCCCTAAGAAGTGATGATTACTGGAAGGACATCATTGATTTGAAATCGATTTGGGGTATGAAGTCTTGGTAGGTTAAAGACACGGAAACTTTATTTATAACCTGTTGAAATCCCACACAGATGATTTTCTTGATTGAAACAATACAGCAGACTACTTGATTAGAATTGACTAAAATTAAAGAAATGAATGCCTCTACCATTCCTTCTGTTGCTCATTTTCATGATTGGCATGACTTTACAAAGTACACAGAAGAACAATTAAATAGCATGTTGCAGAACGATACACTTAATTCTTCATTTTCGAGTCCTTGTGGGTGGTTATTATGGCCAGTAGACATCAATGGTTGTCATGCACGTTTTCTCAATTCCACACCTGGGTTTTAATCAAGCAGACCTGATCCCCGCTATTTACAGTCAACACATTCTGGTACTATTACCATTTATTCGGTAGGAAAGTTATGTAAATAATGGCAGGAACATTCCACACTGTCTGCAGTAAAACAACATCTTCCTCTCTTGTCTGAGGACATGAATTTATCAGATTTTTTTTAGGTAACAAATCCCTACTTTCTATAAGATTTATATACTCTACATATAATGAAATTTGGAAATTATCCCAGATGTAAGCTACTGCCTGCTTAAGACAAATTGACCAAGATATTTTGGATAAAGTGCTTGCTATTGTTGATAATAGTATTAATACGTTGTCATCTCGTATCTATACCTTAAACAATATTGTATCATCTGTTACTGATATTGTGCAAATTGACATGTCAAAACTGTATCATGGGCAAAGTCAGCTTAGATCTATTATGCAAGTTAGCTGGACACTTCAAACACTTATAAATGGGTGCATTCCATGGCATTGCTTGAATTGTACTGATTTGTTTACACCCTTCAGTTTAACACATAAGCAACAATTAACGGCCATGAAAGACGCGACCTGCATAATGTTACATTTAGAAAAATTAGAAAAACTCCCCTTCACTATCGCTGAAACACTTTCAGTGGTGTGGTTCATACGCAGAATTATTTTGCTGCCTAATTCGACATTTCAATTCACAGCTTGCATGAAACATTTTCCTGTAGGTAGAATGATACAAACCCCTAGGTAGTAGTTACATTCATGAAGTATGGTCACTTCCCTTTGCTTATTGTTGTGAACAAAGCGACAAGGACATTTTTTTTATCACTGGTGAAGAATGAGACTCTACAGTTGGACATTCACTTGTTTGTAAACACGTAAAGATTCATGGTGCATGCAACACCACAGCACCCTATTTGGCTTGTTTTTTAAAAGGAATTCCGGTTCCCGCAATTTTCCACTTTATTACGGTACTCTCTGAAGGGAGTTATCTAATGCTCAGTGATCAAGAATGTTGAGGAATGCAGGCCAGAGTCCCATAAATTGTGTCCATTTCCCATTTAGTCACTTGATGCAACAACATCCTGTTACCCCCTCCGCATGGGATAGCAGATAGCTAGCTCACTGTGGCTTTCCATTCTGACTTTGAAGATAGAATTTAGGAAGCTGAGCAGACTCAAAGCATTATTGTTTCAACAAGAAGTAGCTCTTACATCTGCTCGTAAGACCTTTGAATTGCAGGCGGCTAGAACTTCTAGTGAAATACAATCCTTTTAATAAAAACTAACCTTCCCCTGCATTTTGGGGTATTGATGCATCAAATCTTTAATGCCTCTAGTACTGCCAGCCTTGTTCACTTTTTTAAGATTGTAGGCTCCAGTCTCGTTTTTTTCAGACCATCTTTGGAGTAATCCTGGCTTTTATCCACTCAATTTTCTCTGGTGGATTCGGTGGATTCCTGTGGCTGATATTTCTCAATTGTGGCATTCTCCTCCTGTTACTGCTTCTCTGCAATGGATGTTTATTTTGTGGACATCCTAGAACTGGCATTGCTCTAGCATTACAGTGAACAAATGCTTCTACTAAAGGAACTGGATCTTTATTGGTCTTTGACATTCCGGCCTGCCTGATTTACCTGCATGCAACCTGTGTTCCATGGCATCTGGTGTCCCTTTGAATGGGCACTGGACATATGCCTGGCTTCACAGACGCCAGCTGCCTTGGACTTTGAACTACTAATGAGTCCCTTAGTGACCCATTTTCAGAATTGTCCCTTGGGGTCGCAACTTCTGCTCAATGCAAGGTTAGATCCTATAACATACGAGGAGATCTGGGCATCAGCACATGGATCACAAGAAACAGGCTCTATTAACACCGATGCAGGTTGCCCAGTAATTGTCTTGGAATAAGCTGAGACTGTAGAGCATGTTTGTTCTTTGGAGCTCGTGACTTGGACTGTCAACCAATCTTTCCTTGATGGAGTCTTTGTCCTATGAAATGGCGAGTAACAAAATGGATTCCTCCAAAGCACCTTGGTTTGAAAATGTTTTCTAAATTGCCACTTGCTTCTAAATTTCAGTTTCTTTTATTTTTATCCATTTATATTTTTTATAACAAATGCTTTGAGTGTGGTTCACCTATTGATTAAACTAGTAATACTTATTATCTCCTTAATGCTATTATCCTGACCAAGGGGAGGGTGTCACGTGTTTGTTGCAAGGCCCATTGTAGCTTTCCCTATGTTCGCCTAACTGTACATGCTGCCGGCCTCATTTTTTTCCTTTGCACACTTTACTATATAAACATGCTTCCTTTGTGCCACATTGTACTTTCACACAGAACCTGCATATGTTATTGCATTCTGTTCTTTTCCTTGGCCCCCCTTCCCTTAAAGTTAATAAAAAATGTTTTTTTTCAAAGGCCAGGCCCTAGGGGATGGGGTCCCAGGGGCCAAAATCGACCCTCAGAGGCCCCCCTCCCCATTTACAAAATGCCTGACTACAGGAGATGGGTTCCCAGGGCTGAAATTGACCCAGGGAAGGGGGCTATGTGGCCCCTCCCTTAAAGAAAGAAAAAACGACTAGCAAGTTACCGGACGCCTCCTGGTGCACTGTTGGCTGGGGATGAATTCCCTCTGCAAGCTGAGAGTTCTTGGGGGCCAACAAGCCCTCCTGTTACTGCCCGTAAGTCCCACACAGTGGGATTGCTAAGATTTCTTCAGAAGCCATGCACCCTTTCTCCACCACTCCGCAAACACATCTCCTGGCACAATGCTGGTTAGGGGATGAAGTCCCCTTGGATGCTGAGGGTCCTTTGTGGCCAACTACCCCACCTGTTACCTCCAGTAAGTCCCACACAGCGGGACTGCTGAGAGGTTGTCGGAGGCCACACCCCCTTTCTCCACAACTCTGCAAACTCACCTCCTGGTGCACTGGTTGTGTGACTGGTTCTGTTGATTATATCATTTGAGATGTCATCAGCGATGTCATCTGTGATGTCACTGACCATGTCTTGAGTGATGTAATATGTGAGGTCATAAGCAGTGCATTGTTATAGTTAGCTCAGGTAACTATAACTGCTGAATTTCACTGGTTTTGTGTGTGTGAAATCTGAGCCTAACTATTACGTCCCCGTAACCTTTGGTTTTTTCAGTGAATTTCTAAGGTTTTTTAAATACCAATTCCAAACTACAACATCCCTGTAACCTTTGTTTTCTCAGTGAATTTCTATGGTGTTTTTAAATTCTGTGTCCATTTTTTTAAGTGAGCCTCTAGGATTTTCGTACTTTCTTTCTATTATTGAAAATTGTATATTATATTTATATTATTTACCACTCATTTTTTGATTTGGTATGTGCCTATCAGAAAGTCCATTGATAACTGGTTTTATGTTTAACAATTTTTTGAGTCGGCCCAACATTGTCGCATTTACTGTGGAGAATCTGTGATCAGCAATTGTATTTCACATACTGAAAAATAAACTTAAAGACATTTTTTAAATAAAGTTTAACTGTAGATATTTAGTAAAATATTGCTTTAACTTGTCTTTCTTTGATCAATTTAAAAGAAAAACACCTTTACAAAAAAATGTCATATTCGCGACTACCGACGTCGGTGTGGTGACGTCGGTAGTCGCGAAGTGTGCGTGTTTTGTACAAAGTGTAAAACATATATATAGACAAATTCTACAGTATATTTAAAAGTAGAGCTTTATTAGTGTACTTTTCAAGCTTATATTTTTGGAGTGAGTTTCCAGAAAGATGATCTTCAAACACTATTTTCCGTTTACACGAAGATAGAGGAAGGCGCAAAGACGTCGGTAATCGTGGATACCGTGTGTTTTTCAACAACTCTGAAAAATATATTCAGAGGAATTGTGAACAAGTTTCAGTATAGCTGTTCACTATTATAGTACTGAAAGCTCTGCTTTTCTTTCCATTTTTAAAGAAAACTACTTTGAACTTGTATTTTTTATTTCCGCTTCTGCGTGGTAACCGCAAATATGTCGGTCACTGTGAATATCACATGACCAGGAAAGCAGGGAATATCATTGGATAATAAACTTTTCTGCAAAATCAATAGGAAGTACACACCCACTCCTCCTTCTTGAATCTTCTGTCATAGAACTTTATTCGGAGCAGGTGGTTCAATCTTGCGGTGGAGAGTTTGTGCCCTTTTTTTCCATTAAAAATGGCAGCACAGGAAGGAGATGGGATCAGCAGCAACTACAACAGGACCAGGATGTGGAGGAGGTGGAGACTGAAGATTTAGAAGAAGAGAAGCCTCCATAAAACAGAGCCAGCGTGGCATGGGATTTTTTAAAAATCCCATCTGGGGAATCTAAAACTGTTGCAAAACTAGTGCAATGCACAATCTGCGACAAGACCCTCTCTTGAGGGACAAATAAAAAATATTCATGTGGGATGACGTCCATGTTATATTATCTTAAAACCTATCATAGAAAACGTCTTCAACTGGCGATCAAGCAGAGGGAAGCTGGAGGACCGTCTACATCAGTGGCAGCAGCAACAATTCCCATCCAGAAAGTTCCTTCAGAGGTGCAGACTACTACAACAGATATGGCTTCAGAATTTATAACAATGGCCACATACTGCATGGACTGTAATCTTGTTGTAAATGCTGGCGAGTAGTGTGTTACAGCTATTCGCAATGCTGCAAAACATCATACATGCTAATTTTTTTCCCCTTTTATATTTTTTGCACATTTTTCAGTGCACTTTTTTTTAATTCCTCCTGTCCCAGTTGCCATTTTTGTTATCATAAAAAAGAAGAAAAAAATGTAAAACTTTACAAAACCAATAAAAAAAAGGAAAAAGGTTTCTATTGGAACCACCTTTTACAGTTAAAAAAGATAACGTTTGTATACATGTTGGAATGAGTGTATGACTGGTGTATGGATGATTGAATGAGTCCATAATTGGTGCATGGATGTTACAATGAGTGCAGCAGTGGTGCCTGAATGAATCTATGAGTGCATAAATATTGCCTAAGTGATTGGATGAGTGCATGGGTAGTTTCTGGGTAATTGAATGAGTGCAGGGGTACTGCCTGGGTGATTGGGTGAGTGCATGGATAGTGCTTGGGTGATTGGGTGAGTGCATGCATAGTGCCTGGGTAACTGGATGAGTGCAAGGGTAGTGTTTTGGTGATTGGATGAGTGCACGAGTAGTGCCTGGGTGATTTGATGAGTGCATGGGTAGTACCTGGGTGATTGCATGAGTACATGGGTAGTGCCTGGGTGATCGATGAGTGCTTGGGTAGTGCCTGAGTGAATGGGTGACTGCATGGGTAGTGCGTGAGTCAATGGATGAGTGCATGGGTAGTGACTTGAATGAATGGATGAGTGCAAGGGTACTGCTTGGGTGATTGGATATGTGCATGGGCAGTGCCCAGGTGAATGGATGAGGTCAAGGGTAGTGCCTGAGTAAATAGATGAGTGCATGGATAATGCTGGGTAAATGAATGAGTGCATGGGTAGTGCCTGGGAGATTGATTGACTGCATGGGTAGTGCCTGAGTAAATGGATGAGCGCATGGGTAGTGCCTGAGTAAATGGATGAGTGTATGGGTAGTGTGTGAGAGAATGGATGAGTGCATGCGTAGTGCCTGAGTGAATGGATGAATGCAAGGGTAGTGCCTGGGTGATTGAATGTGTGCATGGGTAGTGCTGGGTAATTGGATGTGTGCATGGGTAGTGCCCAAATAAATGGATGAGTGCAAGGGTAGTGACTGGATGATTGGGTGAGTGCATGGATAGTGCCTGGATGATTAGAAGAGTGCATGGGTAGTGCCTGAGTGATTGGGTGAGCGCATGGGTACTGCCTGGGTAACTGGATGAGTACATGGGTAGTGCCCAAGTGAATAGATGAGTGCAAAGGTAGAGCCTGGATGATTGGGTGAGTGCATGGATAGTGCCTGGATGATTGGAAGAGTGCATGGGTAGTGCCTGGGTGATTGGATGAGTGCATGCGTAGTGCCTCATTGAATAGATGAGTGCAAGGGTAGTGCCTGGATGATTGGATAAGTGCATGGGTTGTGCTGGGGTGATTAGATGAATGCATACGTAATGTCTGAGTGAATGGATGAGTACAAGGGTAGTGCCTGAGTGATTGGATGAGTGCATGGATACTGCCTGGGTGATTGGATGAGTACATGGGTAGTACCTGGTTGATTGTATAAGCACATGGGTAGTGCCTGAGGGAATGGATAAGTGCAAGGGTAGTGAGTGAGAGACTGAATGAGTGCATTGATAGTGCCTGGGTGATTGGATGAGTGCACGAGTAGTGCCTGGATGATTGTATGGGTATTGCCTGAGTGAATGGATGTGTGCAAGGGTAGTGTCTGGATGATTGGATGAGTGCATGGGTAGTGCCTGGGTGAATGGATATATGTATGGGTAGTGCCCGGGTGAATGGATGTCAAGCTTAGTGCTTGAGTGAATGGATGAGGTCAAGGGTAGTGCCTGGGTGATTGGATGACTGCACGCATAGTGTCTGGGTGATTGTATGAGTGCATGGGTAGTGCCTGGGTGATTGGATGAGTGCATGGCTAGTGCCTGGGTGATTGGATGAGTGCATGGGTTGTACCTGGGTGATTGGATGAGTGCATGGTAGTGCCTGAGTGAATGGATGACTGTATTGGTAGTGGCTGGGTGATTCGATGAGTTCATGAGTAGTGCCTGAGTGAATGGATGAGTGCATGAGTAGTGCCTGAGTGAATGGATGAGTGCATGAGTAGTGCATGGGTGATTAGATGAGTGCATGGGTAGTGTATCAGTAAATGGATGAGTGCAAAGGTACTGCCTGGGTCACTGGATAAGTGCATGGGTAGTGCATGAGTAAATGGATCACAGCATGAGTAGTGCCTGAGTCAATGGATGACTGCATGGGTAGTGGCTGGGTGATTGGATGAGTGCATGAGTTTTGTCTGAGTGAATGGATGAGTGCATGGAAAATGGCTGGGTGAATGAATGAGTGCATGGGTAGGACCTGGGTGATTGGATGAGTGCATGGGTAGTGCCTGGGTGAATATATGAGTGCATGGGTAGTGCCTGGGTGAATGGATGAGTGCATGGGTAGTGCCTGAGTGAATGGTTGACTGTATGGGTAGTGGCTGGGTGATTCGATGAGTGCATGCGTAGTACCTGAGTGAATGGATGAGTGCAAGGGCAGTGCCTGGGTGATTGGATGTGTGCATGGGTAGTGCCTGGGTAAATGGATGTGTGCATGGGTAGTGCCCAAGTGAATGGATGAGTGGAAGGGTAGCTCCTGGATGATTGAGTAAATACATGGATAGTGCCTGGATGATTGGAAGAGTGCATTGATAGTGCCTGAGTGATTGGATGAGTGCATGGGTACTGACTGTGTGACTGGATGAGTACATGAGTTTCGCCTGGGTGATTGGATGAGTGCATGGATAGCGCCTCATTGAATGGATGAGTGCAAGGGTAGTGCCTGGGTAATTAGATGAGTGCATGGGTAGTGCCGGGGTGATTGGATGATTGATTGGGTAATGTCTGAGTGAAAGGATGAGTACAAGGGTAGTATCTGAGTGATTGCATGAGTGCATAGGTACTGCTTGGTTGCTTGGATGAGTGCATGGGTAGTGCCTGGTTGATTGCATGAGTGCATAAGTAGTGCCTAAGTGAATGGGTACTGCCTGGGTGATTGGATGAGTGCATGGGTAGTGCCTGGTTGATTGTATAAGTGCATGGGTAGTGCCTGATTGAATGGATGAGTGCAAGGGTAGTGACTGAGTAATTGCATGAGTGCATTGGTAGTAGCTGGGTGATTGAATGAGTGCATGGGTAGTGCCTGGGTGATTGGATGAGTGCATTGGTAGTGCCTGAGTGAATGGATGAGTGCAAGGGTGGTGTCTGGGTGGTTGGATGACTGCATGGGCAGTGCCTGGATGAATGGATGAGTGCATGGGTAGTGCCTGGGTGATTGGATGAGTGCATGGGTAGTGCTTGAGTGAATGGATGAGTGTGCAAGGGTAGTGTCTGGGTGATTGTATGACTGCATGGGTAGTTCCATGGTGAATGGATGAGTGCATGGGTAGTACCTGGGTGAATGGATGAGTGCATGGGTAGCACCTGGGTGACAGTATGAGTGTACAAGTAGTGCAAGGGTGATTGCATGAGTGCATGGGTAGTGCCTTGTTGATTGCATGAGTGCATAAGTAGTGCCTGAGTGAATGGATGAGTGCATGGTTACTGCCTGGTTGATTGGATGAGTGCACTGGTAGTACCTGGGTGATTGGATGAGTGCATGGGTAGAGCCTGGGTGATTGGATGAGTGCATTGGTAGTGCCTGAGTGAATGGATAAGTGCAAGGGTAGTGTCTGTGTGATTGGATGAGTGCATGGGTAGTGCCTGGATTAATGGATGAGTGCATGGGTAGTGCCTGGGTGATTGGATGAGTGCATGGGTAGTGCCTGAGTGAATGGATGAGTGTGCAAGGGTAGTGTTTGGGTGATTGGATGACTGCATGGGTAGTGCCTGGGTGAATGGATGAGTGTATCGGTAGTACCTGGGTGATTGGATGAGTGCATGGGTAGCACCTGGGTGACTGTATGAGTGTACAAGTAGTGCAAGGGTGATTGCATGAGTGCATAGGTAGTGCCTCGGTGATTGGATGAGTGCATGCATAGTATCTGGGTGATTGCATGAGTGCATGGGTTGTGCCTGAGTGAATGGATGAGTGCAAGGTTACTGCCTGAGTGAATGGATGAGTGCAAGGTTACTGCCTGGGTGAATGGATGAGTGCAAGGGTAGTGCCTGTATGATTGGGTGAGTGCATGGCTAGTGCCTTGATGATTGGAAGAGTGCATGGGTAGTGCCTGAGTGATTGGAAGAGTGCATGTGTACTACCTGGGTGACTGGATGAGTAAATGAGTTTCGCCTGGGTGATTGGATGAGTGCATGAGTTTTGTCTGAGTGAATGGTTGAGTGCATGCAAAAAGGCTGGGTGAATGAATGAGTGCATGGGCAGTACCTGGGTGATTGGATGAGTGCATGGGTAGTGCCTGTTTGAATATATGAGTGCATGGGTAGTGCCTGGGTGAATGGATGAGTGCATGGGTAGTGCCTGAGTGAATGGATCACTTCATGAGTCATGACTGAGTGAATGGATGAGTGCAAGGGCTGACTGTATGGGTAGTGGCTGGATGATTCGATGAGTGCATGTGTAGTACCTGAGTGAATGGATGAGTGCAAGGGCAGTGCCTGGGTGATTGGATGTGTGCATGGGTAGTGCCTGGGTAAATTGATGTGTGCATGGGTAATTCCCAAGTGAATGGATGAGTGCAAGGGTAGTGACTGGATGATTGAGTAAGTGCATGGATAGTGCCTGGATGATTGGAAGAGTGGATTGATAGTGCCTGAGTGATTGGATGAGTGCATGGGTACTGACTTTGTGACTGGATGAGTACATGAGTTTCGCCTGTGTGATTCAATGAGTGCATGGGTAGCACCTCATTGAATGGATGAGTGCAAGGGTAGTGCCTGGGTGATTGGATGAGTGCATGGGTAGTGCAAGGGAGATTGGATGATTGCATGGGTAATGTCTGAGTTAAAGGATGAGTACAAGGGTAGTACCTGAGTGATTGGATGAGTGCATAGGTACTGCCTGGTTGCTTGGATGAGTGCATGGGTAGTGCCTGGTTGAATGGATGAGTGCAAGGGTAGTGACTGAGTAATTGCATGAGTGCATTGGTAGTACCTGGGTGATTGGATGAGTGCATGGGTAGTGCCTGGATGATTGGATGAGTGCATTGGTAGTGCCTGAGTGAATGGATGAGTGTAAGGGTAGTGTCTGGGTGATTGGATGACTGCATGGGTAGTGCCTGGATGAATGGATGAAAGCATGGGTAGTGGTTAGATGATTGGATGAGTGCATGGGTAGTGCCTGGGTGAATGGATGAGTGTGCAAGGGCAGTGTCTGGGTGATTGGATGACTGCATGGGTAGTGCCTTGGTGAATGGATGAGTGCATGGGTAGTACCTGGGTGATTGGATGAGTGCATGGGTAGCACCTGGGTGACTTTATGAGTGTACAAGTAGTGCAAGGGTGATTGCATGAGTGAACAGGTAGTGCCTTGGTGATTGAATGAGTGCATGCATAGTATCTGGGTGATTGCATGAGTGCATGGGTAGTGCCTGCATGAATGGATGAATGCAAGGGTAGTGCCTTGGTGATTGGATGAGTGCATGCCTAGTGTCTGGCTGATTGCATGAGTGCATGGGTAGTGCCTGGGTGATTGGATGAGTGCATGAGTAGTGCCTGGGTGATTGGATGAGTGCCTGGGTTGTACCTTGTGTGATTGGATGAGTGCATGGGTACCAACTGGGTGACTGGATGAGTGACTGGATGAGTGCATGGGTAGTGCCTGGGTGATTGGATGAGTGCATGGGTTGTGCCTGGGTGATTGGATGAGTGCATGGGTAGTGCATGAGTAAATGGATGACAGCTTGAGTAGTGGCTGAGTGAATGGATGACTGTATGGTTAGTGGCTGGGTGATTGGATTTGTGCATGAGTTTTGTCTGAGTGAATGGGTGAGTGCATGGATAATCACTGGGTGAATGAATGATTGATTGGGTAGTGACTGGGTGATTGGATGAGTGCATGGGTAGTGCTTGCGTGAATATATGAGTGCATGGGTAGTGCCTGGATGAATGGATGAGTGCAAGTGTAGTACCTGGATGTTTGGATGTATGCATGGGTAGGGCCTGAGTGAATGGATGAGTGCAAGGGTAGTGCCTGGGTCATTGAATTAGTGCATGGGCAGTGCCTGAGTGAATGGATGAGTGCATGCATAGTGCATGAGTGAATGGATGAGTGCAAGGGTATTGCCTGGGTGATTGAATGTGTGCATGGGTAGTGCCTGGGTAAATGGATGTGTGCATGGGTAGTGCCTGAGTGAATGGATGAGTGCAAGGGTAGTGCCTGGATGATTGGGTGAGTGCATGGGTAGTGCCTGAGTGATTGGATGAGTGCATGGGTACTGCCTGGGTGACTGGATGAGTACATGAGTTTTGCCTGGGTGATTAGATGAGTGTATGGGTAATGTCTGAGTGAATGGATGAGTACAAAGGTAGTGCCTGAGTGATTGGATGAGTGCACAGGTAGTGCCTGGGTGATTGGTTGAGTGCATGGGTAGTGCCTGGTTGATTGCATGAGTGCATAAGTAGTGCCCGAGTACATGGATGAGTGTAGGGGTGCTGCCTGGGTGATTGGATGAGTGCATGGGTAGTGCCTGGTTGATTGTATAAGTGCATGGGTAGTGCCTGAGTGAATGGATGAATGCAAGGGTAGTGACTGAGTGATTGCATGAGTGCATTGGTAGTGCCTGGGTGAATAGATGAGTACATGGGTAGTGACTGGGTGAATGGATGAGTGCATGGGTGGTACCTGGGTGATTGGATGAGTGCATGGGTAGTGCCTGGGTGACTGTATGAGTGTACAAGTAGTACAAGGGTGATTGCATGAGTGCATGGGTAGTGCCTGAGTGAACGGATGAGTGCAAGGGTAATGCCTGGGTGATTGGATGAGTGCATTCATAGTGTTTGGGTGATTGCATGAGTGCATAGGTACTGCCAGAGTGAATGGATGAGTGCAAGGTTAGTGCCTGGGTGATTGGATGTGTGTATGGGAAGTACCTGGTTAATTACTCAAGTGCATGGGTAGTGCCTGGTTGACTGGATGAGTGCATAGGTTGTACCTTGGTGATTGGATGAGAGCATGGGTAGTGCCTGAATGAATGGATCACTGCATGAGTAGTGCCTGAGTGAATGGATGACTGTATGGGTAGTGGCTGGGTGATTCGATGAGTGCATGAGTAGTGCCTGAGTGAATGGATGAGTGCATGGGGAGTACATTACTGAATGGATTAGTGCACGAGTAGTGCATGGGTGATTAGATGAGTACATGGGTAGTATATCAGTGAATGGATAAGTGCAAATGTACTGCCTGGGTCATTGGATAAGTGCATGGGTAGTGCATGAGTGAATGGATCACTGCATGAGTAGGGCCTGAGTGAATGGATGACTGTATATGAAGTGGCTGGGTGATTGGATGAGTGCATGAGTTTTGTCTGAGTGAATGGATGAGTGCATGGATAGTACCTGGGTAAATGGATGAGTACATGAGCAGTGCCTGAGTGAATAGATAAGTGCAAGGATAGTGCCTGGGTTATTGGATAAGTGCATGGTTAGTACTTGAGTGAATTATGAGTGTATGGGTAGTGCATGAGTTAATGGATGAGCACATGAGTGATGTCTGAGTGAATGGGTGACTGCATGAGTAGTGCCTGAGTGAATGGGTGAAGGCATGGGTAGTGCCTGAGTGAATGGATTAGTGTATGAATAGTACCTGGGTGAGTAGATGACTGCAAGTGTGCTGCCTTGATGAAAGAATGAGTTCAAGTGGAGTGCCTGCATGAATGAAAGACTGTAAGTATAGTGCCTAGGTGATTCCATAACCTTATTAGTAGTGACTGAGTGTGCACATTACTCTATACGTACCACTACTTTTCTAAACTGTCCAATTTTTATTGCAGTTTTTGTGTTAGTAGCACTGTAACTCCTTGATGTTCTATTTTATCATTTGCTCTAATTTCGATGATCTCTTCTTTTTCCAGTTGCAATATTTGTTCATTGAATTTACTACACTCCTCAAGAGTTGGCATCAAACAAACAATAGACTTCTCTTCCCTAACAAATTTATAAATTACTTCAGCAGCTGAAACATTACTCGGAAACAAATTTTTGATGAGACAGGTTTGTAATACTTTTTTTCCATCTTTTGTGAGGACTCCCACTCTTATGGCCTTTAGTATATCTCCATAATGCATATATGATACTTGGCGCATATTTTGGATTAACTCTTTGTATTGAAAGTTTTCTCAAATGTTACCATTTCCAATACTTCCTAGTGAATTCCTTGTTTCATTATGTAGTAGTTTCTTGAATACAGGTTGTTCTTTTATGGGAGTTAGTTGTAGTAGGTCTCCAAAGACTTTTAAGGCCCTCATTATGATGAGGGTCGGAAAGCCTCTGACTGCAGGTTGGTTGGTTCCAAGACCGCAAGACATCGTAATTAGGCCCTAACTGTTTTCCTCCAAAAACTACATTGTAGTCAGTTTTTTATATTTGCTGCATTCTTAAATGTATAAAAGCTAGCATTAGTTTAGACACCATGTTGACGCCATCAATAATTAGTTACTTTAATTTCTGTAATACTTTTGCCACTTCATGACAAGAATCACCAGATAATTTGTTGTATTGTAATTTGTTGTCATGTTCAAAAGGCAGCATAATATTCAATGAAAGGTAATTCCTTTAACATTATGAGCAGCTAAGTCTGTTGGTGCAGTGACTACACACGACAAATTAGAATTTGTGTCCTCTTTGAAGGTAACTTGTCAGTACTTTGATCAAGAAGATTTTTCCAGTTCCAGCTTGATCACTTATGTGCAATAGAACTGGTTTATATGTACAACATGCACACTTTTTTTTCTCATGCAGAAATCCATGTTCTACTTTATCATTTACCTCTTCAAAAATGTCTTTCTGATCTGCATTCAATAGCTGTATTAGTAGTTCTAGATTCACAATTTCCTGTCTTACTTGCTGCATTGCATTCTCCACCTCATTCATAGCTATTGCAGCTTCATTTTCAATGATTGGTCTTGACTTCCAGGTGGAAGGGTCGTGACTTCCAGGTGGAAGGGTCTTGACTTCCAGGTGCTGAACTTTGACTGCTCTGCAAACTCTCTCTTGCTATCTCAGCAGCAATTGTTTCTTCTTGTTCAATCTCTTCTCTCAACATTTGAAGATACACTGGAAACACAGAGCACTCAATGCTATCTTTCACAGCGTTGAATGAGTCTTCATAACAGTCAAATTCTCCAAGTAGCTCACTTTCAGTTCACCATGGCTACAACAACTGTAACAAGGCTAAATAGAAAAACTCTTTTTTTGTCTGAATTTTGGCAACTTAGCTTTTGATGGTTGATTAAATTTCCTTTGTTATGTCTCACCAAACATCTTTCACATCCAGCCACAGCAAATGTATCCTCATCTATGTTTTCACTGACATTACTTCTGAAATTACAACGTTGAAGTATTCCATAGAGGCACATCCTTTCCAGATGAGGACTTCTTCTTGGATAGCATGTATCCAGCATGTTACTCTTCAGAATATCTGTACTGTGTGGCTCAAGTTCTGCAAGATATTGAATTTCAGGAAAAGACTTTAGTACTCTGTTACAAGTATTAGCAAGCCCTAAACCCACCCATTGAACTCCTCTAGGTTTAGAAAACAAACTAGCTGAGCTTATCCGGTCTACACATTCATAGAAGCCTATCTCTCTGTGAGAAAGCATTTTCAAACTAAAACTTTACAATTTCTTCGTAAGACTCTTTCCTGCTGAAATCTCCTCTCACATCTCCTTCATCTCAGTTTTCTCTGACTTTGTTATATAAGATGTAACGTATCAAGGAACAGCAATTGAGTTGTCTACAACAAACTGTACATCCATGTTTGCATTCCACATCTTCAGAATCATAGGGTTGTAGTCATTAATGTACTTGGAGGCCTCTGTTCTTCTTAGGATGTATGTATTTTTCGGTGATTTCCATGTAAGTGTATTCCTGACTGCAGACAAAAAGCTGTTGACTCTTCCTTGTGAGATAACAGGTCATGGGAATCTGAAACGACATCTTGTATAAAATGTCCTTTTAGCTCTGTATTTTCGCTGACTGTATTTTCCACATCTATTATTTTGGAATAGTAGAACTTGTTGTATTAATATGCTGTTACTACTCTCCTTTGGGATGGAGCAAGTTACATACTGCTCAATAAAAGACAACACAGACTCATCACTGTTTGTTACAAACTTTGCGGCATCTTTTACCCACAACAGCATGTGAATATGGGAAGCACCTCTGGCTTGGTATTCTTTATGCTAAAAGAAATCAATTACTTCGCCAAGAGGAGGTTTTGTTTTGTTCAAGATGAAAGACATAATTGCTTGAAATCTGTGATTAAAATATCTGCAAACATTTGCTGGTCTAGTGAGCACAGTTCTCCTGGGATCTTCAGATCTTTTATATTTGAATTTGCCTTCTGCAAGAATTCTAGCAGGTCATCCCATGCATATTCAGCACAACTCACCATCAGGAACCAAGTAGGTGCTCCAAGGTTCCTCAACATGCACTTGAGTTCACCATGATGCCGATACCAATACTTATTAGTCCCATGCTGACATGCCATTAGGTTTATTAAATTGTATTCCAAGTGCTCATCTTTGCCTTGAACTTTCTCCAAACATTCTCTTGCTGATATATTATGCAAATTAACTCCTGTTTTTAGAATATGATGCACAACATATGAGAGGCCAGACAAGTCACTCTCAAATAATAGGTGAAATATATATGGAATACACTGATGAAATCTAGGGTCTTCTGAATAAAGTCTGCTACATCTATACTCAGCTGCAGGTATTTGCACAGGCCGCTTGTCATACCTTCCACCTACCCCAGTAGGAAAAAGATGTGGGAAACACCGATCTTCTAAACTTTTTACCCACACACTTAATAGTACTCCTTTTGCTTCCTTCATTTGAAACATCTCAAAGGCACCACCAATATCCTCTTTAGAATGCAAAGGGTGGATGCTATAATGTTCATACATTTCTTCTGTCGTGGACTGATCTACCTTCTCAATCTGACCTGTTGAGGGAAATGTCTGATCCTCCATATGTGTGATATCTTGCAGGCTTTCCACATTTCTATAGTAGGCATTGTTTTGTACCAGATATAAAGTAGCTTTTTTTTAAACTTTGGTAACATCTACTAACTCCTGCCATATCTTCTTGTTCTTGGTAGCAACCATTTACAAGAATTATTAGTCCTTCCTCTAAATCTCTATCTACACCTACAGTTTCAATGTTTTTCTTGACATCTAATGGTAAATACACTACTCTACCTTTTAGACCTTTCTGTAGCTCTGTTGGGATAACTTGCCTGTCTTTGGCTCCATACGTACTATAGCCTGAAATGGATGTATGGTTTGGATAAGAATCGGCTCATAAATAATTAAACCTTGAAGTGCTTCTGGAATGGGAACCAGTTCTAACTTGTTATGCACAGCTTTAGCAGGCATTTTATTATCATCTCATTTATTATAGCAGTACTTACATATAATTTGTCGTGTGGACAAGTCAAAGCATTCTACAAATATTTTTTTTATTGTTTTTATTGTTTTGTTTTCATACAAGACATTAGCATTTTACGTGAACATCCATTATGTCCAATTTATACAAAAACAAATCTCTCGTTGAATATAAACAGAGGTATAGAGATTAAACACAAAACATAGCTGATTTAATTTAATCCATAAGGTTCGAGATTGGTGCCCACATCCGTAGCCCCCTATCTTTTTTCTTACGGCCCTTTAAATTATAAATCGCAACCTCAATATTATATGCTGCAAAAAGTCATGCACGCCAATTAGAAACTGTAGGAGGGTCAACACAAATCCATTCAGATGTTATACAAAGACGGGCAATAGCCATTGCAATAAACACTAATTCTACAGTTGACCTTGTCCAATTATTTGTCACATCGTTACTTATTCCAAAGATAATGAGAGCTGGATTGATTGCAACCGGGATCCTTAAAGACAGTAAAAAAAAAAATTCTATACCCTGAATGAAATCAGTTAGCTTTGGACATGCAAAAAACATGTGTACTGTATCTGCAGCTATAAGATTGCATCTATTGCATTTTCCCCCTCGAGCACCCCCCCATTTAGCGATCTTAGCAGGAGTGTAATACAGGTCAAATATTGACATATAATGTTGACTTTTTAGACTACCTGTAATTAAGATCTGGTTAGCTAGTGACAATGAGTCTTCTAGATCTATTTCAATCCCCCCCATTTTATTAACCCATTTACATGATTGTGCCGCCAGATCATCAGGAAAACATTCAAGCAGGATAGAATATAATTTCCCTAGCCGTTTTTTTTTTATCATTAGTTCTATCAAAGGGATTTTAGCGGTGTTGAAGGGTACCCTCTGATTTTCTTTCTCCAGATAGCTTCGTATTTGAAGATATTTAAAAAAATCTCCCCTTCCCAGCCCATATTTATCCTGCAAAGTAGAAAAAGGTACCAGTTGGCCATGCCAATATAGATCTCCCATTACTGAAAGGCCTTTATTCCTCCAGTTATATGTGACCTGATCACGAAAAATTGGAGGAAGAATTAGTGTATTCGCCAGTGGGGAATAGGCATTTAAATTTGGGATCTTTAGCCTCCGTTGAACCTGTTTCCAAACCTTGTAAGCTGCCCTCAAGATCTTGAACCGTGTCTTTTTGTAGTAACTGGGTTCGAAAATCGCTGCCAGGCAGCCCACTGCTTGTTTCCCCAAACATAATTCATATATAGATGGGCTGCTTGCCGGCGGTATATCAGCTCCAGAGCCCACAAGAAGTATCGTCATATGTTGGAGTAATGCTGCCCAGTAATATAATAGAAAATTAGGGACAGACAATCCCCCTTTCTGGCTGGGAAGCATCAGCCATTTACCTGCTTTTCTTGGTCTCCGGTATCCCCAGAGAAATCTGGTACACATCCTTTCAATGTTTGAAAAATGGGAGGATGAAAACTCAAGGGGTATTGTTCGAAATAAATACAAAAACTTAGGTAAAATTAACATTTTTAAAACATTGCAACGCCCAATTAGGGAAAGATGTAAGTGATCCAATCTCTCTAATTGCCTGTTGGTTGAATTAATTATCGGCTTTATATTCAGATCTGGGATACTTTCCACTTGGGTAGAGATTGTCACACCCAGATAGTCTGCTTCCATAACAACCGGAAAATCTGAAGGGCATAGCGAACCAGAACATAAGATTTGGGTCTTATTGGCATTAAGCTTATACCCAGAAAATACTCCGAACTGGGCCGCTAAATCCCTGACAGCCGGAAACGCAGAGCAAGCGTCGCTAGTAAGTATGGCAATATCATCAGCGTAAGCTAATGCTCTGTACTTGACCCCACCAATTTCCATTGTCTTGATCCGAGTGTAGTTCTCCAATTTTGTTAAAAAAGGGTCGATATAAAGGGCGAATAAAAGAGGGGAACAGGGGCAGCCCTGTCTTGTGCCCCTGCTGATTGTTAACGCCTCCGATTCCTGCCCTGCAATCCGGACCCTTGCCTCCGGTGATGAATACAGCACTTTAACCGCCTGAACAAACCCCGAGCTAAACCCCTTCCATTGTAGAACAGACCACAGGTACCGCCAGGAGACCCTGTCAAACGCTTTCTCAGCGTCCAAGAGGAGAACTCCTAGCGGTGCTCCCATGGCCTGAGCCCAGTGCAATATTGCAACCACCCGACGTATATGATCTGTTGTATCCCTCCCCGGGATAAAGCCATGTTGACCCTGGGACACCAACGGGATGATAACCTGTCCTAATCGGTTTGCCAGAAGTTTAGAATATATTTTGCTATCAGCATTAATCAATGTTATTGGTCGGTAAGAAGCTGGCATTAGTTCAGGCTTTCCTTTTTTCTTAAAAACAATGATAGTGGTTTTCCGCCAGATATCAGGAATTTGTTGATTGCTACGGGCATGTTCGAGTAACCTTAAGATGTCATATTTAAGTTCCTTGCGGAAAGTTTTATAAAATTCCAGTGGAATACCGTCAGGACCCACTGCTTTACCTGCTGCCAACGAGGTGATCACTAGCTCTGTTTCCTCCCAGGTAAATTGGGTTTCTAATGCCAAGTTTTGGTCAGGGGAGACTTTGCCTGTTTTGATGTCTCTCAGAAACTCCCTTAATAGATCCCCTCGGTAGTCCTCCAATTGTCCATCAGGGCCCTGAGACGTTTGGAGATCCTGCATATAAAGTTGATTATAAAAGTCCGTGAATCCCCTAAGAATACCATCCGGAGAGTCCTGGATCTGACCATCTAAGTTCTGTATTTTGAGTATGCGGTTAGCAGTTTCTCGCTGTTGAGTCCGTTTTGCAAGAACTTTGCCCGTGTTTTCCCCCAGCTCATATGACTCTGTCCTCTGTTGTATATACTTGGCCGCCAGTTCCTTACTGAAATTACTGTAAAGTTTAGATTTAAGGATAGCAATCTTCTGCAAAGTGACTTCTGTGCCCGCCCCCATCTGAATGTTACTGATTAGCTCACTTTCTTCTATCCTTAGTTGTCTTATCCATTCATTGGTTTCGTCATGTATTACTTTTTGTCGTGCTATTGAAAAGCTAAGAGTTTCCCCTCTAACGACGGCCTTAAAGGCATCCCACACTGTACAAATAGAAGCTGTGTTTCGGTTAATAGAGAAAAACTCCATTATCCAACTTGCCATATGAGAACGATATGTGACATCCAATAAAAGCTTTCTTTCGAAAGTCCAGGGCTTAATGATCTTTTTAATACCCTGTACTGGAAGTTCAATAATTAGGGGGTTATGATCAGATATTATTCTGGGAAACATCTCGATTCTGCTAGTATGCGCTATTTGATTAGACAGAAAAAAATAGTCTAGCCGAACATATTTATTATGGGGGGCAGAATAATAAGTAAAGCCAGGATCACGTGGATTAGATTTATGCCAGCAATCAGCCAACCCAAGTTCGGTTACTAGCCCTTGCAAGGCTCAAAAAACCCTAGGCTTCTTCCCTTGATAAGAATGTAATGTTGAGTCCCATAGGTCAAAATGACTGTCTAGATGTAAATTAAAATCTCCACAAAATATTAAAGGGGTTGGCCAAAGCGCTAATTCCACACTTAAAAAATTAAGGACGTCTGGATCATCAAGATTAGCCCCGTAAATGGAACACAATGTAAACGAAAGATTAGCTATTAAGATCTCCACTATTACCCAGCGGCCTTGCTTATCTGTCTTGACCCGTTTATATGAACATAGACCATGTCTGGCTAAGATTGCCACCCCTCTAATATTGATACTCTGTTTAGTACACGCCAGTAATTCATATCCAACATCCCCCAGCCATCTACGATTGTTCCATTGTATGTGGGTCTCTTGAAGACATACTATGTCTATATGCATGAGTTGTAGTTGTCTTGCCAAAACTCCCCTTTTCCTTTTATCATTAAGCCCACATATATTGACTGAACAAATTCGGATATTAGCCATCCTCACGTGAAAAAAAAAAAACGCTCTACAAACCAATAGACAGACTGATCAGCTACATTCCAAATACAGGTTACATACCTAGCAAGAAAATCAGTGAAAACAAAACAATACTTTCCCCCCATCCCCCACCCACCACCGCCACCCACCCCCACCCCCACCACCCCTTCCCTTGTCCACCCACCCAACCCACCCATCCCTCACACCCATCTTGACCCCCAACTTATAGGCGTATGGGCAAATAGCCCTCAGTGATGACGAGCGTGCTCCTTCCCCCTCCCTCTCCCTAAGTTTTACCCCCACCCCAAAGACCTGTAGGCAGAAAAAACTTCAGCCATCTATATTATATGCAACATCATTAACCCAAACCATCAACATTACCGCCCTATAGGGTGCCCAGGAATTATTTTGCCTGAATTTCAGAGGTGAAAAACCTTGCAGTCCCATTGACAATTACTTTCAGGCTTGCCGGATTGAGTAAAAATACTTGCACCCCTTTTGCTTGGAAGCCCGGGATTAGCTGCCGGAGCTGCCACCTCTTTTCTACCGTCCCCTGACAATAATCTGGCCGGACAAAGAACTCACAGCCTTTACCCTTCCGTTTTCTGTTGGGTCTTGCTAAATCATAAAGAGCCTCCCGGGCAAGAAAGTTATTAAGACAAATCAGAATTGCCCGGGGTTTATCTCCTGTTTGGCTGTTCTTTTTAGTATGTTTGAACAGGAAACGGTGAGCCCTTTGTAATTCTTTCTTCCAGTCCCACTGTTGTAGGTCCGGAAATGCCTCACTAAATAATTCCGGAACAAACCGAAGCAGCATCAGTTCCTTCCAGACCTTCCGGGACTCCTAATATTCGGAGGTTGTTCCTTCTTGCTCGGTTTTCTAAATCCATAAGTTTCCAGGTAGTGTCTTGTTTCTGAGCTTCCAAAAGTTGAATCCGAGTTCGTTGCCCTGCTAGTTCGTCCTCCACTGCTGATATTCTGGATTCTGCTTCGCCAATTCTTACAGAAAAGTCTGAGCAAGATTTTGCCACCCTACGGATTGCATTTTGGACTTTGCGATAACCTCCCTGAATCCTTGCGCTTTCAGCCTGAGTCTCCTCTCTGTGGGCTAGAATGGTTTGGTAAATGGTAGCTAGGGTGACTACTCCTAATTGATCTTGATTTAGGAGTTGATCATGTCCAGCTACTCCAATTGACCCATTTCCTTCATCCAGTTTCGGGGAGTAAGTGTAATCCCATGCCAGTGCTCTACCTTGGTCCAAGGATTTACCTTGGCCCTGGGGGTTCCATTTAGTTTTGCGGACAGTATTTGGCGCTTTTGAGGTGTTATCACACGCAAAGTCATATTCTTCCGGATTCGGACCAGGGGTACCCAGGTCACTATCCTCATCAGCCCACCCCCCCTCGAGACTTTCTTCTCCAGAGGAAAGGGATGGGTCAGACAAAGAGAAAAATTTCTCCCCGCTTTCACCATCTTTACCCAGGCCAAGGGTGCTCCGATCTAGATCTTGTGCAGCTATTGTTGATTGCTCTGTCCTAGAGGTTGTCCTAGGGGTTGCCACTGACGCACCCGACAAAGTTCCCGGAGTATCGGTGGGGCGAACTACATCTCCCACAATGCCTTGTATTTGAGTCCCATCACGTTGTGGCCATTTATCAGCGTCCCCCCCCCTCTACCAAATTGGAATTTACCAGCATTGAACTGTCCCCTGCACACTCAGCCATACCTGCAGGGATGTGTTGTGACACCAGGGCGGGTTCAACAGTATTATCGGTATTAGTCAAACTTTGTTTGTTTGCCCAGGTAGCCTCCATGCTTAGCCCGTGACTCAGAACATCACTACAGACATTGGAGATTAGAGACTCAGCCGCTGGATTCAAAGTCTTACCCTGGGTTTTTTCCGCCGATTTTGCCTCTCCCGCATTTTTTTATTTTGATTGCTGTGTGCGGAAGAATGAGGACACTGGATGTTTCGGGCGCGCAGCAGGGTCTCCTCCGCCTCCGCCTCCCTTCTCTGCTTCGCGCTCCGTAGCTCCGCTGATTCCTTGTCTGCCTGCAGATTTCCCCGTCACGGCCTGACTTTTCTCTGGCCCCCCATCGATTTTAGACGGGCTGCCGGTAGTCGCAGGTAGACCGCCGCGTATCCTGGTTGTTTTACCTGACGCCTTCGGCCCCATCGAGCTTGTTAGCCACGACCCGGTTAACTGTCCGGTGACCCAGAAGAGAGGGTTCGTCGGGACCCGACGCGAGGGGGCCGGTATTCCAGAGTATAAAAACTGCAGCCGCCAGATCATCCTTTTCAAAAAAGGTCCAGGTATTGCTTTTCTGCCCTTCTGCCTTTATTTACTCCCATTAAATATCTTCCAAAGTCAGCATTTCAGGGTGAAGGGGTATAACTCAGGGAGCTCGTGGAGCCTGCTCACACGGCTGAGATGTCAGCCACCATCTTGCCCCGTCTACAAAGCATTCTACAAATAAGTACAGTGCAAACTTTTGCCAGTTAACATTATTCTCTTTTTCACTTTTTAAATATAAGTCAACAGTCCGCATTTGATTCTTGTAGTGAGTACATCAACAACATATACAAACATACTCTGGTTTTTCAGAACATACTGCCTTAAATTTTGTAATCTCTTCTTCAAAACTATCAACTGTAGTACCTGTGTCCTGTTCTGCAACTCCTCCTGTTATCAACTCTTCAATTTTCCTACAGTCTTGTTCTGGACCAAACAAACGAAACTGCACATCATCACAAACCTTTTCTACCTCTGCCACAGTACCATGCAAAAGTGCCCTATTCATGTCTCCTAAACATAAAGCAGGAGTTGTCACATAGTACCTTGTCCTCCTAACTAAAGTTTGCATTGTTGAGTAGTATACAGCTAACATCCTAAAATGATAAAAGGTGTTTTGGCATACCTTCTTTTATAAACAAGCAAGTGAGTGTCCCTGCAAATTTGTATGCTTTCTCAGCTTGCAAGGAACCAAACCTTGTAAAGTACTTATTTTGTGTTTTAAACTTCACCTTGGAAATATATGTAGGAATGTTCTTAATATATCAATGGATTGCTGTCTAATACTACAAACACTACTACAATTCCATTTGTATACAGGGGCCTGACTATGCCTTCCTTATACCTCTTCTGCAATAACTTCTTCTACATTTCTAGGTACCATCACCTCTATTGCTATAGGATTGCCATTTTTCATTTCATAACATCGTCTACTTTCATCAATAGCATGAACTAATCTGTTATCCTGGAGATAGCTTTCTTCATTAAAGAAAGCCTCTCTACAAGACGTATCTATCAGTTCTCCACTAAAAACTGTACAACACTAATCTTTTCTTCTGGTTTTGTCTCCTCATGCACAACACCATTTTGTCAAGAGTCTTTATTCTATTTAGAATCAAAATGAAAAGCTTCCTCTACAAAGCAAAGGCCTTATCAACTGCTCTCTCAACTCGTTCTTTTTGTTTCAGTGCATCTCTCCTTCTTTATACTTCTTTAAATTTTTCAGTAGATTCACAACCACTCTACGAAACATCCTGGCTCTGATTTCCTTAAACTGCTTCTGTCTCCTGGTTAAGGTGTGTCCATCTTTGTTGCAATCTTTTCTGTTCTTGCATTGGCACACTTGGTCCACTCTTATTGTTTCTCAAAGTCATAATTTTATTTTTTTTAATTTTGTAATCTTTGTAAATGTCCACATATATTTTTGAGAAATGACTTTGTCCTTTTACCAGTAGCTCTTTTTTCTTTCACCACTTTTTCAGCATTTTACCCCTTTTGCAACTCATTTCTGCTGAGATATTGTAGTTGCCTCTGTTGCTTTTTCATCCGAGCTTTTGTAGGCATTCTAACTGTGTGTACTTATGTAGATATTGTTCTGTTAAAAAAAATAAGTATATTTTATTTTTACCCTAGCCAACGTACCAAATACTTTACTACTGACTTACACATAACACAAAAACAGTTTTCATGTTATGTTGCAGTTTTAAATCTACAGATGAACCTAGATATATTACTACATGCACTTCCTTCAATATAACAAACCCAAAGCAAAACACAAAACTTTATTAATTAGTTACCTTTTAACATTTTAGAACCCTGTTGTACAACACAGCTGCAGCATATCTCACTTCTCACTTATACATGGTAAAAGAACAGTTTATCCCTTTTGTAGTAAATTTTAAAATGAAAATCAAGCCAAGGGGGCGTATTTACAAGCCCCATGTGCCGCCGGTGCATCACCTATTTTGACACACCGGCAGCATAATGTGGTGCTCCATATTTACAAGGCCATGTAAAGCCACTCTGCGTGGCTTTTCATGGCTTAGTAAATACAAGCCCTTTTCACTCAGCACTTTGCGTGAAAGGAGCATGCCATGGGTGTTACTGTGGGTGTTCACATGCAACACCCATGGATTCGGCCGCATTCCCAAATTTACAACAATTCATAAACCTGGGAATGTGTCAGAATCCTGCGCCTCTCCAGGGGAGGTGTTGGGAGGTGCAAAGAGGAGAAATACTTTTATTTCTCCTTGTTTTTCCTCTTTCTATGTGTGTTGCATTCTGCAGCACACATAGAAAGAGGAAAATACCTCTCGTGATTGTTTTTGTACAGGAAGAAGTCCCTTCCTGCACAAAAATAATCATCCCCGCAACACAGACACCCTTGCACTATGGTGCAAGGGTACCTCCTTTGGCGCATGCAGCCAGTTCTGTGGCAGCACAGGGGAAAGCATAGGAATCCGTCATGTTGTTGTAAATATGACGCATCCCTGTGCTTTGAAAGTAATGCAGCATGGCGCAGCCAAATGGCTTGTGGCTCTGCGCTGCATTACTTTCTTGTAAATGTAGCCCCAGGTGTAGAAGTACATACAGTGTCTCAACACTGTAAACCCAAAAACACAACATAAGAGCTATTTGCGTGCCTCTCTATGGCTTTGTCACTAGTGTATTTAGTATCTTAGTACTGTTCTACTTAAATGTATCAGATTTAAATTTTGGGAAACGGTGCATATTACAATCTGCACATTAATTTCTATCAAAACCTTTAGCTCACTAATCCTTCCAAGTACATGCAAAGAGTGTGTCACAGCTTGCATATATAATTCACCAGATGGTTCTAAAAGACTACATATTCCTCACTAAAACTTGTAAATACATGTGTTTGTGGTTGAATACATGAATTCTCCCTGGATGATTGAATTGGTGCATAGGTAGTGCCTAGGTGATTCTCTGAGTATATGAGAACTCCATGGGTCATTTAATATCTGCATAGATACTGCCTGCATGTTTGCATGAGTATATCACTACTATCTGATTGTTTGGATGAGTGCACGAGTAGTGCCTGAATGATTAGATACGTGCATGACTAATGGCTCAATAATTAAATACATGCATAGATAGTGGTTAGATGATTAAATGAGTGCAACTCTAGTGCTGGAATGATTGCAGGAATGTATAGATAGTATATAGAGGATTTATAGAGTGCATGTATAAAGCGTACATGATTGTTTAAGTACATGCATAGCACCTAGCAGATCGGATGAGTGCATAAGTAGTGTTTCAGTGATTGGATGACTACATGGCTGCTGTCCATGTGTTTTTGGTTCAGTGAACAGGTAGTGCATGGGTGTTTAGAAAACTACATGGGTAGTGCCTAGATAATTCAATGAGTGCATCCGCAATGCCTGGCTGGTTAGACGAGTGCATGACTAGTATCTGAGTGATTGCATGAATCCATTGTTAAAGCTTGAGAGATTGGATGAAAGTAAGTGTACTGCTGGGGTGAGTGTATTATTGCAGGAGTATTGCCTTAATAATTAAATGAGTGCATAGGTACTGGAAGGGTGATAGGTTTACTACAATGGTACTCAATACGTAATTAGATGAGTGCATGAGTAGTGCCTGAGTGTATGCATGAGTGCACGCATGAGCCTCAGTATTTCAATGACTGCGTGGGTTGTAAGTGCGTGTTTAGATGACTGCATAGCTTCTGTGCAAGTGTTATATTGACTGCATGGTTACAGCCTTGCTAATTGCATAAGTAAATGGTTATTGTCTGGGGGATTAGATGAATGCATAGGTAGTGTGTGCATAGTTCAATGACTACATAATTTCTGCCTGACTGATTGAAAGAGCACATGTGTAGTGTTTAGGTAATTGAATAACTCATTGGATAGTGAATCACTGATTTGATGACTGCCTGACCAGTGGCTGGGTGATTGCATGAGTGCCTGAATACTGCCTGACTGACTGTGAAAGTACCTTCATTGCTGTTAGATATATAACAGTTGTGACTATATCTCTGACTCATTGGTTATCTCCTTCTGTCAGTATCAAACCACCTGTTTAACTGTATATATGTTTTTCTACTGAGCTATGTGTGAGCTAAGTCTAGATATCACACTTGATATTTAATTGTATACATGGCTCTCTAGGAGCATACATTGCTTTGTTACTGATCGTGCACATGCATCAGTAAGTTTCTAAAACGGAAAACATTTTTTAATTTTTGAACGCACAAAACCTTTTGTGAATGGCATACCTACATCATTTCTCAAATACTTCTAAAACATATATTCAGCATTTCTCAAACAGAAATTACACTCCAAATGAAGCTAGCACAAGAACTCTCGAGGCATTCTGCACTACTAATCCTCCTCAATTTCAAACAAACCATGTCTAAAGAAAAAAGCACCAGCCTCAGCATATGCATGAAATTTTCATCAGACTTACAGAACATAGATCACCATGTAAACATATATGCGATTTCTTAATAGATGTACACCTTCAAGCCATCTTTCCAAAAATATATACCTCTTTGCATCTTTAAGTAAACTGCAAAAGTCCCATATATATAGCTACGTGCAACCACAAGAACCTTATCTCACCATCTAATCATATGCAAAGCGGTCATATAAGTAGAAAACCACATTGACAAACACTTCACAAACATACCTAACAAGTATTACTTCTTTCTACTTCAAATACAGGCGGACAACAAGTTCCCATCTTTTATTTGTGACTACACTATTCCTGTTTAATAATGTTACTAAGAGTACTACAACTCCCAGAATGCAAATAACAGATGCATGTATTCTGCACATGATGTTTGGACATTTAAAACTTTCTTCGTTCCTCATTGCAAATTTCAAATTTCCACAATACTATACTGTTATTTTTCAATAAAGTACACATGTAATCAAGAGGCACTAATTCATTTTTCTCTTAATTCCCAAAACATTCACCACTAACCTCTTAAACACATACCCTCTAATAGATATAGTTCATCTCATATATTTGTTCATATCACTGTGATATTCTTTCTTATCAAACTCCCATATTCATCTTTATTTCTAATGTAATTTTTATAAAGGATTAAAAAGTTATGTACACACCAGTGAATTCAGTTTGTAAACCATATTGTTGTTTTAGCTCTTTGTGGATAGTTTTGACACTGTTAGGATATGTAAAAAATAAGCACAAGAATGGTACACCACTCTCAAACAAAGCAACCATAAAATGACACCCTCTTCAACTTTGCACTCTGTGATCATGAGAAAGGCAAGAAATGAAATCATGTCTTTCATTTTAGACTACACTATCTCCACTTGTGAATGGTTAGTACCTGTTAACCCTTTCCCTCTCTTTCAAAAAGAGATTTCCTTATATGTGTTTTTGCGATGTATTCATGATGATTGTGCAGAAATCGCCAAAAAATTGGGAGTTCAAACTTAGATCTAGCTTCATTTAAAAAAAATGTAAATACTACACAACAGTTTATTACATAGTCCTGAGTTGGAACTTAAAGCTTGGCATTACTTAAATTGTGTCATTACTCCTCAACTTACAAAAAAGAAATTCTGTCTCTTTAACACCCTTCCCCCAATACACTCTTAGATCAGTGGAACCAGTAGGTTACAAGTTCACAGCACATTCTAGAAGAAGCATGCTACTTCCAAATTAGATACAGCAGGTGTGGTTTACTCCACAGATTCAAAAGCATATCCATGCCTGTATCACATTTCTTTTTTAAAACAACAGCCAATAATAAGCCTTCTGTCTAAGGCACCCAACACACTACCTAATTTTATTTACTTTCATACTGACAGCATCCAATTAAATATATATATATTTTTCAAAAACACCTCCATTTTACCTGCTTTTCCTTTGGAAAACTACTTCATTCAGCTCAAGCCTTCTTCTGACTATTATTGCTCCTTCACTTCAAAATGCTTAGAGTATTGATTGTGGGCCACAGCTATATCTATTGGGCTAAAGAGGCTGCAAAAAAGAGAGGTATTGACAGGGACTTGGGTTTGCCAACTGCTCAGATTACTTGGTTTGGCCAGAGAGGGTTAAAGTTTCATCAGTTGCTAGCTTTGGTTAAATCCATTGTGGACTCCCAAGCTCCTCACCTCTTCATTGTTCACTGTGGTGGCAAAGACCGAGGCACATTGACTGGGGTAGGGCTGGAAATTCTAATGAAAGAAACCTTTGCAGAACTGATGCTGTTTTTCCCTCACACTGTCTTGATGTACTTTAATATATGCCAAAGACAGAAATAGAAGTGGTAAAATCAATTCTGTTCACAGATTGACAAAGCCAGGAAACATGTTAATAAAACTGTTTCTGCATTCCTCGGAGGCCATCGCATTGGCTGTATCTATAACAACAGTCTGCGTTTTAACAGGCATGGAATTTACAGAAATGATGGAGTGTACTTTACAGATTGAAGGCAACAGGGTGTTTCTAAGTAACCTGAAACTCTACATTTGGCCTTTTGTGCAGAAGCCATATACACACAGCTAACGCAACGGTTCTTGTCAGAGCCACCCTAGTACCCGAAATATTGTGAAGTTTTTTTCAAAGGTTTTTTTTTTACAATCTTCGCAATGACGTCGCAATCGTCGTGAATATGTCGGGAAAATAGCAAACAAAAGCAGACATTCAATGACCACCAACACATCCAAAAATAATATGTAAAAAAAAAATCCATTCTGAACATTGCCCTACACATACTACTATATACATACTTCTTTCAAAGCATGTTTAAAGTCATATTTTTGTACTAAGATTCTTTAAAACCCATATTTCAGACCTATTTTCCGCTTTCGCTGTTATTCAGCACATCTCGATGACATTGTTAACTGCGATGATCACGCCTTTTCCATAAGGTCTAAAACACATATATCCACACATATTACAGTATTTTACACACTAGGGGTTTCTGACAGTAGTCTCTAAATTCATTTTTTTCTAGAGAGTTTCTATAAAAGCCATTTCTAAAACCTATTTTCTGTGTTCACATTGATGCTGGAGATCGCGATGACGTCAGTACCCACGATCATCGCAGATAAATCATAAAAATGCAAAGTAAAATCAGGAATTCAATAGCCACCACCACATTCAACAATTATACCTATCTTACTAATTCTAACCATCACACTAGTTAAGACACTATCTAATTACTAAGCCCGGGCAGAGTTCGCGTAGCCTCGCTACACGAACCTACGCGAAGTGGAGATCCGCGAGCATGCAGAGTTGCTTGTTCCGCATGCTCGTGCATGCACACAAGACATTGCTAATGTTCGGCAATGCGGATTGCGTGTTCGGGGGGAAATATCGTGCAAACTTCACCACGCGGTCCCCATTGGGCGCGGCCATCTTGTTTTTCCACTCTTTGCATGGTTCTGGGGCCTGTTTTTCATCCCTCTCCAATCTTTTCAATCCTTTGCGTCTTACGCTGTTTTTCTGTTCTTTTTTATTTATTATCTATCTCTCTCTCTCTCTAAGTGTATATTTTGCGTTTTATTTCCACTTTTACTGCGTTTTTTGTACTGTTTTTCTATTACTTGCTCTTTATTTTTTTTTTACTTTCCTACTTCTTCTCCTGACTTTAATTTTTACTTCTACATTTTCTTTTCCACCCCCCGCAACCATGGCTAGGGCTAGTAAGAAGGGGAAGGCCAAGGCTAGTGCAACCAAGAGCCGCCTTCCATGCGGAAAACGGCATCCGGAAGGTGTGCAGCCCCAGGCCCTGTTCTCCAAGGTGGCGGCGGCCGCCCTTGTTTTTTTTTGTACAGCGCCACCTCCCCTTAACCTTGGCAGCAGGCGGCAGGCATGGCTCCGGCTACAGTACCCAGGAGCATCACCGCCGGTGGGCTATGGTGCACCGAGCAGTATTTCGCTGCTCTGAGGTCTGACACACCCACAACCAGCTGACTCACCGGTGGTCCGACATCTTGGACCGGGAGCAGGACTTGCTGCACCTGCTGGGTGTTGACGTCGTGGGGCTTGGTGAGTAGCTATTTATAGTACTATTGTGTGTTCTGTTCTGTTCTGTGTTATTGGGAATATTATCTTTTCCCCAAATAGCAAGAATGCTGCTGCTTACATGCAGGTAAGTTACGTTTAAAAATCTTATATTATGTGATTGTTATTCTTCTAGACACTAGATAGGTGCTTGGCGTTACTAATCTTACTTGTTTGCAACTTTGCGCTCACTTGGGCTGATTATGTAAGATAGTTTAGAGAACTTAAGTTATGTACTGCTAGAGAGACTTCTTTCCTTTGTCCTGTCACTAAGATAGTGGTGGTAGGTAGGTAGTTTAGTTACTTAGTATTAGTTGGTAATTTTTTAGTGATCCGCGTGACACGTCCTCCGTCATGTGCTGCTTACTCCAGTCCTTAGTAGAACCTTTTGTAGTTTGTTAGTGAGTGAGTAATATAGAAACTCATCAGCACATTAGCAGCAACCAACCAACAATTTGGTGTATGCAATATGCATGCGTCCATCTATGCATTTTTGAGGACTAAAATAAATGGAAATGCACACTTTGTGAACAATTGGTCCATAAAAAGGGGTTGATTCATTGATGATTTCGAATGAGATTGAAACTTAGAAGAAGCAAATATTTTTTGGGCAATTCATTTCCAATGTCTTTGAAATAGGCGGGCAAGGTGGTACTTAGGTTTAGGATTCTGGAATCAGAATGGAACACTGGATTAATAATAACTAGACGGTCCACGATACTACTAGTCGATCAGATTAGATAGGTCAAGTTTATTGCAATTGTTGTTTCCTGTCCAAAAATGTTTTTAGGTGTTTTTTAAAATATTTTATTTGTTTCACACCAATCAATTTTTGTCTCTTTCTTATATCTTACATGACCCGCATCCAGGGGCAAGAAGACGATAGGGTCTGAGGTGGGAGCTGGAGATGCCTCCCAGGGCCAGGATCGCTCCTCTACCGAGGGCTCTGCTGCTGGCCCCAGTAAGTCCTCCTGTTGTTCATATTAATAATTATATTTCTCTAACTTTCACTGCACCTTATTTTTTCGGAACTATTATTTTTGTTTCCTAATTCTATTCTTTACCAAATTGTCTTCGATCTATCTGTTTCTCAATTCTTGTTATCCCTGCATTACCTACCTACTTAGTTATATTTTTTCTAGTGTTTTTTTTCTTTTTACATCAATCTAACTGCCTCTGACTCTGTACTACTATTAGTCTGTCTGTAGCTTGCCCAGTTGGCCCTGTGGCAGTTGGCCACTCTTTATTTTTAAAAAGTTTTAAAACTCAGATTCACCAATAGCTCTAGCCACTGAGTCCAGTCCTTTGGGTTGTCCTCTTTTTAATCTTGAGAGGCTTTTCGACAATTGTCACCAACAAAATGCCCAACCAGATATTTTACTATTTTTGATGGAATAGGATAGGACATGCTACTGTCTACTCTACTCTAGTACCCGATTTGTACTAGTGATGTATGTGGTGTAGTATGTATTCTATTTTCAATCTTGCTAGTGAAAAAAATAAATAGGGGAGGCGTATATGGCATCAGAAAAATTTGTAATGTTTTTTCCAGGCGTATCGAAGGAAGTGGCCCAAAAATGGGTCACTCGGGTCATATGGACCACCTCTATGCCTTCCCAAATAATGAAGAGTCAGTCAGACAGTAGAGAATACAAACCAAAGATATTTATTAATAATCACAGCTGTGGAGCCCAGACTGACCAGCCTCATGAAAAGACTGTCGAGGGACTGCCTTTCTCAAGCATAGAGGGAAAGATTATAGGTCCTAGCTAGGGGTGGGCGGAATTTGCGTAGTCGCGCTCCGCAAAGCTCCGCGAAATGGTTAAAAAATCTCCGCGAGCACGCAAAAGTTCTGCGAACACGCGGAATTGCTTGTTCCGCCCGTTTGCGATGCTTTTTTCCTGTTCGCGAACGCTGTTTGCGTGCTCGGGGAGAAATATCTAGTGAACACGCATTTTGAAAGCGCGAACAAGCAAAAAACTCCGCGAAGTCACGGATCGCGGAATTTTTGGCAATTTCGCGTTCTCTGCGGAACGCAAAATTACCCAAATTCCGCAAATTCCGCGAGCGGAACGGAATTTTCCGCCCAGGCCTAGTCCTAGCATGAGTACAAGACACACCCACCCAGTAACTTTCCACAGAAAGCAGCGTAGAACAAAGGGGCACACAGAGATGAGCTAAGAGTCTGAGACCGGGCACACACTATCTGTGTGCCAAGGTCATTCTGTCTCCCTTCACAGCAGAGTCAGGGGAACAAGCTTCTATTTCATGAGAGAGATGTGCAGAAATACAAAACAATGTATCCATTAGTTCAGTGAGGCCCAACCTTGAGAGACACATAAGAAGATCAGCATGGCTACTACTTGCAGAGTCAGGGAACAATTAATTGCAAACATGGCCTAGAATTGGCGGATAAGTATAAAATGGCGCCGCAAAGGCTAACTTAACCATCATTACATATGGTAGCACAGATCAGACTTTTAATTTAATTCTAACAGTACCGCCCACCAGTGCCAGGGCTAGCGGCAGGGCAGGCGATGCCAGCCAAGAGAGAGCAGATGCGGCAGCTGCTGCAGGGGTGGGTGAGCCAGCAGCAGTGGCGGGCAGTGGTAAGTTACACAATTGCTGAAATGGTGTACACTGTACTGTTGATAGAGACTAAGTTGTTTTGAACAACGGTTGAAGAAGATGCCCTTTACTTAGCATTAGCAATAGCATTAGCAGCAGAAGTTGAGTAACTAATGGCCTCTTCTATCTGACTTCAACTCAGCTGGGAAAGTTTTATGAAGAAGACTAAGAGTCAGACGACCTTGATGGATGGGTTGAGTGAAAAGGGAAAGAAGAATGGAAGGAAGAAGGATGGGCGACATGTAATATATGACTGGCAGAGAAGGATGCGTGGGATGCATAGGTGGCTGATAGGAATCGGATGCATGGGTGGTTGAAGGATGAGTGGAAGGTGAAAGAAAGGATGGCTGCCTGGGTGGGTGAAACTGTATGGTTGATAGGAAGAATCCTCCGGGAGGTTTCATGGGTCAAACTCAAAGGCAAGCAAGGAAGGACGGATGGGTGGTGGTTTAAAAAACAAATTACAAATGTATGTTGTTGGTGAAAGGTTTGTTGAGAGATTTAGAAGAATGATAGCCATGTTTACTTTGAATGGATGGATGCCTTGATGGTATTCATTCGTCTTAGCATAGGTGGAGACTGTCACTGGATGAAGACAATGTAAAAGAAAAATAAACCGTGCCAGAGTAGCAAAGCCAAGAAGAATGGAATAAGATTAGAATTAAAAAAAATATAATGCTAGAAGAGCAATGCAATGATAAATGGAAAAATCGCTGTGAAGAGAAACAAGGACTGTTTTTTTTCAAGGTTTTTGATTCAAGGTTGTATTTCAGAATACTCCCTTGACTCACAGTAGTTTGCAAGCACAGCATATATATTGTGTATGTATGTACCCATACCCACCCATTATCAAGCACCTCCCTCTGACTCAGAGGCCCACTCCCTACCTATGTCATTTTCGACTGTGTCAGCCTGCCATAGGTGGCCTATCGGCAGCATGGTTACACAATCAATCAATAGTACCTTACGTTGTCCTATATATAATCAATGATCATTTGGATCAGATATCATCTGCCTTGTTGTAGTAGTCAGGGTGAAAGTGAAATTGAGCAGTTGCCATTGATGTAACATATTTTGGCCATAATAAAAAAAATAAGATAATTGTGTAGTTGTAGACTACAGCTGCCCCACCTGCAGACAGTAGTAAATAAAAATAACGTGAGTCTTCGACACAAGTATGTCTGTTTAGGGCGCAAGCTGACTGGGCTGGCATGCCTACAACAAGGTTAATTTAGCTAACCAAGAGAGAGAGAAGAAGAAGATTTGTCTACTCCATAGTGCCTAGTAGTAGTAATGCCTGAAACTCCCACAAATGTTAGAGGCCGAGGAAGTGGGAGGATACCACAAACGTTATGTACTGTGCTTGCTAGTGCTACTGTGCCACTATGTGTAGAATTAATTTTGTGTTACTGTTTTGCTAAGAGTATTGGTTACAATTGTCTTTTTTCTTTCTTGCTATAGCTAATCCTTCCCAACCAAAAGCACAACCAAACAGGAAGGAGTTAGCAGCCATGGCTCGGCACCGGAAGCTGGAGGCCATCTGCACAGAATATCGGCGGCTGGTGGCTCTGTCGGAGGAGGAGGCGGCAGCAGCTGTAGCCTCCTCCAATGTCCCAGGCCCCAGCCAGTCCACCCAGTGGTACCGCGCCACAGTTTGGCAGCCGCCCGCCGCACTTTATTGAACATTGCTGCCCCCCGTGGATGCAACTGTAAAGCATTCAAGCGCCGCATGCTCCTCCAGATGGCGCACCTAGAGGAGCGGATAAAGGTCCTGGAGAGTAACCGCCGAGCCTGCTGCTAGAACTCTGTCGCCTTGCCACTTTTTTAATTTTCTTTTGGTGGGTGGGAATTGGGCGTTGGGGAAAAGTTGGGGTTTATATTTATGGACAATGGAGTGGACATTGGACTCTTTATCTTTGGACATTGGTTGGGGTTAGGGAGAGGGGTGAGTCAGATGTTGTGGGTTTTTTCCATTAGTTCATTTTGCTAGGGGAATAAATTATTTATACTTAAAGTTTACATACGATGTAACTGTTTTGTGGGGGAGTTTGAAGGAAGTGACAAAATTCAGGTCACTCGGGTCACACAAGACCACCTCTCAGCCTTCCATACCAAATGAAGGGTCGGTCAGACAGTAGAGAATACAAACCAATATCTGTTTATTCAGAGTACACTCAGAGCGGAGCCAGGTCTGCCCAGTCTCTAAGGAGTGCGCAGAGGGACTGACACCAGCCAGCATAAAGATACAGTATGTACATTTCAGAACCAATGAAGACATGCCCACAATGGAATTTTCCAAGAAGATGCCGCAGAACTGTGGAATACAAAAAAATAAGTTTCACTTCTACAGCCGGGCACACACTATCTAACAGTCAAGGTCATTCTGCCCGTGCCCGCCACTAGACAAGTGGGAGAGGGTTTCTATCTAAGGGGAAAGGTATGCGTTATTAAGAACAGTGTATTCATTAGCAAAGAAAAACCTAACCTTGGAGAAACAGAACCTAACTGAGGCCTTTTCTCAGAAATAGCAGAGTATAAGTTTTGATTGTAACCCAAAATGGCGTCTACATATAAAATGGCGCCGCAAATGCTAACATACATATAATAATGCATAAGTAGGATTCTTTTTATTCTAACAGACCCTCCTTTTAGCATGAGCTAAACATTTTTATAAAAGATGCAAAACAATAAAACAAGAATCATGAGTAAAGTTGACTATGAACAGTCCATATCCTCAGGATCAGAGACGGAAACAGTAAGGAGGGAAGAAGTCTCAAAAATGCCCTTATCAATTTGCATAAGGGCATCTATGTCCTTTTGGACCATAATTGCAGCATTAGTATCATGGATGGATGTTTTCTTTGGAAGGAATATAGTGGTGCAATAGGAACAACAGAATGGGAGACATTGAATGAGGATAAAACAAAGTATCAGCACTACAACAAAATAAATTATTTTCTCAAAAATCCAACCCCAATTGCCAAACAACGACCAACTCCAATTCCCACTTTCCATTCCTTTGACGTTCTCCAGGATGTCTAATATATGTTTAGTGATGTTTTATTTCATATTCTTAATCCCGACTACACATTGGTCCCCAACTACCGCACACACACCACCACTCTTCGCCAAAATGAAGTCAACTGCATATCTAGTCTGCTCGGAATAAATCTGCATACTTTCCAATTGAGTGGTGATGTCACGCAAAGCTGCTACAGTGGAATTAGACAAGATCTGTAGCTTACATCCAAAATACTCTGTAGCTTTCTCACCCCTAGCCATAGAAGTGCCACCAAACGTAATTATAGAGGAGAGAATGTATCCAAAAGTGATCCCATTACTGTATTTGTTAACTTCCAAATCTGTCACTCCATCACAGAACTCTGCAGTCAATGTTCTCTTTACCCATCTTACACTTGGCTTACTGTACTTACAAAGCACGCTGAGGGGAAGCACCATTCTCAGAGCAACATCATCGGTGCCATTATAAACATTTGAGTAAGTACCATTGGACAGGAAATAAAATCCTGGATGTGCATAAAGTGGTCCTTCATAATCTACTGGAGCATATCTGGTGTTCATTCCAAAGGTACTCGGATACTTATATTTTGCTAAAGACATCGTATTTTTGAACAACACTATCCCAGAGCAATTGATGTACAGAAATGCGTCAGGACTATTTATTATCGGGCAACAGGCAGGATAATAACCAGCTTCCCGGGTGACTGTTAAATCTTGGTAATACCAGCCCACTGAGGTAATATTCTGTTCTTCCATATACAAATTATCACTATACATATTATTGTCACACCCTGGATATCCCCTGCCTCATGGCTTTCTGTAATATAGACAAGGACAAGGATACCCCAAACCAAACTCACCCCTCACCTCCACAAACTGGGATGGGCGGGTATACGTATAATTAACAAGTGACAGTGGGTAAGCAGTCCAAAAACTTGTGACAGATTCAGTTGGATAACAAGCTGTACCTTCTCCAAAAAATCTTTTATGTGTGTCTAAAAAAATATTATTCTGTGTCATTCTTTTCTGTCGAACTTGAGGGATAACTTTAACCTCAGTACATGATGCCACATCCTTATTATGCTCCAAAACCCATGACACCCCACCCAAAGTCAATAGCAATAGAATCACAAGAACAACACATGTAAACTTTTTCTTTGTAGACCAAAAGACATGTGTAAAACAGGGGGAAACACTCGATGCTCTTCCTCAACAACCATTCTGCCAAAGGGATGCATATCGAATGATGAACTGGGGCTAAATGCAAACGAGAGAAATATACAAGTTCCCAGTGTCCGTCAGAGCCTCACTGGTACAGGCTCCTATTGTTCATCAAAACGTTGGCGCTCTTGAGCACCGGTGGTGGAGCTTGCTCTGTCCTAAGCTTGTGTTCCCACATCAACCAGGATAATATATCCCTCAGAGGATACCTTTGATCTATCCTGTCCAATTGTTCAAATAGTACACAAATTTCTCATCACCCTAAGCTAACTCTGTTGGTACTGAAGCAAAGTACACCGTAACTTACACAGTCCATCCCTAGCTAATCTCACTTCTCCTTTAGTGCACTTTTCTCCAGTCGAGGGTGCAAATTATACCTAGTGACTCCAGACACTAGGTATCCAGACAAAGGATCAGCAAAAAGCGGCTCCTGGATACCCCGTATTTCCAGAGGGACTGCCGCATTCAGCACTTCATCATTTTCCTCCTCTGTTCACATCCAGGTCAGCCTGGCATTGCTGAAGGGGACAAACTGAGGAACTGTCTCACACTCGGAGTCTCCTACTCCATCCTTCACCCATTGATCATAGAGCAAAGGCAGAGGGACCCTGCGACAATGAGTCGCATGGATCCAGTTCTTTTGGCCAGCAACTTTGACTGCGGTGTGCGTGGCGAGAAGGACCTGTTCCGGTCCCTTCCAACGCGGCTCCAAACTTTTCTTCCGCTGAAAGTTCCTAATAAGGATGTAGTCCCCAGGCTGAATGTTGTGTCCGGGCCCCTTGGGTGTAGCTGGCAGGGTTTCTCGGACCTGTTGGTGAATAGAACGCAAACTTTTAGTTAACTGGCACAGGTAAATAATCAACAAGGGATACTCTATATCGGAAAACCGTTGAGGGCGTGGGACGCCCCAGACATTTGCCGGGTGTCAAAACACGACCTTGTACGGTGACAATCCTGTCCTAGAATGTGCTGTTGTTCTAGTGGACAAAAGAGCTAATGGTAAAGCATCTGGCCATTTCAACCCTGTGGTCTCCTGTATTTTTGCCAGTTTGAGAGTACCATTGTACTTCTCAACCAAACCTACTGACTGTGGATGATTGGCAGCATGAAACTTTTGTTTAATGCACAAACCATCACAAATCAATTAAATCACTTTTGCATTGAAATTACTTCCGTTATCACTCCAAATCAAACGGGGCAAACCGAAACGATGAAAGAACTCCTTCAGGAGTACCTTTGCAGTCGTAATGGCTGTATTGTCCTTAGTGGGATAGGCCTCAACCCATTTACCGAATGCACACACAACTACCAAAACATACTTCAAATTATTGCACCTTTCTAACTCCATATAATCCATCTAACGGACCTCAAAAGGGAAAGTAGGCGGTGCAAAATTACCAGGCGGTTTGGGTGTACCCTTTCCAGGATTGTGCATCATGCACACCATACAATACTTCACTAAATGTGCAGCCGCTTTCTAAATGTTGTCGTTCTGCCATGCAGGGTCTAACAACTTGCAAATACCCTCAGCACTAATATGGGCTGGACCATGGGCCATCGTAACTACAGGAAGAATATATGCATCAGGCAACATCCATCTCTGCTTCCCTGACTTATCAATCCAACATCCCTCATCGTTCAATTGTGCTGTACTTTCCTGCCACACTGCTAACTCTTCTATTGTGGCTTCACTCTGTATCTCTTTCACATTGTCAAGTGTATCTTCAAACATGGTAACTTCAGGCACCCACCTAGCTGGGCCTGCTACAAACATCTGTTTCATTTTAGTTTGAGCCGTCACTTTTTCTATCTGTTCGGCAAAAGCATTCCCCTTTTCTACATCGTCAATGACTATCCGACGGGCACTACACTTTACTATAGCCAATTTCTTGGGAAGCGTCAAAGCAGACAAAAGCCTCAATATAAGGTGCCCATGCTGAATTTTGGTGCCATGTGAAGTAAGAAACCCTCTCTCTGCCCAGAGTCACTCAAAATTATGCACAAACACGAAGGCATACTGGCTGTCAGTATAAATATTGACAACCAGTCCTTCACTCAATTCACAAGCTCGTATATGGGCAACAAGTTCAGCAGCTTGAGCCGACTGATAAGGGACTTCTGACGTCTCCACTACTGTACACAGTGTAGTAATAGCATAAGCAGCAGTAGTAGTGCCATCTGGTAATTTAAAACAAGAGCCATCGACATATATTTCCCCTTGTGGATCAGATAAGGGAACATCAGTCAAGTCTACCCGTCCTTTTGTCTCTTCTTCCGTCCGGAAGATACAGTCATGTTTGTCGACTTCATCACTTTCTGAAGGGAGGGACAGTAACGTGGCTGGATTCAGAGTGGCACATCTTTTGATCGTGATGTGTTTGACAAAGAGCGTTCATTAATAGGCAGTCAGACATGCTCTGGTGAGGTGCTTTGTCTTTGTCTTATTCAAAAGTGTATCCACAGCATAGGGTACCATGACTGTGAGATCAGTATCCAGCACAAGTCCGGCCGATTGTCTAATCAAAACGGCCACAGCCGCGACCGCTCTTAGACAACTCGGAAGGGCTCTTGCGACTTAATCAAGGACAGCAGAAAAATAAGCACACGGCCATTGCTTATCTCCAAATTTTTGTGTTAAAACAGAAAGCGCGAAACAAGCCATCTCATGGACCTTCAACACAAATGGTTTGCCGTAGTTAGGGGAGCCAAGTACAGGAGCCAAACAAAGCGCAGTTTTCAATTGCTCAAAAGACTGCTGACATTCAGGCGTCCAAGGCAAAGACTCATGTACATCTTTCATTGTTAGTGCAAGCAAGGGTTTGATTAGTAGGGAATAACTAGGTATCCACTGCCAACAGTAGGAAGTGATACCTATAAAAGCGCGCACATCTTTCTGAGCTTGTGGAACAGGCATTTTAGTAATGGTGTTAATGCGCTCAGGAGTTAATCTCCTACCCTCCTTCGACAGTAGGTGACTTAAGTAGGTGACCTTCTGTCGACAATACTGAAATTTAGAAAGAGAAACTTTATGTCAATGGTGAGCCAAATGCAGCAACAATTGAACCGTACTGTCTTTGCAACCTTACTCAGTATCGGAAGCGATGACGAGATCATCAACATACTGCACCAATACATTAACTGCGGGAAGCGAAAGGGAATCCAACTGACTCTTTAAAGCCTGGCTATAATTACTGGGACTCTCAGTATAGCCCTGAGGAGCTCGACAGAACCTAAAGCTCATGCCAGCTAGCGTAAACCCAAACAAGTACCTACTATCCGGATGTATAGGAATACTAAAGAAGGCATTTTTCAAATCAATGACAGAAAAGAATTAAGCAGTACACGGAATCATCGTCAAAGTGTAGTAATATCCGGGACCACTGGAAACTGAGGAACCACTATTTTGTTAACTTCACGCAAATCAATCACAAAACGATAAACATCTTCATGATCATCAGGGGAACCTGAGGGTGCCCGTTTAAGAATCGGAAGAATAGGTCTATTACAAATATTAGCAGACATTTCCTCAACTACTCCTTTCTTGATCAGATCCTAAATAATTTGCAATAAGGTTTGCTCCCCGGCCTGTGGTATTTTATACTGAGGAATACGAGGCAGGCTAATATTGTCTTTACTTTTATCGAAACCGGCGGGATATGCAGCAATCCCACATCTGTATCACCAGTTGCCCACAAAGCAGATGGTATGTCAGCAAATTCAACAGGAAGAGGGATAGACAGACAATGTCTAGGACTCTTATTTGGACCCATCGTCATGTAAACGCCTTCCGGGGAACAATAAATCATAGAATGCAATTTTTTCAACAAATCCAAACCCATCAAATTCTCACCACAGTAGATGTTAACAGAAATGGTGAATCCACTGTAAAAGGACCAACAGTTAGTGCAAGGGATCTTGAAATGGGGCTTACAACCGGTACACCAGAAAAACCTACCGAAACATTATTATGGCCAGACAGAGCTGCCCCAGGGACCATATTTTGAGAAACAGAACTTTTTGTCGTGCCTGTGTCCACCAAAAATTCCTTAGTCGAACCTTGGAGTTCCGCTGTTACATAAGGTCCACGCTGGTCTACAGGTATCGAAACTGGTCCCTCACTCTGTACCTGGCTGCCCTAGCTATAAGACATTCCTGTCACCTCCTCCATATCATAATCATCATGATAGTACTGTCCATCACAAGGGTCGTCAAAGTAATTGTTATCGGTACAACCCTGTGAAGCTGCGGCATTCTGAGCCCCATCAGCCCCTCCAGCCCCATGACCCCGTCCACGGGAACCTCGTCCTCTTGGGACCGCCACCTTCTGCAAAAGCACGGGACACTCGCTATGCCAGTGACCCTCCTCCTTACAATGTGCACACTGATTCGGCTGTCTACTAGTACGTGGAAGCTGTCGGGCAGGACCACCATGTCCTCTGCCATTCCCTCTAAAAGCTTGTTGCAACAACACCTTCGTTTTTTAAATCTTTATGCTTCTTCTCTGTCCTTTCTTTCTCCTCATTGTCTCGATGCTCATAATATTTGGCCATGTTCAAAATAACAGAAGGGGAAGATGTGGACCAAGTACTCTCAGAAGCCTGCAATCGAGTCGCAATTTCAGGAAGCAAATTAGACACAAATCTGTTAACAAACAACCGAACACCCCCTTCAATAGACACATCCTGGCCACTATAATCCAAGAACGTATCCTTGAACCGAGTGAAAAAAATGAGACACACTCTCATCTTTCTTCTGGCGACAAGCCGACAGTTTATCCCAATCTACTTTCCTCGGTGGAATAAGAGAATGCATATACGTAATAATACGGCCTGGCAATGCTAAAATTTCCACCCAAGGCTTATCACCTGGCTTTCTCTCCTGGTCCCATGCTTTAATTTGATCCCAAGTACCACCTAACTCAGGGACATGATCATGAGTATGGACCTGCCTCCAAATATCAACCGGAACAAAAAGACCCAAAAACCTTTCAATATCAGCAAGAGTCATTACCGTCGAAGAGGCGGCTTTGGTCAATTCTTTATAATAAGCAGTGGGATTTTTCCTAGGATCAGGCAAATGAGGTTTAAGAGATAAAACCTCACTTCCTTTCCACGGAGTATAAACCCATTGCTCCTGAAACTGGGCTGCTACACCCGCTCGAGTGACATTACCACGCTGATCCGTTAACTCTGGTATCTCTGGATGATATATGGGGTGAACCTCTCTCATCGGAAACTGAGACACCGTGGTAGGACTCTTGTCATGCAACCTACCTCATTGGGCAACCAACGTGGTAATGTTCCCAAACACTTGGCCTGGGTCCAAATCACTAGCATACACACGGTCTCTAATATCGAATAAAATTCCCAAAACATTGCTGCCAAAGGCCAATCAACGTAGAGGACATATGTTTAAGGGCATGCTGCTGTATAAAAGGCTCATAATCTTTCATCACACTCCAAACATCCTCCACACTATAAATGGGATTACGGCCCCACTGTGCGGCTTGATTAGCTACTATCTTCTTCTCTTCATCTCCCACTGCAGACCGTACAAAAGGGCCCATACGCTCATGAAATTTTAATATATCTCTATCCTCAAACCCACGAACTGGTATCTCAGTGCTTACAAATGTCGGGGGATGAAGAACCGCAGAAGGAGAAGCAACAGAAGTAACAGGCACAAGCGTCGCTGGCAGGTGTGTTGCAGGAGTAAGAGCAGGGGACAGAGATGCTGAGACAATAGGTGAGGCAGGAGTACTAACAGTCATCGTTGCCACAGACGGCAAAGAAACAGAAGAGAGAGAAGGAGGTGGAGGAGCCGAGGCCACAGCCGTTGAAACGACGGCAGTAGATGCAGGGACAGAAAGAACAGCTGTAACAGGCAGCTGTGATGGCACAGGAACAGTGGGATATATCCTTTGCGGAGCATGCAGAGACGGGGGCTGAGTATCTAACAATTCTTCCACAAAAGTATCGGTTTCCTCCTGAGCCAAATACGATTTATCAATTTGCAATCGAAACCTCCTATCTTCGCATTCAACTCCCTTTTCCTGTTTTTCTCTATCTTATGCTACAGATTTCTGAGTCAGTGTCTTCATTTTTTCCTTCCGGGCCTCGTTCTCAGACTTCAGTCGTCTCTGCCTAGCTGCCTTCTGCCACGTCCTAAAAGAATCAAAAATAGACTGTCTACTTCGCCTCTTAAATAACTGTTCCTGTAAATACCCAATCTTTTGTTCATCAAAAGAGCCCGTTAACGGCCACTGTAACTCGGCATTGTTCCTTGTATATTTGTGCCATAATGTACTAAACATAATAGGCCCAAGACCATGTTTCACATACATATCAAAATTTGGAGTGCCTTCCGGAGGCGCCGGCTGAGCATCTTCCAATCGAGCATCTGTAGAACAACAACGACAGCACACAGAAAACAGCTTACTGACCCCAGGCATTCTCAAAAGAAAACAAGTTCACTATTCTATGCCTGTTAAAGCAGTTGCAAATGCTTTTGTCCCAAAAACGGTCCTCAGACCATTCCCAATGCAAACCAATATGGTACCATATCCACAAAAAAGAAAACCAAAACAGACTCACCTGATATATACAGGTCAAAACAAATTAATTCTCCACTGCCGACTCTTCAGACCAAACGGTCAGATCCAAGGGTTTTGCCATTTAGGACTCTAGTCTGGATTACGGCTGGGCGAGGCACCGTCCGGCAGGACGGAAGGGGCAGCTGCGAGAAATCAATGCTCCTCATACAGGGATCCCTGAACAGTCAGTCCGACCCGACGATGGCCTCGACCTCCCACCGTCCGTGGAAGGGGATGGGTCACTCACCCGAAGGAGTCCCTGTTCGGGCGCCAACTGAAGGAAGTGACATGATTCGGGTCACTCGGGTCACACAAGACCACCTCTCAGCCTTCCATACCAAATGAAGAGTCAGTCAGACAGTAGAGAATACAAACCAATATCTGTTTATTCAGAGTACACTCAGAGCGGCAGAGTGCTGCAGAGGGACTGACACCAGCAAGCATAAAGATACATTATGTACATTTCAGAACCAATGAAGGCACGCCCACAATGGAATTTTCCAAGCAGATGCAGCGAAACTGTAGAATACAAAAAAATAAGTTTCACTTCTACAGCCGGGCACACATTATCTAACAGTCAAGGTCATTCTGCCCGTGCCCGCCACTAGACAAGTGGGAGAGGGTTTCTATCTAAGGGGAAAGGTATGCGTTAATAAGAACAGTGTATTCATTAGCAAAGCAAAACCTAACCTTGGAGAAACAGAACCTAACTGAGGCCTTTTCTCGAAAATAGTATAAGTTTCGATTGTAACCCAAAATGGCGTCTACATATAAAAAGGCGCCGCGAATGCTAATATACATATAATAATGCATAAGCAGGATTCTTTTTATTCTAACAGGTTACTCTTTTACTTCACACAGTTTTCTTTGCTGCTACAGGGCCGCAGCCAGTTTTTGATTAAAATAATCTGCCGTTAGTGTAACACACCAACAGATAAATGCGGTACCCTCACTTGTGACTTGTCCTACTAGTACTGTCAGTCTCTTCTCCTAGTCTATGCAGTCTGCAACTGGACTCGGAAAGGTGTGGGTGTGTGAATTAATGAATTAATTTCCATATTATTAATTATGCCTCCCCCAAACTTCTTCTCTTACCTGTGATTGATGTTTATTTATACTTAGGCAAAGCGATGGCTGCATGGTGATGATGGTTTGGTTTCCCAAGATGCCATGGTGGTCGTGGTAGTGGTAGTAGACACTGACAGTAGCATTTGCAAAAAAAGAAAATGAGACAGTCAGTCGCCTGAGGGAGACTCGGGAACGAGTAGTAGAAGTACAGTACACAAGAAGACTGCCAAACAAGAAACCATGATGATGATAAGCAATTCTAAAGTAAAATAAAACATAATGGTGGTGGGGATAGCCTAGTACAAGTTACAAATTGAAGTTGACTCGACCTATGAAGGGGACAAGCGTAACCTTTAGTGCTGGAAGGATGATGATTGATGCTGGCAATTAATTATGATGGATTATGTTCCTCTGGAAAAAAATTGACTTGCGAATACTGAGCATGGGTGGGCAAGCAGAAGATCCTCGCCCTGTCTTGAGTTAGTGTTGCTTTCACCACATCCACCCCAGCAAGTGTGTGATCAATTATTGGTGTAAATTTAATTTAGTCACACTTCAATATAAATCACACATTCTGGGGGAAGAGGGTTAGGGTTTGATGAATGGTTGGGAAGGGGTATTTGAGGGAAAGGTTTAACAAAGGCAAACACTACACATGGACAACACAGAATCTTGGCAGACGACCATCATAAATCTGTTAAGGGAGAAAAGGAAATGCATGCATGATGATGACTTGATGAGTAGTTCTAGACTAGTAGTCCTGGCCAGCAGTATATTATTAATTATTATTACTATGCAATTGCCTTGCCCGTCTGCCCCCAGAGAGACCCAAGTTACATACATTTTTGTGTTCTGCTGTTGTACCGGGCTTCCTTTTAAAGCTAGCAAAGAAAATTTAAAAATATCTGCAGGAGTCAAATATAAGCAAACATAATAAACAACAACACACACAGTCGTAATGATTGAAGAGAAAAAATGAATCAAATTAAATGATGATACTATAACTATGTTATGGTCAAATTGGAAGTTGCATCTCAGCATTCCTCTTGGTCCTTCCTTCTATGGACGCTCCGTCCATCAATCTTGGGTGCCTGCCTGGCGGATTAGTAAGGTAAGCGTGAGTTGTTTTTCCCACTATAGCACAGGGTAAAGGGCAAGGCCGGCTTGTAAGTGTAGATGGAAAAACAAAAGGGATATTGAAAAAGCAGGAGAAAAGTAAAGTTAAACTGCATAAATTAAGGAGGAGTGCAACAAGAAAACCTTCAGAGGCGGCATGGTTAAATCATGTCTACTCTGTTTCCAGCATTAACCTACAACACAAAACAGGAGCAGGCCCGCAGCGCCCACCCAACCTCCACTTAGCTTAGAATTTTTTTGAGCCAGACAGCACGGAGCACACATACACAGCAACATAGCATTTTCCAAATTAGGTAACTAAATCAATGCACTGCTGTCAGTCATGCCACTACACTCGCCTCCATCACTGCACAGACATGTAGGTCTGGTGTTGTTGTTTACCCATTATGCCACTTCATGAAACGCCCCAAGTTATTCCATCAATCATCTCCGATCCTACTGACTGACTGCGAGTATGTGATGACTCTGTAGTGTACCAAGTGAGTCCAGAATCAAAAATGCAATCAATCAGCCTGCAGTAGTACAATTTTGTTATTGAACAACAAGAAGGGAAACATTGACTTGAGTCACTTTTTTGTGCATAGATTAAATACAAGTAGACATAATGCACAACAACAACACAAACACCAATCACTCAGAGTCAGTGTCCAATGCATGCCATCATTTACCTGTTTTACAGGGCAGCCCCTCTATGCTCGTAAAGGAGGATAGCTATAGTCAGGTTCTTTGGAAGGACTCGACGAGGCAGGCACACATTTCACATTTCTTGTACTATAATGTTAATCTTACAGTAGCTGCCACCTACTTAAGATTTTTTGTTAGCCCAGTTACCAAATTACAGACACGTATGCAGTTCCTCCGTGGCATTCAAGCCACCTGGTTGTTTGGAGTCGAAATTTAAAGTATAACGTGTCTCCAAACTTCTGAGGGCTTTCTCCCTGTTGCCTCCTCTTTTGTTAGGTAGGATGGTATCTACCAGATAATATTTTTTGGTCCAAATTCTTTTTATTAAGCATCATAAAGCACATGAAAAACATATGTACAGCAGGGGGCAGGCAGGCCCAAGGGGCTAATAGAGTTCGCCATAAAAGGTTCAGTTTCTGACATCCCCTAGACCTGGCCGCCCTCCTCCAAATTCTCTAGGAGATGCTCAGTTTTCTTCACCACATAAACCTAAAAAGCTGTAGTCATGCTTTTAAACATCCCCCCCAAAGAAAAAAACCTTTCCCTGCCCCCCCCCTCCCTCCCTCCCTGGTGATGGCAACGCATAGACAAAGTCCATAATAAACAACAGATCTTCTGTAAATCTTAATTATCGAGGTGCGGAATGACTTGTAGGTCATCCGTTTCAGTCAGGCATATACCTCGATCCCACCCTACAGTTGGAACAGATGCATGGAACGCACTGAAGAGGGACAGACCGCAGAGGGTAAGCCGCTGGAGAGAAACCGAATCAGTGGGCCCCACTTGCGTTTGAAGGCGTCATGGTCATCTTTAAAAATATCAGCTAGCCTCTCCATGGAAAGGAGTCTCCATAGTCGGGCGTGCCACAGCGAAGTCGCTGGCGTTCCAACCTTTTTCCAGGCCGCTGCAATTGTGAGCTTCGCCGGCCCCACACACAGCCAGAGAATAGCCTTGTCTGTGGAGAGCATCTGTTCCATCTCTGGAGTCCTAACACCCAACACTATCCCAACACCGTCGTCGGTATTTGTGGTCCCAGCATGTCTTTAAGATGGGAGAGAATCTCTTCCCAAAAGGGGCGAACACTGGGACAGTCCCACCAAATATGACGAAAGTCCCCCTGTAGTCCACATCCCCGCCAGCAGAGATCGGAAGTGTCTGGGAAAATCCGTCGTAACTTAGTGGGGTAGAGATACCAGTCGAATAGGGTTTTATAGTGGGCTTCCCTCAAGGCTATAGATCTATTGTGTCTAGGAATATCGCCCCATAAATGTTTCCATTCCTCGTCAGTAACCTCTCGCCCCAGAGACTGTTCCCAGAAGGACATGTAACGTGCCCGGGGTGTGTGTAATGTATTTAGTAGCAGTGTATAGAGAGCAGAAATGGCGCCCTTCATAGACCCCGCCCTACGGACCGCCAATGTCTCCATGGGTGTTAACTGTCGGGTAGCCGCCTCCCTCATATGGGGTAACGTGGCCCAGTGCTTAAGTTGGAGATAGTGATAGTGTTCGCTGTGAGGTATCGAGAATTCCCTTTTGCAGCTTTAGAATGTTAAGACATCATAATTATGAAATAAATCTGACAGTTTCAGACAACCCCCTTCTCTCCAGCAATCAAAGGGCCCCTCCTGCATCGCCGGCGGAAAGGCTGGATTAAAATGGATCGGAGTGTAGGGGGAGGGAAACGAGGTCCACCCCTCCCTTCTTGTGACCTGATCCCAAACTGTCAGGGTAGTGCGTGTGGGTGTACTTATGTATGAGTTCGCGGGACGATCTTTCTTGGGTCTCCACAAGAGATCCCAGATGGAGCGCCCTACAACGGATCTGTCCATGTGCAGCCAGTGTTTATCGGAGGAGCGTGCTGTCCATTCCGTTACCACCCGGAGTTGCACTGCTTGGTAGTATAAAGTGAAGTCCGGCAACGCCACCCCCCCTGCCGCTCTGGGGTGCCGCAGTACATGAAAAGGAAGCCGGGCTCGCCCCCCTCTCCAAATGAATTTGATTACCATAGAGCGGAGGCTCGGTAACAAGTCGCGATCCAGGGCCACCGGTAGCGCCTGAAAGAGGTACAACAGCTTCGGAAGGACTGTCATTTTTACTGCATTGATCCTACCCAGCCACGATATGTAGAGAGGTTGCCACCTCTTGAATTCCTGCTGCAGCTGGGACACTAAGGGGGGAAAATTAGCCCTATACAAATCCCCAACTTTAGCCGTGAGGCGGACCCCCAGGTACATCAGAGAGTGTTTCACGCAATGGAGAGGGGACTGCCCTTTTAATCGAGCCATTTCCCCTGCCGAGAGTGTGAGATTCAATACGGAAGACTTAGAGAGATTTACCCGAAATCCCGCCACTCGTTCAATCTCAGCCAGTTCCCTCTGCACTGCCATGAGAGAGGCTGAAGGCTCCGAGAGCGAGAGGAGAATGTCGTCCGCAAAGAGGACACTTTATGTTCGGTGCCACTAAACTTTATTCCTCGTACCTTCTTATTAGCCCTAAGACGCACCGCCAGGGGTTCGATACTAAGGGCGAACAGCAGAGGGAAAGGGGACATCCCTGCCGTGTACCTCTACTCAGCGCAAAAGGGGGTGATGTGCAGCCATTGACCACCACCCAAGAACTGGGGTTGGAGTAGTTAGCCTTGACCATTTGGAGAAACGCCTCCCCGAAGCCAAATCTCCGTAGTGTGATAAAAAGGAAAGACCAATCCACCCTATCAAAGGCCTTTTCAGCGTCAAGCCCGACCAGTACTGCTGGGATCTTAAATTTAGTGGCCTTCTCAATAAGGTGGATAGTACGCCGAATGTTGTCATGTGTTTGCCTCCCTTTTATAAAGCCGGATTGGTCCGGGTGCACCAGATCAGGCATGAGGTCCTCCATACGCGCCGCGATGATCGAAGAGTAGATCTTCGCATCTAAATTCAACAGGGTGATGAGTCGATATGAGGAGCAGAGCGTGGGGTCCTTGCCTGCTTTAGGAATAACCAATACTATTGCTTCTGCCATGGTGGGGGACACTTGTGCGACACCAGCAATCGCCTGGAAGAGCACGGTGAGGTGTGGCGTCAATTCTTTTGCAAAGCATTTGTAAAACTGGGCCGTCAGACCGTCTGGCCCAGGAGCTTTGTGCAATTTAAGCCGGCCTATGGCCCTATCCACCTCTTCGGCCGTGATGGGAGCGTCCAGAGCCTCCGCCGTCTCGTGGGGTATCTGAGGCAGAGTTACCGTCTCTAAGTATTGGTGCTGTCGCGCCTCTTCCGAGGGTGAGCCCCGATAGAGGTCCCCATAGAACTCCCCAAAGAGAGTCTCTTTTGCAGAGTCTATATGGACGGTCTGACCTCCCTGATCATGAATACCCCCAATAAATTCCCGCTCTCGCTTCATGCGTAATTGACGCGCCAAATGTGGTCCCACCTTATCCCCTTGAGTGTACGATGTCTGACGGAGTTTCAGAAGCGTATATTCTGCCCTATTATTGTAAATGGATCTAAGTTTGCCCCGCACCGCAGTGAGGTGGCGCTGTAGGATTCTAGTAGGGGTCGACTTATGCGCCTGCTCCAACGTCTCCAATTCACTCTCCAAGGCAACTCTTTCTGCCCGCCGCTTCGAGTTGAGGACCGAGTTGAGCTGGATACATCTGCCCCGAAGAACCGCCTTGAAGGCATCCCAGTTGTTTTGTGGGGAAGTGGCCTGGGGGGTATTGTACATGAAAAAATCGCCGATAGAGGACCTCAGTTCCTCGCATAAGAGGGGATCTCGTGTAAGTGCAGTAGGGAAATACCATCGTGGCTGAGTCGCTTGGGGCCTGCCCCAAGTTAAACCAATAGTAATCAAGCTGTGATCAGAAAGAGAGATCGGCAGGATCTGTGCCGCCTGTAGTGACCCCCTAAGTGACTGGCTTAGAAATATATGGTCTATCCTAGAATAGGATCGATGCACATGTGAATAGTAAGTATAGACTTTAACATCAGGGTACAGTGTCCGCCAGGAATCACAGAGGCCCAGGGAGGATATATGTTGCTTAAGCCCTTTCGAAAAGACGGTGTTGGAAGCCCTGTTAGCCTGAGAGCTATCTAAGGAGTCCTGCCACACCAGGTTGAAATCCCCAATAGAATCACAGGACCCTCCGCAAACCCCCAATCATGTTGAGTGCGTGCGTGAGGAAAGCGGCTTGGCCCGTGTTAGGCACATATAGAGTGACGAACGTGCAGAGAACGCCCCTAAGTCTCCCCTTAACCATCAGTAAGCGTCCCTCTCGGTCAGTTTTAGTCGCCTCATGCAGGGAATTGGAGGATCTATGGAAAAGTAGTGCCACTCCATTATGTTTGGTATTGGAGGATGACCGATATATCAGCGGGTAAGCTTTATGGCGGAGCCTGGAGTCCTCTGATTTCCTAAGATGAGTCTCCTGAAGGCCTACCACCTCAAAGTGACGATCGACTAAGTATTTCCATATCTTCTGACGTTTTTGCGGGGAGTTCAGCCCTTTAACGTTCCAGGAGGCGATAGTTACCATTGGAGCAAGACAACCTCCCCCCAGCCCATGTGTCTACCCAATGACCGGCCCCTCCCCCAGACCTCCCCCCACTCCTGCACCGACTGTCCCGTCTGAGAGCCAAAAACCAACCCATCCCGTCCTCAGTCCTGCCGTACTGTTGCCTATAGGAGAGGACAAAAACCCTCTTCTCCCACACCATCACCAGGGCACCCTCCCCCTCCCTAACCCCCCAACACACCCCAAAAACAGTGAGCCCTCCAGCCAACCGGCCGGGGGCTCCGAATCCCCACAAGAATAAGGGAGGATTCTGGGTAGTCCGGCCAAGGCCCGGACCCCCCGACTGCCATGCATCAAAGTAACTATGGTGTCTTCACAGAGAACATTAGGTCATGCATATTGACCAAGAAAACCTCAGTGTCCGTATGGAACAAACACAGGTCCAATGCGTCGTGGTCCCTACAGTACTGTAGCTACACACCCAGGCATCCCTGAGCCGCGGGCACACCACTGCGCAGAGCGCTATCGGTCCTTCCACCTTACCCCTCGCCGAGCGTTCGCCCCCTCCAGGCCCTCCAACAGACCCCCCGGCTGATGTTGGCCCCTTCTCCACACATACCCCACCCCCAGCTATCCAACAGGCCTCCAGGAAAACAAAAACCTCAGTGTCCATCAAGGGGGGGCGCCGGTGCCCCGGCAGCTGCACAGTCTCGCCACGAGGCGAACAATCCCCCCTCAGCACCACCCCATTCCGGCTGCAGCAGCAGAGTCCCATCCGAGACGATCCGGGCACTCACTGTGGTCGCCCAGTTGCAGGGGCACCGCTCGCGGACCTCCCGGCCCTTGCAACGGTCCGCCAGGAGCCGGCTCCGCCCCGGGGCGACCCCGCCCCCACATGGGCCCCCGATGGGGTCATCTCATCCAGGACGGGCAGGCCCAGGATGCGCAGGCCCTCCGCCGACTCTGTGATGTGACGTGGCTTGTTATATTCAAATGCCAGGCCAAAAGGGAATGTCCATCGGTAGCGTATCTCCTCCTCCCGCAGCTTGGTGGTGACTGGGCGCATCGATTGGCGGCACGCCAGAGTGGAGGGGGCCAAATCCTGATAGATAGAGCAGCAGAAGCCCTGGAAGGACACCTCTTTCTTTTTGCGGGCCGCGAGAAGGATGATCTCTTTGGTCTTAAAGGAGTGTAGCTTGACGAGGACATCACGGGGCCTTTTCCGCCCTCCGATCTGAAGCCCCCCCACCCGGTGCACCCGATCGATTTTGAGCTTCAGCTGCGTGGGGGCCAGGATCTCCGCAAATAGGCCCGTCACAAATGCCTCGATGTCCGGTCCTTCCGCCCCCTCTTCCAAGTCACGGATCCGGACGTTCTCCCGCCGAGTCCTGTTCTCCAAGTCCTCCGCCTTCAGGGTTACCTGCTGGAGTTGGATCCGGACAGCCTGCTGGTCTTCCTGCAGCCGGGCCACCTGGGTCGTGAGATCTTGGTTCCGTTCCTCCACCTCCAGCACTCTAGTACCCACGGCATCCACATCTTGGCGCATGGTCGACAGCTGTTCCTTAATGTCCGCTTTCAACTGGTCCATGGAGGACCGTAAGTCCCTTTTGATTTCCTGACACAGATCCGCCTTAAAATCACGTAAAGTGGCCACCAGGTCCTCATGTGTAAGGGCCATATTCTGTGGCTGTTCCGCGTCAGCAGTGGGGTTCGTCTTATCAGCGGCGGAAAAGTAGCGGGAAACCTTGTTGGCACTCTTCTTGGGTGGCATAAGGGTAGCGAACCACTCTGCGTGCAGTCCCTGGGCTCTGTTATGGGCAAGTCAAGTCGGGGAAGCCTCAGGTGTCTCTGATGCCCCCGTGCTACACTCTCATGTTGGGCAAAAAATCCCCCCACTCAGCATGCCCTGGGCGCCATCTTTACGTCAGGCGGCGCGCGCCTCCATCCAGTAATGCCCACCTCGTGTCTTTGTGCCCCCAGATCCGCCGCTGCAGGGCCCTGGTCTTGATTCGCTGTAGCGCTTATGCTATCCTTATGCTGTTCCGTTCCTCCACCTCCAGCACTCTAGTACCCACGGCATCCACATCTTGGCGCATGGTCGACAGCTGTTCCTTAATGTCCGCTTTCAACTGGTCCATGGAGGACCGTAAGTCCCTTTTGATTTCCTGACACAAATCCGCCTTAAAATCACGTAAAGTGGCCACCAGGTCCTCATGTGTAAGGGCCATATTCTGTGGCTGTTCCGCGTCAGCAGTGGGGTTCGTCTTATCAGCGGCGGAAAAGTAGCGGGAAACCTTGTTGGCACTCTTCTTGGGCGGCATAAGGGTAGCGAACCACTCTGCGTGCAGTCCCTGGGCTCTGTTATGGGCAAGTCAAGTCGGGGAAGCCTCAGGTGTCTCTGATGCCCCCGTGCTACACTCTCATGTTGGGCAAAAAATCCCCCCACTCAGCATGCCCTGGGCGCCATCTTTACGTCAGGCGGCGCGCGCCTCCATCCAGTAATGCCCACCTCGTGTCTTTGTGCCCCCAGATCCGCCTCCAGGGCCCTGGTCTTGATTCGCTGTAGCGCTTATGCTATCACCCCCAATCGCCGGCCGCGCTAACCGATGTCCCCACCGTGCTGCCGCCATCTTAGGGTCAGGCGTGTGGCCTCCAGGCCTCCGTGACGCAGACCGGACCCCGTGGGCCCCCCAAGTGGAGACCGACCTGCTCTCCCGGGTTTGCGGGTGTTCCTCCTCTGGCGCCAGCCGTCGTAGCCTCACACTCTGCAGTGGAAAGCGTAGCCACCGCCGCCCGCCCCAGTCATCCCGGTAAGGGGCCGCCAGCCTCGGGGGCATGGAGAATCATCAGCAGCTTGTCTGTTGGTCTCAGGACAAGGCGGCAGCCCGTCCGAGAAGGAGACCTCTCCGGTCCGCAGCTCTCCCGGGGAAGCTCCGACACTCCGGCCGCAGTCAGCCCGCCATCTTGCCTGGGAGCTCGACGCCCATGCGACCCGTTCCGTTACTGTGCTCCGCTATTCCCCTTATCACTGGGGTCTCGGGTGTTCCACGTTCCGTTCTCTCCCCGGACACTCGGTCCACGGCTCACCACATGTCCCCAAAATCCTCAAGGCAGTCGTCGGGGCCCGGAGCTGAAGCGGCTCACGTCCGCTCAGCCATCTTACTTGGCCACGCCCCCCAGATAATATTTTAATCCTTTTGGAACTGCGTTGTGGATCTCGCCAAAGTGACGGGACACCGGATAGGCTGGATCTTGGTTCTTGATAGCTCTTATGTGCTGGAGCACCCTTTTGGGTCCTTGCAGCACAGTGCTGCCAACGTAGCAAAGGCCACAAGGGCACTCCAGTACATAAATTGCATAGTCTGATTTGCATGTTAAGGCTTTAGTAATTTGTTTTTCTTGTTCGCAAAATGGTGATTTGTAAGATGTTTTATTTACACCAAATTGACACGCCTTACACGTCTTACATCTGAAGAATCCCATTGTCTGGGAGAGCCATGTGCCTGTAGGTTGGCTACCTAAATAATTGTGTACCAGGGCATCCTTCATAGAAGGTGCCAGGCTGTAGGTAATGGAGGCTCTGTTTGGGAGCAGGGGGCCCACAACAGGGTCACCTAGAATCAGGGGCCAGTTTTTTCTGATTATGCTTTTTATTGCCTTTTCCTGTCTGTTGTAACTCATGATAAATGTAAAGGTGTCAGTTTCCTTTGCCCTGTTATTTTTCATCTTCGGAGGTTTGTTAAGTAGGATTACTCTATCAACCATGTTGCTTTTTTCAATGGCTTTAGCTATACATTTGTTCGAGTATCCTCTTGCTAGAAACCTGTGTTTGCTAGCTAGTTGAGCAGCCCTTAGGTCATCCTCTTGACTACAGATACGCTTCAGCCGAAGCATCTCTCCATAAGGTATACTTTGTATTAAGTGATGAGGATGAGAGCTCCCTCGTGCAGCACTGAATTGCCAGCTGTAGATTTTCTATGCAATCTAGTTTCCATCTTCCCTTCCCTTCCCTTACCAGTACCTGGACATCTAAGAAGTTGACAGACTGTAAGCTGTTGGAGCCTGTGAAATGCAGGTTCAGATTATTGATGTTAATCATCTTTATGGATGTTTCAGCTTCTAGTTTGGTACCCTGCCAAATTAAAAATAGATCATCTATGTATCTCAGGAACAGTTTGATGTTGTTTTTGACGTATGTGGTATGCTCTTTCTGTAGGACCAACTCCTCCCACCAGCCCATGTGTAGACAGGCATAGCTGGGGGAGAAGCTGGCCCCCATCGCCACACCTCCTTGTTGTTGGTACAGGGTGTTTTGGAATAAAAATATATTATTGCATAAACAAAATTCTACCATGTTGCAGAGCATTTTGTTATGTTGTAGACAGTCAACTGGTCTTAGTGCTAAAAAATGCTGTAACGCTCTGAGTCCGTCCTGGTGGTTAATGGATGTATATAATGAAGTTACATCCAATGTGATTAGCAACAAATCATCGCTCCATTCAAAGTTTTGTGTAAAATTTAGTATTTTGGTTAAGAAGTCACCTGTGTCTCTAATATATGACGGAAGTTGTTGGACAAAATCCTGAAGGAAATAGTCTATATATTGAGAAGTTCTTTCAAGAAGACTATTTCGGGCCGAAATAATAGGCCTTCCTGGGGTTTTTTTCAAGTCTTTATGGATCTTTGGTATGAAATATAAAATAGGTGTCACGGGGTTGTCGTTTCGTAAGAACTTGTATTCCGGAGGGGTGATCAACCCTGCGTTTTTCCATGCTACTAATTTCATGTAGTAGTCGTTGTACATGATTTTGAGAGATACTTTGTCTCTTTTGTGGTAGCATTCTCTATCCATAAGTTGAATCATTGCCTCATTGATGTAGTCCACCTTATTCCAAAGAACCAAGGGGCTTATTTACAAGGCCTGTGCACCACTTTTGCGTCATTTTTAACATGGGAAAAGTGACGCAAAAGTGGCGCAAGGGGCTTGTAAATCTGCCCCCAAGTTTCCCCCTTTGTCCGAGTTACGGATGACTAATTCTTTGTTACTTTTAAGTTTTTTAATCAATAGATGGTATTGCATCTCTTGTCTATTCATTTTATGTTTTTTCACACTAAGTTTCCTCTGGTTAAGCTGTTTCAGGCCCGTAGTTACCTGCTCATGAAACAGATCTATTGTGTCTCTTATCATGACTGGGTTGAATGTCGAGCGAGGCTTGAATGGAGTCACTGTAGTAGTTTGTTTACCCAGCCTATTCTCTGTTTCAATTCTCTCAATGCCTGACGCCGTATTATTGTTTTCATTGGCCAGTTCTTGCATATCCTGTAGTAATGGCATATCGGATATTGTAAGATTGAATGGGGGGGAGCTGACATGTTCAAGTTGTTTTTCTGATTCATTAGCATTTCCTTTGTTTAGTAAAAAGTATTTTTTCAGTTTTAGTTTCCTCACACCCCTATAAATGTCCATTCGGGTGGCTGCGTAATTAAAAGAACTCTCCGGGCAGTATGATAAACCAAGTGTTAAAAGTTGTTGCTCCGCTTTATTCAAAACTACATCAGTTAGATTAATCACCGTTTGGTTAGTGGTCTTATCACTCTGCTCTATCGTCTCCATTTCTGCTTGCGTGGCCGTGTTTGTTGACTGGACCTTTCGCCTTCTGGCTTTTCACCTCTCCCGGCGCTTTGTGGATCTGTTTTTGTTTGTCTGTTTCCTTGGTTCCTGGGGCACAGAGTTTTTATGCGCTCTTGGACTAAAAAATCCACTTCTTGTGCTAATGAAATTTTAGGTGGTATTTGTTTCAATCTCTGGTTGCGTGCCTCTGTCTCAGCCTCACTCTCTAGAGCCGAGCTGAGACCTGAGTTTGAGGTTTCATCAGGTCTAACCATTTGTCCCGCACATTGGTGTTTAATTTTCCACCTAATCTTGACACCTTCAGAGAATCGTATTTTTTTGCGAAAGTAAAGATGCGACCGCATTCATAATCCATGCGGTCGCGATGGAATTTGAAAGCCTTTCTTTCCCAGATGACATTCTCTTCTTTTTTTAGTCTTTTGAACATTTCTTCCTTTAATCTAGTCAACTCCTCAGGTTGCCCCATGTTGTTAAGTTCAATATTCAGGGTATCGATTTCTTCCTGTAATCTAATCCGGTCTTTCACAGCATATTTAACTAATATTGTTAGTAGTCTTTTGGATGAATCAAGGTTGGTCTCTGCCCACTCTCTCATCATTTCCTGGTCGGGGCTCTCATAGCTGGGAGCTATTAATATGCGCAGGCCTCGGGGCACCCTACCCACATATATATAAATATATATATATTACCTACTGGCGGTCGCCAGTAGGTAGTTATAGTTAGGACCTTGTTTCTATTCAAAAAGGGTTTTTTCTTTTGACAACATCTTTGGCGCCATTTGACGAATCTTCGCGCAATTTTCAAAACTGGTGGGGCGCTCCGGTCAGCTCCAGTCTTGAAAGTTTTGGGGTGATTTGTCAAGCGGGGGCCGAGAAAAAAGGGGGGTCCCAAAATGCGTTTTCTCCATGTCAATTTCCATAGGAAACTTTAGACAAAGCTACAGCCCGAACTGCTGAACGGAATTACACCAAATTTGGCAAAAAGGTAGCGCTTGGCTCAGAAAGTGACCTTTTTTTAAATGGTGTAAATCCCTTTAGTAGTTCCTGATAAATAAAAAAAAAAGAAAACTTTCGATATCTGGGCGGAGCCTAACCACACATCTCCTCCCGAGCACGAGCTTGCCTCTGATTAGCTGCCAACACTTCAAACCAGGAAGTGTTGGCAGCCATCTTGTGCCTCGGATGGAGGGAGAAATAAAAAGGTAAAAAAAAGAATAAAAAACAAGAAAAGGGGGCAGGGTAAAAACACCCTGACCCCCCAGGCCTGCTCAGCCCCAGGCCCAATAAAAGCATTTTTTTTAAAAACAATTCAGGCGGGGTGGCGCCGGGTGCGCGAAGCCGTCCGAGAATTTAAAAAGACGAAGCGCGGTCTCCCGGGCTTCGTTTTCAAAGCCCCCGGGTGGGCCAAGTCCAGCGGGCAATTTATTTATGTAGCAGAAAGAGGCAAGTGAGATGCAAAAACAGGCAGGAAAGGTACAGAAAGAGGGAAGACGAGTGCAGAAAGAGACAACAAGGGTGCAGAAAGAAGCACATGAGGTGCAGAAAGATGCAACAGACGTGCAGAAAGAGGGAAGAGAGGTGCAGAAAAAGACAAGAAAAGTGCAGAAAGAGGCAAAAGAGGTACATAAAGAGACAACAGGGGTGCAGAAAAAAGCAAGACAGGTGCAGAAAGAAGCATGGAAAGTGCAGAATGAAGCAACAGGGGTGCAGAAAGAGGCAAGAGAAGTGTAGAAAGGAGCAAGTGAGGTGCAGAAAGAGCCAACAGAGGTGCAAAAAGAGGCCAGAGAGGTGCAGAAACAGGCAAGAGAATTGCTGAAAGAAGCAACAGAGGTGTAGAAAGAAGCAAGAAATGTGCAGAAAGAGGCAAGTGAGATGCAAAAACAGGCAGGAAAGGTACAGAAAGAGGGAAGACGAGTGCAGAAAGAGACAAAAGGGGTGCAGAAAGAAGCAAACGAGCTGCAGAAAGAGGCAACAGAAGTGCAGAAAGAGGGAAGAGAGGTGCAGAAAAAGGCAAGAAAAGTGCAGAAAGAGGCAAAATAGGTACATAAAGAGACAACAGGGGTGCAGAAAGAAGCAAGACAGGTGCAGAAAGAAGCATGGAAAGTGCAGAATGAAGCAACAGGGGTGCAGAAAGAGGCAAGAGAGGTGTAGAAAGGAGCAACTGAGGTGCAGAAAGAGCCAACAGAGGTGCAAAAAGAGGCAAGAGAGGTGCAGAAACAGGCAAGTGAAGTGCACAAAGAGGCAAGATGATTGCTGAAAGAAGCAACAGGGGTGTAGAAAGAAGCAAGAAGTGCAGAAAGAGGCAAGTGAGATGCAAAAACAGGCAGGAAAGGTACAGAAAGAGGGAAGACGAGTGCAGAAAGAGACAACAGGGGTGCAGAAAGAAGCACATGAGGTGCAGAAAGAGGCAACAGACGTGCACAAACAGGGAAGAGAGGTGCAGAAAAAGGCAACAGACGTGCAGAAAGAGGGAAGAGAGGTGCAGAAAAAGGCAAGAAAAGTGCAGAAAGAGGCAAAAGAGGTACATAAAGAGACAACAGGGGTGCAGAAAGAAGCAAGACAGGTGCAGAAAGAAGCATGGAAAGTGCATAATGAAGCAACAGGGGTGCAGAAAGAGGCAAGAGAAGTGTAGAAAGGAGCAAGTGAGGTGCAGAAAGAGCCAAAAGAGGTGCAAAAAGAGGCAAGAGAGGTGCAGAATTAGGCAAGAGAAGTACACAAAGAGGCAAGAGAATTGCTTAAAGAAGCAACAGGGGTGTAGAAAGAAGCAAGAAAGTGCAGAAAGAGGCAAATGAGATGCAAAAACAGGCAGGAAAGGTACTGAAAGAGGGAAGACGAGTGCAGAATGAGACAACAGGGGTGCAGAAAGAAGCACATGAGGTGCAGAAAGAGGCAACAGAAGTGCAGAAAGAGGGAAGAGAGGTGCAGAAAAAGGCAAGAAAAGTGCAGAAAGAGGCAAAATAGGTACATAAAGAGACAACAGGGGTGCAGAAAGAAGCAAGACAGGTGCAGAAAGAAGCATGGAAAGTGCAGAATGAAGCAACAGGGGTGCAGAAAGAGGCAAGAGAGGTGTAGAAAGGAGCAAGTGAGGTGCAGAAAGAGCCAACAGAGGTGCAAAAAGAGGCAAGAGAGGTGCAGAAACAGGCAAGAGAAGTGCACAAAGAGGCAAGATAATTGCTGAAAGAAGCAACAGGGGTGTAGAAAGAAGCAAGAAGTGCAGAAAGAGGCAAGTGAGATGCAAAAACAGGCAGGAAAGGTACAGAAAGAGGGAAGACGAGTGCAGAAAGAGACAACAGGGGTGCAGAAAGAAGCACATGAGGTGCAGAAAGAGGCAACAGACGTGCACAAACAGGGAAGAGAGGTGCAGAAAAAGGCAACAGACGTGCAGAAAGAGGGAAGAGAGGTGCAGAAAAAGGCAAGAAAAGTGCAGAAAGAGGCAAAAGAGGTACATAAAGAGACAACAGGGGTGCAGAAAGAAGCAAGACAGGTGCAGAAAGAAGCATGGAAAGTGCATAATGAAGCAACAGGGGTGCAGAATGAGGCAAGAGAAGTGTAGAAAGGAGCAAGTGAGGTGCAGAAAGAGCCAAAAGAGGTGCAAAAAGAGGCAAGAGAGGTGCAGAATTAGGCAAGAGAAGTACACAAAGAGGCAAGAGAATTGCTTAAAGAAGCAACAGGGGTGTAGAAAGAAGCAAGAAAGTGCAGAAAGAGGCAAATGAGATGCAAAAACAGGTAGGAAAGGTACTGAAAGAGGGAAGACGAGTGCAGAATGAGACAACAGGGGTGCAGAAAGAAGCACATGAGGTGCAGAAAGAGGCAACAGACGTGCAGAAAGAGGGAAGAGAGGTGCAGAAAAAGGCAAGAAAAGTGCAGAAAGAGGCAAAAGAGGTACATAAAGCGACAACAGGGGTGCATAAAGAAGCAAGACAGGTGCAGAAATAAGCATGGAAAGTGCAGAATGAAGCAACAGGGGTACAGAGAGAGGCAAGAAAAGTGCAGAAAGAGGCAAAAGAGGTACATAAAGAGACAACCGGGGTGAAGAAAGAAGCAAGACAGGTGCAGAAAGAAGCATGGAAAGTGCAGAATGAAGCAACAGGGGTGCAGAAAGAGGCAAGAGAAGTGTAGAAAGGAGCAAGTGAGGTGCACAAAGAGGCAAGAGAATTGCTGAAAGAAGCAACAGAGGTGTAGAAAGAAGCAAGATAAGTGCAGAAAGAGGCAAGTGAGGAGTAAAAACAGGCAGGAAATGTACAGAAAGAGGGAAGACGAGTGCAGAAAGAGACAACAGGGGTGCAGAAAGAAGCAAATGAGGTGCAGAAAGAAGCAACAGATGTGCAGAAAGAGGGAAGAGAGGTGCAGAAAAAGGCAAGAAACGTGCAGAGAGAGGCAATAGAGGTACATAAAGAGACAACAGGGGTGCAGAAAGAAGCAAGACAGGTGCAGAAAGAAGCATGGAAAGTGCAGAATAAAGCAACAGGGGTGCAGAAAGAAGCAAGACAGGTGCAGAAAGAAGCATGGAAAGTGCAGAATGAAGCAACAGGGTGCAGAAAGAGGCAAGAGAAGTGTAGAAAGGAGCAAGTGAGGTGCAGAAAGAGCCAACAGAGGTGCAAAAAGAGGCAAGAGAGGTGCAGAAACAGGCAAGAGAAGTGCACAAAGAGGCAAGAGAATTGCTGAAAGAAGCAACAGGGGTTTAGAAAGAAGCAAGAAAAGTGCAGAAAGAGGCAAGTGAGATGCAAAAACAGGCAGGAAAGGTACAGAAAGAGGGAAGATGAGTGCAGAAAGAGACAACAGGGGTGCAGAAAGAAGCACATAAGGTGCAGAAAGAAGCAACAGACGTGCAGAAAGAGGGAAGAGAGGTGCAGAAAAAGGCAAGAAACGTGCAGAGAGAGGCAATAGAGGTACATAAAGAGACAACAGGGGTGCAGAAAGAAGCAAGACAGGTGCAGAAAGAAGCATGGAAAGTGCAGAATAAAGCAACAGGGGTGCAGAAAGAAGCAAGACAGGTGCAGAAAGAAGCATGGAAAGTGCAGAATGAAGCAACAGGGTGCAGAAAGAGGCAAGAGAAGTGTAGGAGAGTAGGATCTGCCTCTTATGTTGCCCCCACTTTTTTTCTGATGTTAGCACTGGTTTCTGGCTATAGTCTGGCTGGGTCCCTGCCAATCAGGGCCCCAGCCTCTCTGTTCTCTCTAAACGACATGGAGTGCACTCTAGGTGCACTAGTGATTGGATACTGTGGTGCCTTATGAGTCCCTAGTATATGGTACCTTAGGTGCCAAGGGCATAGGTACTCCACAGGCCTACCAGGGGCTGCAGCATATATTATGCCACCCCTGGGAGGCAGTCTAAATCTGACACCACAGGCCTGCTACTGCAGCCTGGGTGAGGTGGTGCTAGCACCCCTCACTGAGATATAGGTTTCCTATATCTCTCCTGCACACACATATAAACCTATCAGTCACCCCTAAGGCAGGCCCTATCAATCCTGAGGGCAGGGTGCTTGGCTTCTATGTGAGGGGGTGCCTCTGCGTGAGCAGGGCCCCTCTGCAGTTCTCAGGGTCCATTCTCTGGTGCTGTTTGTGGATGCGGTTAAACCATATACTATTTAAGTGCATTATATCCTCGCGGTAAATGCTAACTTTGGAATGGCTGCATCAAAACATGTCGTGTTTGGTGTCAAACATCTTGGAATACTACCCCCCGCCAATCTTGGCGGCGGGGGTAGCATTCCACCCTTCTAGAGGGATAAGACATGTACCTGCTGTGGAAACGCGGTAGAATCCTAAAGAGCCCTGGCATCACAAAATGGATGCCACCAGTCACAGACACTGGGCTGCCCTCCTGCTGATGACCGAAACTCGCAGTGGAGGAAGCCCAACAATAGGCATCCTGTCACAGGGAGGTGTAACCACCTTCCAGACAGGGTTTAGTGTATTGGGGCTGGGTGGGTGCACTCTTAGAGTGCTTTGAAGTCCTGCACTGGGGGAGCAGAAGGCTCCTCTGTGCATATGCCAGTTCAAACCAGCTCAGGGGCTACCTGCCCCTGCTCTGGCGCGAAACTGGACAAAGGGAAGTGGGTGTAGCCACCCCCTCCCTTGACCCTCCCATAGGTGGGGTCATAGAGCTAGTCCATCCCCTCTTTTAGTATAAGAGGGGAACCTTGCCATTGCAAAGCAGATAACCCCTGGACGACACTCTACAGAAGAATCCTGGCCCTTCGACGTTCCACTACCTTTGGAAGACAGAAGAATCTCCCTTGGAGTCAAGGAGTGACTCCCCTGCTTGGCAGGCACCAAAAACGACAACGACGGTCGCAAACTACGCCGCTCCCGCCGGAGTCCGAAGTCCCTGCAGCCCAAGAAGTGGATTTCCTGACCTTTCCCAGGCCATCGTGAGTCCCCAGCGAAGCTGAGGCAAGTGGACCCCACGAGTAACGAGGAACCGCGACCCCTGGGTACCGTGCACTATTGTCGAGTGCAACCCCTTCACAACGTTCTACGAACTTGTGCTTTGGACCACGTGTGGTCCCGACCTCCAGCAGGAATCCCTCCGAAGATCAGAGGCCTACACCGTCCCGAGTGACCGTGGGCCCCTGTTGAGTGATTCCGCCCGAGGTGTCTTTGCGATCCCTTGCCCGCTGGCTTGTGGGTCCCCAGAAGACTTCTTAAAGAAACCAAAGGGCTCCCCTGGTTGCTCCAGGCCTGCCCTGACTTACCCTCGCTGGGTGAGTCCCTCAGACCTTGCTGGTCTGCGCCATCGACTTTTCTTCGTCTCCCCGAGACTTGCGGCTGCCAAGGCTTGTTGGCTCCGATCGAGTTGCCGACACCGCAGTCAGCTGCAGACGTCGAGGGACACACCAAATCCAGCTCCTGGTCATCGTCGACGCCTCCTGGACCACGTGGCTGAAGAGTCAAGGCACCTGCAACCGACCTGAAGCGACCGACGACGGTGGGCATCCATCTTCCTTGCCCCGGGTCACTGCCAAGTGACTTTGAACACTGTCCCCTCTGCTTTCAGGTCATCCTTCTTCAGAATCCAGGCTTGGATTCCACCGGACACTTCTTCAGCTCCCGCAAGCAGCAAGTCTTCTTTGTTCGCCATTGAAAACGACGCCGCGACCCGACACCAAAGGACACCTGTGCACCCGGCTTCCCTGGGTGAGGTAACTCCAGCACTACGGTGCTCCTGTGGGTGTGGGCCCTAGAACTACTTACCCTGTAAGTGACTTGCTTGTAGGTTCTCCCGAAGTATCCTAAAACTCCTTATTTCCAACCGCGACTTGCCCCATTGAAGTTAACGGCGATTCGCGCCTGTGTATCCACACTGCACGCGTCCCCCGTGGGTCCTTTACTTACCTGCCTTGGGTGGTTTCGTGAGGCCCCAGCACTTCTGAAGGCCCTAGGCCTTGTCTCCTTGCAAGTCGTTGTTTCTAAGTCTCTTACTTAGTATATGGTCTGGTACGCCCCTAGGGCCCCAGCCATATTTTGTGCTTAACTTATTGTGAAACGTTGATTTGTGCATATGTTTGTCTTCTAATCTCATAAAGAGATTAGTAGAGAGTTATTTAGAAATAAATACATATATATTTGATATATATACCTGTGTGGTGTCTTTTCATTTGGTGATTCAAGAGATTATATGGTAAAACAAGCTGCTTTACATTCCTCCGAGACTTAGCCTGAAGGCTGCTCTCCACAGCTACCACTAGGATAGCTTTCTTTAAAAGGTTGTCTTAAACCTATCTACCATAAGAGTCGATTTGCCCTGGTGCAAGGTGTCCACTTTAATTAGTGAACAGCATATACCAGGCCAACTTCTCACATTGGTGGGCAGCGTGTGGGATTCCAGCTTGCCATTGTTTTACCAGAAAATCTCTATTTGAATTACTAACTGAAAACCATTATAGGTACTCAAGGTACATATAAAGTCAAGCTTAGTATCAATAAGTTCTACTGAACTTAGAGCTGTGTGCCAAGGGATAGCACACCCTTTCCACAGCTCAAGCTAGGATCAGTAGGCCACAAACTAGTGTAGGTAGTACAACACTGCACAACACTAGAATGTCCTTAAAGGGTGGACCCAGTGGATCCACTCAGCCTCAGTATAAGGACATGGCTTTCTCTGACTTGAGAGCCATGTGTGTTGACAGACACCTGAGGATAGGACAGAGTCCCTCAACACTCCACCTGATAGATCTGCTGACAGCAGATGACCTTAGATTGGCTCTAGGAGCTAAAGGGTTTGAATCAGTGGGTGGGTCAGTCATAGTATCTGGGTCAGATGATGAAAATCAGAATGACCAAGACTCTGTGATTGAAGGGCCAGGCTCCAAGGGGCCTGAAAAGGACAGAGGAATTCTCCATAAGAGAACTGACAGAGAGGAGGAGAGGCACAGATCCCCTTCCAGGGAATCTGACCACTCTTATCACTCTGGCAGAGAATTTGTCCAGCAGAGGAACTCATACTTTCCCTTAAGAGAGACCTCCTCTGAGAGAAGGTGCAAACTGCTCCAGTATGAGGAAGCCAGAGTGGCCCTCAGAACCAAGCAGTTGGCACTGGATAGAGAAGCCCTGGAGATCCAGAGAGCTTCTAGAAAAGAGGGTTTAGAACCCCCTGGTGGCAGCAACAGTGTCCCTAGAGGCAGAGAATATGTCCCTGACCATAGGAACCTGAGCAAGGTTGTTCCTCCCTACCAGAGTGGGGATGATATCCACAAATGGATAACTGCTATGGAGAGGGCCTGTAGAGTACAGCAGGTCCCCCAAAAGCAGTGGGCAGCAATCTTGTGGCTCTCCTTTTCAGATAAAGGAAGAGACAAGCTCCTCACTGTTAGAGAGGAGGATGCTGATGATTATGAGGTCCTGAAGAGTGCACTGATAGATGGGTTTGGCTTAACCACTGAGCAGTACAGGTTAAAGTTCAGAGATACCCAGAAGGCACAGACTCAGGACTGGACTGACTTTGTTGATTGTGCAACCAAGGCTCTAGAGGGTTGGCTGGTTGGCAGTAGGGTTACTGATTTCAAGGGATTGTATAATCTGATGATGAGAGAACAGATCCTAAATAATTGCCAGAACCAGTTGTTGCATCAGTACCTGGTGGACTCTGATCTGACCTCTCCCCAAGAATTGGGAAAGAAGGCAGACAAATGGGTCAGAACCAGGGTGAGGCAGAAAACCCAGAACCAAGGGGGTGACACTAAGAAGCAAGATCCTAAAGGCTCTGAGAAAGGTGGGGATAAGTCAAAAGACCAGAAGTCTTCACAAGGGCCCCAAAAATCTGCATCTGGTGGGGAGTCACAGTCCAACAAGGGAAAAGGCCAAAAGAAGCCCTGGTGCAAATTCTGTAAACAGAAAGGGCACTGGACTTCTGATTGTACCAAGTCCAAAGACCAAACCACCACCACTCCTGCCCCTAAGGCAACTGTGCCCCCTAGCTCAGCTACTGGTGGAGGTGGTACTCAGAATAAGGGTGTAGTAGGGTTGACCCTGGGTTCTGAAGTGGATTCTGACCTAGTCAGAGTGACCACTCAGGCAATGCTGATTTGTGAGGGAAACATTGATATGTCCTTCCTAGTAAGCCCCAGTAATCTGGGCAAGTACAAACAGCAGCCTTTGATAAATGGCAAACAGGCTTTGGCATTTAGGGACACAGGTGCTAGTGTCACCATGGTGGCAGAGGACCTAGTGGACCCTGGACAGATCATCCTGGGTGAAATGTACCAGGTGACCAATGCAAGCAATGTCCAGACCAACCATAGTCTGGCAGTTGTGAATTTCTCCTGGGGAGGGGTAACTGGCCTCAAGAAGGTTGTAGTTAGTGCAGACCTCCCTGTAGAATGTCTATTGGGCAATGATCTAGAGACTTCAGCCTGGTCTGAAGTAGAGTTATGGACTCATGCTGAGATGTTGGGCATCCCTGCAGAGGTATTTGCTGTGACCAGGTCACAAGCAAGAATGCATGACACTGAACCAGCTCTGGATCCTGGAACAATGGACCAGATGCTTCCCAAGAGGAGGAGCAGTAGGGTTAAGGCAGTGCCTTCCCCTCTGTCTCAGATCAAGGATTCACTTCCAGAGGGAGGTGAAGCAGAACCTGAAGAAGGAACTGCCCCAGAGGGACTTGAACCTGACCAGGTTGAGTTCTTGGGGGCAGGGGGCCCTTCCAGGGAAGATCTGAGCAAGGAGCAACAGTGCTGCCCCTCTCTTGAACCCCTCAGACAGCAGGCTGCTGCTGAGGCTGCTGGGAGTGCTAGTGGGTCCCATAAAGTTTATTGGGATGAGGGACTCCTATATTCTGAGGGTAGAGACCCAGCCCCTGGAGCCACCAGGAGGTTGGTAATACCTCAGAAGTTTAGGGGTTCCTCTTGACCTTAGCACATGATATCCCTTTGGCAGGACACTTGGGCCAAAACAAGACCTGGGACAGGCTTGTTCCACATTTTCATTGGCCACATATGTCAGAGGACACAAAGGAGTTTTGTCGCTCCTGTGTCACTTGCCAAGCCAGTGGTAAGGCAGGTGGCACAACAAAGGCCCCCTGATACCACTACCTGTGGTGGGGGTACCCTTTGAAAGGGTAGGGATTGACATTGTTGGTCCCCTTGACCCTCAGACTGCATCTGGGCACAGATTTATCCTGGTGGTAGTGGATCATGCCACCAGGTACCCAGAGGCAATTCCCCTGAGGACCACCACAGCACCTGTGGTGGCAAGAGCCCTCATTGGAGTTTTCTCCAGAGTGGGTTTTCCAAAGGAGGTCATTTCTGACAGAGGTACCAACTTCATGTCAGGATATCTGAAAGCAATGTGGAAGGAGTGTGGTGTAACTTATAAGTTCACCACCCCTATCACCCACAATGCAATGGTTTAGTTGAACGCTTCAACAAGACCTTGAAAGGAATGATTAAGGGACTCCCAGAGAAGCTTAGGCGGAAATGGGACCTTCTTCTTCCTTGCCTTTTGTTTGCATACAGAGAGGTTCCACAGAAGGGGGTTGGCTACAGCCCATTTGAGCTTCTGTTTGGGCATCCTGTGAGAGGTCCACTATGTTTGGTAAAAGAGGGCTGGGAGTTACCTCTCAAGCCCCCCAAACAAGATGTGATGGACTATGTACTTGGTCTCCGCTCCCGGATGGCAGAGTACATGAAAAAGGCAACCAAAAACCTGGAGGCCAGCCAAGAATTACAAAAAGCTTGGCATGACCAAAGGCTGTGCTGACTGTATACCAGCCAGGACAGAAAGTGTGGGTGTTGGAGCCTGTGGCCCCAGCAGCCCTCCAGGACAAGTGGAGTGGCCCCCATACAATAGTTGAACAGAAGGGAGAAGTCACCTATCTGGTGAATCTTGGAACTCCCAGGAGCCCCCTAAGGGTGCTTCATGTCAACAGATTAAAGCCATATGTTGACAGGGCTGACATGGGCTTGCTCATGGCAACTGATGAGGACCAGGAGGAGGAGAGTGACCCTCTCCCTGACCTGCTCTCTCAGAACCCTGATGATGGGTCAGTAGATGGTGTTGCTTTGGCAAGCAGCCTCACTGACCATCAGCAAACTGAGTGCAGACAAGTTCTGCAACAGTTTAGACATATGTTTAGCCTGACCCCTAGTCAGACTACCTGGTGCACCCATGAGGTGGACACTGGGGACAGTCTGCCTGTCAAGAATAAAATCTACAGGCAACCTGACCATGTCAGGGACTGTATCAGGACTGAAGTCCAGAAAATGTTGGAGTTAGGCGTGATTGAGCCTTCAGATAGCCCTTGGGCTAGCCCAGTAGTCCTGGTACCCAAACCTCATACCCAGGGTGGTAAGAAAGAAATGAGGTTTTGTGTAGACTACAGAGGCCTCAATGCAGTCACTAGGACTGATGCCTATCCCATACCAAGGGCAGATGAGCTGATTGATACTTTGGCCTCAGCCAAGTATCTAAGCACATTTGACCTAACAGCTGGCTACTGGCAAATCAGATTAGCTGATGATGCAAAAGCCAAAACAGCATTTTCGACCCCTGGTGGGCACTACCACTTTGTGGTGATGCCCTTTGGATTGAAAAATGCACCTGCCACTTTTCAGAGGTTGGTGAATAAAGTTCTGGCAGGGATGGAAACTTATTGCTCAGCTTATCTAGATGATATTGCTGTCTTTAGTTCCTCCTGGCAGGATCACCTGGTCCACCTCAGAAATGTTTTGGAGGCCCTGCAGAAAGCAGGCCTCACTATCAAGGCCACCAAGTGCCAGATAGGGCAGAGTCAGGTTGTGTACCTGGGCCACCTTGTAGGTGGAGGCCAGGTTCAGCCTTTGCAGAGCAAAATCCAAACCATACTGGAATGGGTTGCTCCAACCACCCAGACACAGGTGAGAGCCTTCTTAGGCCTGACTGGGTACTATAGGAGGTTTGTCAAGGGATATGGATCTATAGTGACCCCCTTGAATGATCTTACCTCTAAGAAAATGCCAAAAAGGTTCAGTGGACAGCTAGCTGTCAAAAGGCATTTGAAGACCTAAAGCAGGCCATGTGCACTGCCCCCATCTTACAGAGTCCAGACTACACCAAAAAGTTCATTGTCCAAACAGATGCTTCTGAGCTGGGTGTGGGAGCTGTACTGTCTCAACTGAATGATGAAGGTCAAGACCAGCCAGTAGCTTTTATTAGCAGAAGGCTGACCCCTAGAGAGAAACGTTGGTCAGCTATAGAGAGGAGGCCTTTGCTGTGGTATGGGCCCTGAAGAAGCTGAGGCCATACTTGTTTGGTACTCACTTCATAGTTCAGACTGACCACAAGCCCCTCCTATGGCTAAAGCAGATGAAAGGTGAAAACCCAAAACTTTTGAGGTGGTCCATTTCCCTACAGGGGATGGACTATACAGTGGAACATAGGCCTGGGACCCAACATGCCAATGCAGATGGACTCTCAAGGTATTTCCACTTTGAACACGAAGACTCAACTGGTCAAGGTTAGTTTAGTGTCCCTACGTTTGGGGGGTTGTGTAGGAGAGTAGGATCTGCCTCTTATGTTGCCCCCACTTTTTTTCTGATGTTAGCACTGGTTTCTGGCTATAGTCTGGCTGGGTCCCTGCCAATCAGGGCCCCAGCCTCTCTGTTCTCTCTAAACGACATGGAGTGCACTCTAGGTGCACTAGTGATTGGATACTGTGGTGCCTTATGAGTCCCTAGTATATGGTACCTTAGGTGCCAAGGGCATAGGTACTTCACAGGCCTACCAGGGGCTGCAGCATATGTTATGCCACCCCTGGGAGGCAGTCTAAATCTGACACCACAGGCCTGCTACTGCAGCCTGGGTAAGGTGGTGCTAGCACCCCTCACTGAGATATAGGTTTCCTATATCTCTCCTGCACACACATATAAACCTATCAGTCACCCCTAAGGCAGGCCCTATCAATCCTGAGGGCAGGGTGCTTGGCTTCTATGTGAGGGGGTGCCTCTGCGTGAGCAGGGCCCCTCTGCAGTTCTCAGAGTCCATTCTCTGGTGCTGTTTGTGGATGCGGTTAAACCATATACTATTTAAGTGCATTATATCCTCGCGGTAAATGCTAACTTTGGAATGGCTGCATCAAAACATGTCGTGTTTGGTGTCAAACATCTTGGAATACTACCCCCCGCCAATCTTGGCGGCGGGGGTAGCATTCCACCCTTCTAGAGGGATAAGACATGTACCTGCTGTGGAAACGCGGTAGAATCCTAAAGAGCCCTGGCATCACAAAATGGATGCCACCAGTCACAGACACTGGGCTGCCCTCCTGCTGATGACCGAAACTCGCAGTGGAGGAAGCCCAACAATAGGCATCCTGTCACAGGGAGGTGTAACCACCTTCCAGACAGGGTTTAGTGTATTGGGGCTGGGTGGGTGCACTCTTAGAGTGCTTTGAAGTCCTGCACTGGGGGAGCAGAAGGCTCCTCTGTGCATATGCCAGTTCAAACCAGCTCAGGGGCTACCTGCCCCTGCTCTGGCGCGAAACTGGACAAAGGGAAGTGGGTGTAGCCACCCCTCCCTTGACCCTCCCATAGGTGGGGTCATAGAGCTAGTCCATCCCCTCTTTTTAGTATAAGAGGGGAACCTTGCCATTGCAAAGCAGATAACCCCTGGACGACGCTCTACAGAAGAATCCTGGCCCTTCGACGTTCCACTACCTTTGGAAGACAGAAGAATCTCCCTTGGAGTCAAGGAGTGACTCCCCTGCTTGGCAGGCACCAAAAACGACAACGACGGTCGCAAACTACGCCGCTCCCGCCGGAGTCCGAAGTCCCTGCAGCCCAAGAAGTGGATTTCCTGACCTCTCCCAGGCCATCGTGAGTCCCCAGCGAAGCTGAGGCAAGTGGACCCCACGAGTAACGAGGAACCGCGACCCCTGGGTACCGTGCACTATTGTCGAGTGCAACCCCTTCACAACGTTCTACGAACTTGTGCTTTGGACCACGTGTGGTCCCGACCTCCAGCAGGAATCCCTCCGAAGATCAGAGGCCTACACCGTCCCGAGTGACCGTGGGCCCCTGTTGAGTGATTCCGCCCGAGGTGTCTTTGCGATCCCTTGCCCGCTGGCTTGTGGGTCCCCAGAAGACTTCTTAAAGAAACCAAGGGCTCCTCTGGTTGCTCCAGGCCTGCCCTGACTTACCCTCGCTGGGTGAGTCCCTCAGACCTTGCTGGTCTGCGCCATCGACTTTTCTTCGTCTCCCCGAGACTTGCGGCTGCCAAGGCTTGTTGGCTCCGATCGAGTTGCCGACACCGCAGTCAGCTGCAGACGTCGAGGGACACACCGAATCCAGCTCCTGGTCGTCGTCGACGCCTCCTGGACCACGTGGCTGAAGAGTCAAGGCACCCGCAACCGACCTGAAGCGACCGACGACGGTGGGCATCCATCTTCCTTGCCCCGGGTCACTGCCAAGTGACTTTGAACACTGTCCCCTCTGCTTTCAGGTCATCCTTCTTCAGAATCCAGGCTTGGATTCCACCGGACACTTCTTCAGCTCCCGCAAGCAGCAAGTCTTCTTTGTTCGCCATTGAAAACGACGCCGCGACCCGACACCAAAGGACACCTGTGCACCCGGCTTCCCTGGGTGAGGTAACTCCAGCACTACGGTGCTCCTGTGGGTGTGGGCCCTAGAACTACTTACCCTGTAAGTGACTTGCTTGTAAGTTCTCCCGAAGTATCCTAAAACTCCTTATTTCCAACCGCGACTTGCCCCATTGAAGTTAACGGCGATTCGCGCCTGTGTATCCACACTGCACGCGTCCCCCGTGGGTCCTTTACTTACCTGCCTTGGGTGGTTTCGTGAGGCCCCAGCACTTCTGAAGGCCCTAGGCCTTGTCTCCTTGCAAGTCGTTGTTTCTAAGTCTCTTACTTAGTATATGGTCTGGTACGCCCCTAGGGCCCCAGCCATATTTTGTGCTTAACTTATTGTGAAACGTTGATTTGTGCATATGTTTGTCTTCTAATCTCATAAAGAGATTAGTAGAGAGTTATTTAGAAATAAATACATATATATTTGATATATATACCTGTGTGGTGTCTTTTCATTTGGTGATTCAAGAGATTATATGGTAAAACAAGCTGCTTTACATTCCTCCGAGACTTAGCCTGAAGGCTGCTCTCCACAGCTACCGCTAGGATAGCTTTCTTTAAAAGGTTGTCTTAAACCTATCTACCATAAGAGTCGATTTGCCCTGGTGCAAGGTGTCCACTTTAATTAGTGAACAGCATATACCAGGCCAACTTCTCACATCGATGAAAAGGTTATAAAGTCCAGATTGCATTTAAAAAGAAGCACGGTTTTACTTAATGTACTAGGCCATCCTACAGATAAACGTTGTGCTTTATTATATATTTGTAATACATGTAGAAATGAGAGTGGATGAACCATCACTGACACCCGTGAGCCAGGCTCGTAAAGTGTTGCACACGTGCATGTACGTGCACTGACTAATGAGCTCGCTGCAATGCTCAATTTGTGCAGGTGGTTGCAGGCACCAGTCCTCATTTTGGGAACCTGCAACTATTTTTCATCATTTGACTTGATCTAGAGCAAGAGAGAAAAAAGCAGAAAAGGTAGAAAGGATGAAGTCATTGCCAGAGAAGCAGTGAGAAAGCAAGGATGAAAAAGAATCTACAGGAAAACATTGGTCCTCTTTTTTTGGGACAAATTAAGTATGCCCTGCTGATCTGGATCGTTGGATAAATGCACATTTTCATTGATTGCACCGGCGCATCTTTATCAAGCATTTGCAATACAATAGGTCTCGCATTTACGCGAGTTTAAACTATTGGCATTGTAAATGACAATGCCTTTATTTATGTTTTAAAAACAAAAACAAAAATAAAAGGCATTGTCATTTGCAATGTCAATAGCTCAAACTCGCGTAAATGCGAGACCTATTGCATTACAAATGCTTGTTGGAATGAATATAGAGGTAACATCTGTTAAGGCCCAGCTCCCAACACCCTGGGAGATCGGCAGTCTAAGACATTTTCACTGGGCTATGCAACGGCTGATGATGAGGGGTGGCTGATGTTGAGGGATGGCGGGAAATGGAGTGCTGTAGGAGTCTATGACCGTGAGGTTAAGACATTTTACTGTGCTCAGTTAAGTTTTATATACATTTTTAAAGCTAATAAAAAGATTAGTAAAAAGACAGATGAATAATTCTTAGCAGCACACTAATGTTTGATCAGCAATCAGTAAATGCCGACAGCAATACCTACCGTCTGCTAAATTATTTTAAGAACCGGCATTTCTTTTGTCACATTTAGCGACTATGAAGAATTTGTATATTTGACAAGCTGCGCATCCCAACTATCTATAAAACCAACAGCTTTTAGGCAACACATGTATTATAGAAAGATGCTGTTAACGCACTATTTAATTCAAAGTTTGACTGCGGTCATTGAACACTCTCTCGGTGCAATACTCAGTATATAACCATCTGAAAAGAGCCTTGATCCCAAACCCAGCCCTGGAAAACGAGCTGCCCTGTAAAGTTAGTCAACATCTAAGGAGAAAAAACTTCAGTCAAAAAATATAAAGCGAATGAAATTTCTTTTAGCAGTAGAAGATGTACTTTTATAATACACATATGATGTAGTCCTTTGTCGTCTCTGTGCGGAAGCATATCTACTTTTGTTTGGGATCCGAGAGCTGGGTTCCCTTAAGAGAGAGGTTATGTTGCTGTGTGTGTTATTGAAAGTTCACACGGCGGTGCAGATTTCAGAGCAGGCTGACTGCTTCCTCCCTGCCCCTCGTCTCTCCCTCCCACCCTCCCTTCCTCTTCAGCGTTAGTGTCATGTTGCACAGCTTCCCTGCTGCTGATGCAGTCTTTCCCTACAAAACTGCTTTCATAAACCCTGAGTTGACATTTTGGAAACAGGACAAACTTTCCTGCCCGTGTGCTCAGTTTCCTGCCTGTCTGTGCACGCGGATTCACGTCTGCTGGCCGACATTGCCAAAGCCAAATGAAAAAAAATACAGTGCTTACCGACTAATGAAGGAGACAGTGTAACGCCGCAAGTAAAAGATCCAGTCCTGATGGGCGGTCACAAAAGGAGACAGGGCGGGACCAAGGAGGGACTAAGAAGCCTCATTATCAATCGGAAGCCGGCATTTACCATGCACAATGACACCAGCCAATGAAAAATATGGGCGGAGGCTTCCACAGCACTTCTACAGAATACCCTACTACAGCATGTCTCCTCGCAAAGCTATGAAAATGCACCCTATTACCATGAATGCGCTGCCCCAGCCGCTACGTGTTTTCACAGTGCAGGCGGCAACCTGCCTGCAGTTTGAAGGGGAATTAGAGATCCCCTTGCTGGTGGGTGCAGTCAGTGACTGCACCCGCCTGCAAGGGGATGTCTGGGGGGGTCCATAGGACCCACTTTGCCCCCTCCAGAGTGCTGATCTCAGGGTGCGCACTGACAGTGCACCTTTTAGGTGGTGCACTGTCAGTGCACCTCCTGAGACCGTCTTTGCCTCTGCACCCGTGTCTGTAATAGGGCATGGGTGCAAAGGCAAAGGGATTCCCTCATCTGCATAGGCACGCCCCCATGCAAATGAGGAAATGCCCCCTCAAGATAGCGCTGGCGCTTTAGTGCTGTTGTGTTATTGGTAATACACAAGAGGCCAAGGGGATGTCTGGGGGGGATCCATAGGACCCCTTTCCCCCCTCCAGAGGTCTGATCTCAGGGGGCACACTGACAGTGCGCCAGCTTTTAGGTGGTGCACTGTCAGTGAACCTCCTGAGAGCATCTTTGCCTCTGCGCCTGTGTCTGTAATAGGGCGTGGGCACAGAGGCAAACAGTATCCCTCATCTGCATGGGGCACACCCCCATGCAAATGAGGGAATGTCCCCTCAAGATAGCACTGTCGCTTTATGTGCGCCAGCGCTATTGGTAATACACAAGGGGCTGCACAAACGTCTGTAGCCCCTTCTGTAATACCAAAGTGCCCCGGGAGCACGCAAAGCGAGCGCAAATGCCTGTTGCACCACAGGGGCACTTTATGTAATATGGCCCTTGGTCTGTTAATGTGTTCACTCTCCAACGAGTGTGAAGTTAGATGTTTAGGAGGGTCAGCCTTGAAAGTCTATCCACATAACCCATTTTAGGAGAATGGTACAGGTTTGCGAGAAGGACACCCTATTTAAAGCGGTGGACTAATTTTGCTTCTAAGAAGGCCAAAATAATAATTAAAAAGAGCGTAACGTCCTTGAAAGGATGGCGAGTTAACAGGACTTGTGCGCGGTGTCTGGGGCACCCTTGCGCTGTTGTTCAAGGGTGCCTTTGTTACAGGCAGGATTGTTTTTGTGCAAGAAGGGGCACCTTCCTACACAAAAACAATCCTTTGAGATTTTTCCCAAATTTTCTTTGGGGGAGAACCCCCCCATCCCCGCTTGTTGTGATCTGGCTCGCTCACTATGCAACGTACAGCACCAGGTCTGATAACATTTTCCAGGGCTGCTTTGGGTTCCCAGTCTGGCCATGTGCCCAGGCCTATTTTCTGCTCCAGTCCGACCCTGCTTGGTTTATGTGTGCCTATTTGTATGTCTCTGTGTGTCCTTCCATATTGTGGTTGTCCACAGCCTGTGTATGTCCCTCCATGTGTGACAGACAGTACGTCATGCCTGTCTCTTTGTTTGACTGAATGTTTCAGTGCCCAACAGCTCCTCATTGCGAAACAGAGTCCCTGCCTGTGTACGAGTTGTCTGTGTTTGTGCTGCAGCCTGCTGCTGTGTCTAAACCAACAATCTGCCTTTGCTGTAGCATTGTAAAACTGGAGGAATATGTTCATTACTGTGTTATTGTAGAGTGTGAACAGACGTACTTAAGCAGAAACTGGGCACAAATCTGCCAAGCAGCAGCTCTGTGAAAACAGGCAAATATGTGCATTGGTGCTGCCCTGTAGGAACTGACCAAACAGGTACCTACTGTGGCAGCGTGGAATCTTGAAAATTTCGTACATCGCTACACCATTGTGGAAATTGGATACATGTGTATTACTGATGCACAGTTGACACTCAATGCATTTAATATGTGTATTGCTGTTGCATTGTGACAACTTACATAATATGTGAATTGCTGCTGCATGGTGAAAACTGGAGAGATAAATACATTACTGCACAATTGTTGAAATTATGGAAATATGTACATTACAGGAGCAATGTAAAAGGGGATCAAATATAGGCCTGGTCGGAGTTCGTGTAGTCGTGCTACACGGAACTCAGCGAAGTGGGTAAAAAATCCCACTGAGTTATGCGGAGTTCCGCGATCAGGCGGAGTTCCCCTGTTCCACCCATTCATGTGACGTTTACATCATATGTCAACGTGAAGTGTGTTGTCGTGCGGAAATTGTGCGCGAACTGCACCACGCAGTTCACATGGGTGGGCCATTCTGTTTTTCAGTCTGTTTATGGTGGTGGGGCCTACTTTTTCAATCCTTTTTTAATCTGTTTAATCCTTCCTTTCTAAAACTTTTTTCCCCGCATTTTTATTTATTATCTTACCTTTTGTCTTTGTGTGCGTGTTTTTTTATGTTTTTTCTAATTTATTTTGTGTTTTTGCGTGCGTTTTGTACTTTCTAAAAAATGTTCTTTCTTTTTTTACCTTCCATACATTTTTCCTGTTTCTTTTTTTCTCTCTCCCCCCAGCACCATGGCAGAGCAGGGCACCAAAAAAAGCAAGGCAAAAAGCAGCCGGCGGCGCCAGGAAGGGCTGTAGCCCTGTGCCTTATTTTCTGAGATGGAGGTGGCAGCACCCCTCCCCTCCACCCGGCAACAGGCGGCAGGCCTGGGTCCAGGTACGGACTCTGAGAGCACCAGCAACATTGGGCAAGGGTGTGCCGGGCTGTGTACTGCTGCTCTGGGGTCTGGCGCACCCTCAACAGCTGATGCACCAGTGGTCTCTTGTCCTGGACTGAGACCAGGACCTGCTGGACCTGCTAGGGGTTGAGGTCGCGGGCTCGGTGAATAATTATTATTAATATTATTACTTGTGTTCTATACTAATATTTGTTTCCCAAATAGCAAGCATGCTGCTCACACGCAGGTAAGTTAAGTTTACAAATGTTATGTGATTGTTATTCTAGACAGGTGCTTGGTGCTACCTAATCGTACTTGTTGGCGCTCACTTGAGCTGATTATTTAAGAAGTAATGCAGAGACTCCTTTGTCCTGTCACTAAGATAGTGGTAGTTAGTATTAGTGATTTAGCGCATCCTCTTATTTCTTAGAGCCTTTATTTTTTTGTAGCTCGTACAGTGTCAAGCAATTTCCCAGTGACGTTTAAGCATGCATCCATCTATGCATTAAAAAATGCAGACTTAGTAAATTGGCCCGTAAAAGGGGTTGAGGGATTGTGAATGAGATGAGAAGCAAACATCATTTGTTGAAATTTATTAGTAATTCCAAAATCTAGTTTAGTAAATTTGGAATAAGGTTAGGTAGGTTTAGGAAATTTGGAATAGGACAGTCCATGATACTACTAGTCGATCTGATTTAGAAAAGTTCAATGTTATTTTGATTGCCTTTTCCTGTCAAAAATATTCTTGGAGAGATTATTTATTTACCACCAATTTTTTTGTCTTAATGTCTTAGATCAGCATCCAGGGGCAAGAAAAGGGCTGAGATGGGTGAGGGAGCTGGAGATGCCTCCCAAAGTTCAGCGGCCAATGGCTCTGCTGGCACCAGTAAGTCCTCCTGTTGTTAACGTTAATATTTATTTCCGTAACTTTTACCGTTCCTTATTTTGAATTATTTCTACCCGTCTCCTAATTTTTTTCTAAATCCTCTTTGATCTATCCATATCTATGCTAATCTGTCTGTAGCTTCCTTTCTTCTGCTTTGTGAGTCAGCTTTCCCTCTCCCCTTTTATATTTTGTGGACTGCCTAGTGGTGGTACTGTAAGACTCAGAGAACCCATTGGGCACTTACGACTACTATGCCGTGAAGATTGCATGCCCAAGTAAGGTATTCTATGAATTGTTTGTTGAGATGAGAAGAAGGCTTTCTTTTACTTGCTTATGCTCAATCAGTAAACCGAGAGAGTGACCATGGTCACGTTGGACACCTCAAAGTTGCGTATGTATTAGCAGTTGGTGACGACCATGCACCATGGCTGGAAGGAAGTACAAGGAGGACGTCCCTATTGTATTTGCCAACCAACACCGTATGTCCACTTGTCCACCCTTTAATTTCTTTTCAAAAACTCAGATTCATCAACAGCTCTGGCACTCCATTACAAAAAGTTATTGTTTGTCTTGACTACTTGGCTTTTCAAAGATTGCCACCAACAAAATGCCCAACCTGATATTTTTGATACAAGATACTGTAACCGAATATTAGTGATGTTTGTGGTTGTATTTTGGTATTAAAAAAATAATAGGGGGAGGCGTATCTGGCATCTAAAGAATGTATCATGTTTTTTCTAGCAACACAGACCACCAGTGACGGCGCCAGCAGTGACGGCGCCAGCAAAGCAGACGCGGCAGTGGTACAAGGGGGTGAGCCTGCGGCAGTGGCGGGCGGTGGTAAGTCATATTGCTTGCTTATTGACAATTAATAATATACTCTCTGCAAGGGTTTACTGTTGACTTGTGAACAGTTGCAAACACCCCTCTTTAGCAGATACAGCAGGAGTTGAGTATTCAATGGCCTCTTCTACCTGCAACTCAGCAGACAAAGTTTCATAATGACCATTAACTATGATGGGTTGATGGAAAAGGGAAAGAAGGATGGAAGGAGAAATGATGAGTGAAATGGAATATGAGTGAAAGAGAAGGATGGGTAGGCAAAAGGATCCTTATAGGTGGGTGATAGGATGCATGGGTGGGTGAAGGATGGATGAAAGGGTATACAGGTGAACGGATACCAGCCTGGATGGTTGAAAGGGTCTGGGTGAAAGGATGACTGGCTGGGTGGGTGAAAGGAATCCTCGGGTGGGTTTGATGGGTGAAAGGATGCATGGGTGGGTAAATGTATGTTGGTGAAAGGTTCATTGAGACTGAAAGCCATGTTTGGATGGATAGATATATTGATGGATGGTTTTCAAGGGTGAAGCCTAGGTAAGAGAATGTAAAACTAAAATGGTGAGTTGCAAAGCCAAGGGTGAAGAATAATAATACTAGAAGAACAATGCAATGATGAATAGAAAAATGCTTGGAATGAAGAAAAAACAAGGGGCAAGGTAGCTCATCTGGAGGGGTGTTCTTCTTCTCAACTACTTTACGTGCTTAGAATGGTTTATCAAGGCTTTGATTCAATCGGTTCAGGTGGTATTTTTGACTACTCCCTTGACTGAAAAGAGTTTTGAAGCATGACATATGTTATGTATCCTACCCACCCATCATCAATTACCTCCCTCCCTCCCTACCCATGGCATTTCCCCAGTGACACCATGGTGACATAACGGCTGCATGGTTTAATTCGGTGGCACTTTATTGTTTGCTGTGCAATGTGCGTCTAATTCAAATAGTGTGCCATTTACAAAGTTCTTGGCAATGTTAAAACAAGGTTTGCTTCCCTTCCCTCCCCGTGCCCACTCAGTTACTTCCTAGTACATAACTCCTTTCCTCAGTTTTGTTCCAGCCTTCCGTAAAATTTAAAAAAACTTTCTTTGCATGTGCCACATTCTTCTGACCAATTGATATATTTATTATGGCTTCCATAATGGATTACGTCTGTTCAAATCTTTCCCTTTCAACATTTGTCAACCAGTGACTCACTACTAGCCAAAGCTTAGGCACATGATGACGGAGGGTGAGGCCACGGAGTAAAGTGGGACTATGAGTAAGTGCCTTGACTTTTGTGGATGGGATAGTCTGTGATGAATGTACCAAATAGAATATCCTGCTCCTTAATACTTTCCCTGTACTGTAGTGCATCGCTTTTCCCACCGTCTACTTACAGCAGGCAGGAGATGTCTGCACAACATTTTATAGTACCTCATGTGATGTATATCATTCATAGTAGTCAACTGCCTTGTAGTCAGGGTAAAATTGAAAGGCATTTTGGTCAGAGCATGGCCAGAGGAATAAGATAATTGTCTATTGCAGCTACCCCACCACAGGTAGTAGCAGAGTAATGCGAGTATGACTAGGGCGCCAGCTGAGCTAGTATGCCTGCATTAATTTAGCACAAGAATACTTGTGTACTCCATAGTACATAATGTCTGAAACTTCAATCACATCAAAATTGAATGGCCCAAGGATACAAGCAAATGTACTGCTACTGTGCCCCTACAATATGTGTTTTGCTAAGAGCGTTGTTTACAATTTGTCTCTTTTCTTTCTTGATATAGCTAATCCAGCTGGTCCTAACAGGCAGGAGATAGCAGTCTGGACAAGGCAGAGAATACTGTAAGCCCTCAGAACACAATATCTGCGGCTGGTAGTCGAGGAGGAGGAGCAGGCGGCAGCAGCTGCAGATGCCCAGGGCCCCAGCCAGACCCCAGTGCCTCCAGTCCACCGGTGCCACAGTCCAATGGCAGCCGTCCATTACCCTTCCATCACTGCTACCCTCCCCCTTTTTCCGGGCATTTGAATGCTGCTTCATGAAGAGGCTGGTGCGCATGGAAGTCAGGCAGGAACAGATGGAGAGGCACTTAAAAAAACTCCTAGCCCGACATTAGTACCCTCTTCTGACCCTTTTTTAATCATGTTTTTGGAGGGGGGGCTTGTTGTCGTAAGAGGGTAGGAATGTGGCAGTTAGGACATTTCAGGATTTGTTCCATGGACAATTTCATTGTGTGACTTTCTTCAGTTTGAGACATTGGTTGGGGACAGGGAGAGAGGTGTGGCAGTTGTGGGTTTAGTTTATATAGTTAGGGGAATAAATATTTCATAATTTTACATTATGATTTAGATATTTTTTGGGGTGTTTCTGTTTTACTTCGCACTGCTGCCTTTGCTGCACTCTGTCGTTAAAATCTGCTTATAGTGTATAACAACAAATTAGTTATGCGGTACTCCCCCTTGTCCTACTACTCTCTCCTTCTAGTATCTGCAGTCTGCAACTATATTGACCCCTTAAGGAGTGGGGGTGGTTTTCCATTGTCTATATATTGCAGTACAGCAGTGACGACCGTTCTCTTACCTGAATAGATGAACTAAGGGCTGCATGGTTTCTCAAGGTGCCATGGTGGTGGTAGTAGTAGCATGCTAGTGCCCTAATAATGAAGGCTTTAGAAGCGAGATCCCACTCCCTCCTAGGTGAACTCAAACTGTAGGATAAGGACTATTCATCACAGGAAACTAACTAAATTGAAATAAAAACTGAGTTAATGCTGGCTATATATTATCATATGAAAGCTTTAAAAAGAATGAGACAGTCACCATTATTCAGAACAATGGTAACCTAGTAAAAGTTACGAAATGAAGTGGACTCGAGAACCGAAGTGGACAAGGTTAAGCTTTGATGCACCATTGTGCCTGAATAATGATGCTGGCAATGATGTTCCTCTGAAAATATTGAACACTATTTTTATGCGTGGATGGGTAGATGTGGCCAGTGTGGGCTATACTTAGAGCTGAACTCCGTGAGCGGAGCAGAGTTTTACGCTCAGGCCTAATCAAATATATATGTATGTGTGGTATTGTAGAAATTGAATGAAATTTTGTGTTCCTCTGGCATTGTAGAAATTAGACAAATGTCCAAACTGTGTCACGATGAATACAAAAATTTGGAACTACTGCATCATTGGCTAATCCTAGCAAATATAAAGTGAACATTGCTGCATTTGTGTGAAAAATTAACAAAAATGTGACATCCTCTCATGGAATGTCACCGGACTTAACAATAAGCGGTTGGCAATTCTCAGGTATGCCAAGAAGCTGGCCCCGAAATGATTTTCTGATACAGGAGACCCACCTTCTGTGTAATAATTGTAACTTTCTGGGCCAATATGGATACTCTATAATCTGTCATGCATGGTACACAAAAGGAGTGAGGGGAGTCTATCCTTCTCTGGAGGTTAACCCTGCTGCTCCCATCTGCAGTCCATTCAGACCCATTAGGTCAATTTATAATGATGAGATTAAGATCTCTAGAGGGACAAACCTGGAGGCCTATTTATGAGCTGGTCTGCGTCGCTCTGAGTGACGCAAACCTTAAGTTAGATTTGTGAAGCCACGCAAGGCCACTTTGCGTGGCCCTGAGTGGCTCCATGAATCTAGAGTACGGCAATGCAGCTTAAAATCGCTGCATTGCCTTACTCTGCCCTGGGAAGGCGTTCCATGGGTGTTCCCAATCAACTCCCAAGGTTTTTGAAGCGTTTCCAGATTTACCAGAACTTATAAACCTGGGAATACGCCAAAAAGATACGCCTTCCAAGGAGAGGCATAATGAGGAGAAATATCTTTATTTCTCCTAGTTACTTCTTCTCTTTATGTGTGCTGCATTCTGCAGCATGCATAGATAGAGGAATATGACTCTCAAGATTGTTTTTGGGCAGGAAGGTGCCCATTCCTGCACAAAAGCAATCCTGCATGCAACACGGGCATCCCTTGCCCCATGGTGCAAGAGTGCCTGTGTTGATGCTAGGCTGCCAAAAGGGGGCCAGCACAGAGGAAAAGGCAGGTGAAGGAAATGACCCGTCTAGGGTCACCCGGGTCACTAATGACCACCTCTCAGCCTTCCGTACCAAATGAAGAGTCGGTCAGACAGTAGAGAATGCAAACCAATAACTGTTTATTCATATACACTCAGAGCGGAGCCCAGTCGCTAGGAGTGCTGCAGAGGGGACTGAAATCAACAAGCATAGAGATACATTATGTACATTTCGTAACTGGGCTAAAACACGCCCACAGTGGAATTTTCCAGGCAGGTGCAGCTAAACAGTGAAATATAAAAAAACGGTTTCAGTGGTTCTATCATTTACAAAGTATCTCAATTCCAAGGTTGTCCATTCGGGCCCATCACCAGACTAGTAGGAGAGGGCCTCTATCTAGTGAGAAAGGTGTGCGATAATAGGAACAGTGTACACATTACAGGAACAAGTCTAACATGGCAGAAACGAAACTTATAGTTGAGCATTTCTCGTAATCAAACTAAATCAGTTTCAGACAGCCTAAAATGGCGCCTGCAAAGAAAATGGTGCAGCGAATGCTAACTTACATAAGACAATACGCAAACATGAACATTTCTAGTCTAACAGACCATCCTTTCAGCATGAGCTAAAACATTTTCTAACAGCAACAAGGAAAACAGGAAACCATAAGAAATAATACAAATTCAAAACAACAAATCCTTATGAGCACACCATGTTTTTAGTATCAGGAAAGGAAACTGAGGAGGGAAGAAGTCTTGAAAATGCCCTCATCTATATTCATGAGCTCCTCTATTTCTTTCTGTACCATAATTGCAGCATTGGTATCATGAATCGATATTTTCCTTTTAGGGGTGAGGACAGTAGTGCAATAGGAGCAACAGAAAGGAAGACACTAAATAGGAGCACAGCAAAGCACCAATATCACAATCAGGCAAATCACCTTTTCAAGAAGTTACCAAAAAGAGACCAACTCCAATTTCCACTTTCCATTCCTTTGACAGTCTCGAGGATATTGAGAATGTGCTTGGTAATATTCTTTTCCATATTCTTGATTCCGACCACAAACTGGTCTCCCACTACCGCGCATACACCATCACTCTTGGCTAAGCAAAAATCAACTGCGTATCTAGTCTTCTCTGAATATATCCGCATACTTTCCAACTGAATGGTGATGTCACGTAAAGCTGCCACAGTAGTATTAGATAAAATTTGCAACTTGCACCCAAAATATTCTCTAGCTTTCTCACCCCTATCCATAGAGGTACCACCCAAAGTGAAAAAAGAAGAATGGATGTATCCAAAAGTGATCCCATTACTATAATTATTGACCTCTATATCGGTCACTCCCTCACAGAATTCTTTGGTCAAAGTCCTTTTAACCCAGTGGACATTAGTCTTGGCATATTTACAGGGCACACCTAAGAGCAACACCATCCCAAGAGCTACATCGTCTGTTCCATTATGGACGTTGGAATATGTACCGTTAGACAAAAAGTAAAAACCCAGGTGTGCATAAATCGGCTTTCATAATCTACTGCAGCATATCTAGTGTTCATTCCGAAAGTACTCGGATCTTTGTCATTCACTAAAGGGATCGTATTTTTGTATTCCAGAACAATTTATATACAAAGAAGTGTCCGTGCTATTCACAATAGGGCAACAAGCAGGATAATAACCAGCCTCCCGGGTGACTATCAATTCCTTGTAATGCCAGCCCACCAAAGTGACATTCTGTTCTTTCATATGAAAATTGTCACAATATGTATTATTATCACAACCTGAATAACCCATTCCCAGAGGCTTTCTATAATATAAACAAGGTCCTGGATAGCCAAAAACACTGTGGGGACCTATCTATGTTCTGGGATGGAGTGTTCCTTTGTGAGTATTCCCTGCGTGGAATACGGAATGTGGGGAGGTTGGCAGTTGCTGCCTGGGAGCTGGAGAGTGAAGACTAAATAAATGAAGTACTTACCGTTACCCTCGTTGTACTTCTTTTTCATTGGCGACGATTTGGGTTTCAACTGGAGTCTTCTGTTCTTGGGGATCAGCGCCGTGCCTTATCTCCTGCTCCCTGGTCTCGAGGCTGTGACGGCGCTTCACGACTGTTTCCCAAGCTGCACCGGGTTGCTGAACCGTTTCTCCACTTCGTGGGAGCCCGTGTGACCTCTTCGTGGTGCCTTTCAGTTTGCCTTTCCAGTTATCCAGGTATTTCCTCAAGTACAGTGCTGGCTGGGCTCGCGCGATATGGAAATCGCCTAAGCTCGAGCCTTTGCCTCGTGACGTCGTTCAACATAGACGCGCCGTGCGTCATCCTGCTGCCTGTTTGCCTGGCCTTCAGATTACACACACGCAACGTAGCCACGTTGCGTGCAGCCATTTTTAAATTTCCGTGTGCCGTGCCAACTTTTCAGCTTCATACGCTGATGCGCACAGCATTTAACTCCGCGCATCAGTAACTATAGTTACGCTGATGCGCTCAGCTCTTTCAACACTTTCAATTTACCACGCTGATGCGCACAGCATTTAATCCCGGCGCATCAGTCACTGTAGTCACGCTGATGCGCTCAGCCTCATGCATTAGTTACTGCATGTCAATTACCCTTCATCTCGCTGATACGCACAGCTGTTTGCATAAGTCACCGATTACGATACGATTACTACTGTCACTTGTTACAGAGTGTGCACATTCTTCACTGATGCGCACAGTCTTTTGCTAATGGTATTTCTCGCAACTTTGATGTAAGGTACATCAGGATACATTCCTAGTGGAGTGTGTGGGCAGCAACTCACCCACGTATAGTGCAGGCATGGATCACGTCATTGCTCCGCCATCCTTTTTGCAATCTCCTGGTTCTCCTTCCATGCCATGGCACCAGTGGAAGGATACTTTTGAAACTTATTTGGAGGCTATTGATGGTGACACTTTCACAACTAAAAAGAAAAAGGCTCTACTAATGTATAATTTGGGTGCGGAAGGTAGAAGCATTGTTAAAACCTTGACTCTCGAGGTCGTCACCACTCGTGTGAGTGGTGGTGAGGATGGAGACTCCTTACTAGTTGACGACTATGCATCGTTAATCAAGACTTTGGACAAGCGTTTTAATCCTAAAAATAACGTGGTACTTGAGCGTCACACATTTCTACAATGGGCTCAGATCCCTGGGGAATCCATAGATGATTTTGTTTCTGCACTCAGAACTCTGTCTATCTCGTGCAATTACAGGGAGTTCAGAGACGAAATCATACGTGATCAGTTGATCGAACGCACTTGTGACAAAAAGATTCAGGAAAAGTTACTATCTTCTGATGACCCTGATCTTGAAACAGCCATCACGCTTGCTAAAAGCATTGAACATTCTCAAATTTGTATGAAGGAAATGAGCAACCCTTCTCACTCTTCCGAGGTCAAGTCAATGTCGTTAAAACACAAGACTAAGTTGACTACGGTTCCTAATGAGAATGCGACGTGGGATTCCTCTCCACGATTTTCATCCAAAACTAAGTCTGAGAATGCTCAACCATTTTGCTTCCGCTGTGGGAGCAAGAATTATTTAGGGAACGCCAAGTACTGCTTTGCCTTGAATCAAACTTGTTTTAAGTGCGGCAAAAAGGGTCATCTAGCTCGTTTTTGTAAAGCTGTGGGGTCCAACAAGCGCAATGTTCAAATCGTAAAATCTATTGTACAAGACCTGGGTGACTCTGGTGAAGAGAGTGATTATATGTCTCTGATGCTATCGTCGTCATCGGTCGAGTCTGAGGGTGTGATTGAAATTGCATCCATGGGAAGTACATGCAGACAGAAATCTCCTGCATGCGTTGTTAGAGTGAATGGAAGGAGTGTACATTTTCTGGCTGATTCTGGGTCTCCCTTCACCCTTATTAACGTAAAAGACCTTGGGGAGTTAGATAGTATTCAAATACACCAGTCGAATATCAGAATTTTTGCCTATGGGGGCAAAAGAGTGGAAGTCTTGGGGAGTTTTGATGCAGAAATGGAATTTGATGGAGATCAGGCTTCGGGCCTGAATTCGTTGTCAAGGATGGTGCGAATTTGTTAGGGTGGCAAGACCAAGGGGAACTAGGCATCATTCTTGACCCCAATCATCCCAACATGGTTTTATCCAAACGGGAAGCTTGTAAGTTCTACACTTCTTCTACTTCCGCAGATTCTTCAAATGCTGTGAGTGTGAAACACTTGTCAGGTGATGAGTGGATTCAAAAATACCCTGAAGTATTCTGCGACAATCTTGGGAAGCTTAAAGGCTTCCAGCATCGCATTGTTCTGAAAAATGGAGCGATAGCGGTTGCACATAAAGTGCGTAAAGTACCTTTGAGCTTGCGTGTAGAATTAAAGCAAGAATTGGAACGTTTGTGTCGCATGGATGTGATTGAAGCAATTGAAGGATCTGAATGGTTGGCCCCCATAGTTCTCGCGCGCAAGGCAGATAAATCCCTGAGAATGTGTGTTGACTTGCGCGATCTGAATAAAAACATCTGGATCGATCGCCAACCGTTGCCCAACATTAATGAAATGCTGGCGACGCTAACGGGGCTAAGTATTTCTCGTCATTTGATATTTCCTCAGCCTACCACCAAATTGAGTTATGTAAGGAGTCAAGGCATCTCACCTCCTTCGTAACACCTGAAGGAGCCTTTCGCTACAAGCGTATGCCATTTGGTCTAGCATCGGCTTCCGCTGTGTTTCAACGTCTCATGGGGAATTTGTTTAAAGATACGGCGGGGTGGTGTTCTTCCAGGATGACATTCTGGTGTATGCACAATCTGAAGTAGAGCATGATTGTAGAGTTAAGCATGTACTAGATACTGTGAAACTCCATGGGCTTACCTTAAGAAAAGACAAGTGCAAGTTTTTCAGGGATGGTGTTGACTATTTGGGTCACCACATTTCTTGTAAGGGAATCGAACCTAAGATAAAAATCTTAGATGCCATTCAGAATGCACCTGCACCCAACAATAAGGACCAGTTACGCTCATTCTTAGGGCTCAGTAGAATACTATGCAAAATTTGTAGGGAATTTTGCTGATAAAACTTCCAATTTACGAGAATTGTTGAAAAAGAATGTGAAATTTGTGTGGTGCGGAAAATGTGACAGTCAATTTGAAAGTTTGAAAAAGGAGATTGTACAAGCTCGCCCCTTGAAAATGTTTAACATCAATGACAAGTGCATAGTTTCCTCTGACGCTAGCAACATCGGTCTGGGTGCTGTTCTGTTGCAGAAGAGGAGTAATGGTCATGAAGAAATCATTGCAACGCCTCTAGGACTCTTCGTGGTGCTGAAAGCTCATATTCCACCATTGAAAAGGAGGCATTAGCACTATGGTGGGGTGTCCAGTATTTTCGAAACTTCCTATGGGGTAATGAGTTTACTCTCAGGACTGACCACAAACCCTTAGTTGATCTATTTACCACAAGGGGGGGTGGTCGTGCCACGCCACGTATCGCCAAGTGGCAGTACAGACTTCAGGAGTTCAATTATCATTTGGAATATGTACCAGGAGTCAAAAACAATGTTGCCGATTGTCTTTCCCGTCTACCCCTTGTTGATGACAATTGTATATCTGCTGAAAATGATCTTGATGTTGTGTGTGCTGTTGGGACTGTGGAAGATGTGGCGAGGGGTGCACTCTCTGAGCGTGAGTGGTTGGAAGCTTTATCTGAAGACAAGGATATCTGTGTGGTTACCAAATTCTTGGTTCAGGGCTGGCCCGTAAACAAGGATTTACCCTCCGTCTTGTTCCCTTTTAGAAGGGTTTGTGAGGAGTTGTCTGTAGTAGACTGGGTCTTACGTAGAGGTGGGTTATTAGTTGTTCCCACAAGTTTGCGGAAAAAAGTTTTGGATCTTGCCCATGAGGGTCACCAAGGTATCCGTGCCATGAAACGCAGAATTCGTGAGGATTTTTGGTGGCCTGGTGTAGATCGATCTATCGAACATTTTGTCAGAGATTGTTGTGCATGTGTCCTCAGTGACAAGTCCCAAGTGACCCATCCCATTCCGGTTGATCCTGTGGTTGTGGAAAACGCACCTTGGAGCAAGTTGGCTTTCGATGTGGCTGGTCCATTTGGTTTTTCTGGAAATTCCCCGATGTATGCTTTAGTTTTGATAGACTATATGTCAAAATGGCCGGAAATCAAATTTGTTGAGTGTGCTAATACCTGGGCTGTCATCAATTTCTTTAAAGAAGTATTTCTCCGAGAAGGATTTCCTGAGGTATTAGTGACAGATAACGGTACGCAATTGGTGTCTTTAGAGAAGGAGAATTTCCTCAAGGAGCATGGTATTAAACATGTTTTAACATCATTATATCACCCCCGCAGTAATGGTTTGGTGGAACGCCTTAATCGCGTCATTAAGGACCAGATACAGTTGGCTCTGGTTAATGGGTTGTCGTGGCGTTCTGTCATTGCAGACATGTTGTGGGCCATCAGAACCACGCCCATGTAGGTACAGGGATATCTCCTTTCACGTTACTTAGAGGGAGAGTTGCTGGTTCTAAGTTGAACAAGAACTGGATGTTCAGAAAGGAGATTGATCAATCCAAACTTAGCAGGGTAGCGGATGTGAGGACTGCCGTCCAGTCTAAGTACACTACGGTTTCTGAGAGAGTTTCTCCTGTGTGTGTGGGTGATTGGGTGAGAATTAAGAAACCTGGATTCGTCCGCAAGGGGGTGTCTCGGTTTTCTCCTCCTGTTAAGGTGAGGGAAGTGAAAGACCGTGTTTTTGTGCTAGAAAATGGCAAAGTTTGGAACAAATGTGCCATTTCTGTTGTTCCTCGGTCTAAAATGGAGTACGTGGGAGGGAAGATGGGTGTTCATTTGGACTCCTCTCAGACTATTCCTGTTCATCTTGGTTCCCCCAACACTACTCCTGCTCTTCCAAGTTCACTTCCTACCAATAGATGCAATTATCCGAGCTCTTTTCCTAATAGAAGGTTTTCTTCCAGAGTAAGATCCACACCTGTAAAGTTTCGAGATTATAAAATGCAGTGACTTTTGGTATATGTGTTCTTTTAATCGTGCTTCCAGTTGTCATTGGAAGGTGTTATAACATTGCCATTTATTTTTAGTTGTTAATCTCGTTTTATTGTTTTTGGGTTAATTTCTTCTCATTTTCTTGCACATTTGTTTTCTTGTTAGGTTCTTCATTTATAGGAAGGGAGGTGTGTGGGGACCTATCTATGTTCTGGGATGGAGTGTTCCTTTGTGAGTATTCCCTGCGTGGAATACGGAATGAGGGGAGGTTGGCAGTTGCTGCCTGGGAGCTGGAGAGTGAAGACTAAATAAATGAAGTACTTACCGTTACCCTCGTTGTACTTCTTTTCAAACTCCCTTTAAATTGCGGTGGACGAATATATGTATAATTTACAAGTGACAATGGATATGCACTCCAAAAACTAGTGACAGATTCAGTGGGGTAGCAAGCTGTCCCTTCGCCAAAGAATCTCGTGTGTGTCTAGAAATACATTACTCTGGGCTGTCCTTTCATTTCTTGTCGGGAAATAACCTTACCCTTGTTACATAAAGGCACATCCTGATCATTTTCAAAAACCCATGACACCCCACACAATATTATTAGCAGCAAAACCACAAGAGCAGCACATATTATTTTCTGTTTGCGTGTCCACATCATATTAGGCTGGGCAACAAGAATCACTTGTTATTCTTCCTCAACAACCTGCCTACCAAAGGGATGCATAACGGATGATAAAATGGGGGGGGGCAAAATGCAAAGAAAATATACAAGTTCCCAGTGTACGCCAGAGCCTCACTGGTACAGGCTCCTATTGTCCATCAATACGTTGGCGCTCTTGAGCACCGGCGGTGGAGTTTGCTCTGTCCTAAGCTCTTTTAAGGTATCCCACTTCGATCAAGATGGTATACCTTCAAGGTATACTTCGGTCTTCCCTAACTAATATTCAAACAACTAAGATAAAGTAAGCAAAAATCCTTCACTAATTTCAGCTGATTCCGTTGGTACTATAACTCAGTACAACCTGTCTTACACAGTCCATCCCTAATCTCTTTTCTCCTTAGACTCAGTATACCTCAGCCGAGGGCGCAAGTTGTACCTGGTAGCCCCAGGCACCGTATGATCAGCGAACAAAGGCTCTTGGATAGCTCATATTTCTGGGGGAACAGCGTCATTCAACACATCCTCATTTTCCTTATCCGTTTGCGTCCACGTTAGCTGTGCATCGCTGAAAGGGACAAACCTAGGTACCTCTTCACACTCCGTGTCCCCAATTCCATCTTTGACCCACTGGTCATAGGGTAATGGTAAGGCAATCCTCCGACAGTGGGTCACGTGGACCCAGTTCTTACGGCCAGCAACCTTCACAGCAGTACGTGTCACCAACAAAACCTGCTCAGGACCTTTCCAGCGTGGCCTCAAACTTTTTTTCCTCTGGAAGTTGTGCAACAGGACAAAGTCACCAGGCTGGATATCGTGGCCGGGCCCCCTTTTGTGTAGAAGGTAGGGACTCCAGCACCTGTTGGCGAATAGAATGTAAACTTTCTGTTAACTGGCCAAGATAATCAAGCAACACAGGGTAGTCAATATCAGAGAACCTACGAGGATGCAGGATGCCCCAGACATTTGCCGGACGCCCAAACACGACCTCGTAAGGAGACAATCCTGTCCTAGAATGTGCTGTTGTTCTTGTTGACAAAAGAGCTAATGGTAAAGCATCCTGCCACTTTAAACCCTGTGGTCTCCTGAATTTTCGCCAGTTTCAGTTTGAGAGTACCATTGTACTTCTCAACCAAACCTGCTGACTGTGGATGATTGGCAGCATGACATTTTTGTTTTACATGAAGACCCTCACAAATCAATTGAATCACTTTCGCATTAAAATGACTTCCGTTGTCACTCCAGATAACCCGGGGCAAGCCGAAGCGAGGAAAGAACTCTTTCAGGAGTACCTTTGCAGTCGTAAACGACTCCTGGTGGCCCCCTGCCCTGGGCAACGCACCCAAACCAACGGACCACGCACGCAACCTGGGCTTCATCCTGGACTCCTCCCTCTCAATGACCCGACAAGTCAACGCCGTCTCCTCGTCTTGCTTCAACATCCTACGCATGCTGCGCAAGATCTTCCGGTGGATCCCCACCGAAACCAGGAAGACGGTCACCCAGGCCCTCGTCACCAGCCGACTGGACTACGGCAACTCCTCTACGCCGGAACCACAGCCAAACTTCATAAAAGACTCCAACGCATCCAGAACGCTGCAGCTCGACTCATCCTGGACATCCCCCGACACAGCCACATCGCCAGACACCTGAGAGACCAGCACTGGCTCCCCGTCCAGCAAGAGAATCACGTTCCGACTCCTCACCCACGCACACAAAGCCCTCCACAACCAAGGCCCCAGATACCTCAACGACCGTCTGACCTTCTACACTCCCACCCGTCAGCTACGATCGACCAACCACGCCCTCGCCGCCGTCCCCCGCATCCGAAGAGCCACAACGGGAGGAAGATCCTTCTCCTACCTGGCTGCCAAGACGTGGAACTCCCTACCCATCCACCTCCGCCTTACCCAAGACCACCTCTCCTTCAGGAAGCAACTCAAGACCTGGCTGTTCGAACAGTAGCGGACCCCCCTCCCCCAAGCGCCTTGAGACCCTCCGGGTGAGTAGCGCGCTATACAAATGATTGATTGATTGATGGTAATAGCTGTGTTATCTTAAGTGGGGTAAGCCTCAACCCATTTACTAAATGCACATACAACCACCAAAACATACTTAAGATTATTGCATCTCTCTAATTCAATATAGTCCATTTGAAGGACTTCAAAAGGAAAAGTGGGTGGTGCAAAATTACCAGGTGGTGTCGGGGTACCCTTCCCTGGATTATGCATCATACAGACCATGCAATATTTCACTAAATGCGCGGCTGTCTTAGAGATATTGTCATTCTGCCATACATGGGGTTAACAGCTTACAAATGCCTTTTGCACTAATATGAGCTGGACCATGTGCCATAGTAACCACAGGAAGAACATATGCATCTGTGCATCTGGCAACATCCATCTCTGCTTCCCTGATTTATCGATCCAACATTCTTCCTCATTTAACTGTGCTGTACTTTCCTGCCATTCTGCTAATTCTTCCATTTTGGCTTCACTTTGTATCTCCTTTACACTTTCAAGGGTATTTTCAAACATGACAACTTCAGGGAGCCACCTAGCTGGACCTGCTAAAAACATGCATTTCATCTTAGTTCGGGCCGTTTCCTTAGCTGTCTCATCTGCAAAAGCATTTCCTCTATCCACATCATCAGTAACCTTCTTGTGGGCACTGCATTTAATTATAGCCAATTTCTTGGGAGCGTTAAAGCTGACAAAAGCCTCAATATGAGGTGCCCATGCTGAATCTTGGTGCCATGAGAAGTAAGAAACCCTCTCTCAGCCCAGAGTCGCTCAAAATTATGTGCGACCCCGAAGGCATACTGGTTGTCAGTATAAATGTTGACAACCAGCCCTTCGCTCAATTCACAAGCTTGAATAAGAGCAACGAGCTCAGCAGCTTGAGCCGACTGATAGGGGACCGTGATGTCTCTACCACCGCGTGCAACGTAGTGACAGCATAGGCTGCCGTCGTGGTGCTATCTGGTAACTTAAAACAAGAGCCATCGACATATACTTCTCCTTGGGGGACAGATAAGGGAACATCAGTCAGGCCTACCCGTCCCTTCATCTCTTCTTCCGTCCGGAAGATACAATCATGTTTGTCAACCGCATCATTCTCAGAAGGGAGGGGTAGTAACGTGGCTGGTTTCAGAGTGGCACATCTTTTAATCGTAATATGCTTAGCGAACAATGTCAATTCATAGCCGGTGAGACGTGCACTGGTGAGGTGCTGTGTCTTTGTCTTATTCAAAAGTGTATCCACAGCATGGGGTACCATAACTGTGAGGTCAGTATCAAGTACGAGTCCAGCCGATTGTCTGATTGAAGTGGCCACATCCGCGACCGCTCTCAGACAACTCGGGAGTGCGACGGGATCAAGCACAACAGAGAAATAAGCACACAGCCTCTGCTTATCCCCACATTTTTGTGTTAGGACAGAAAGCGCGCAGCCAGCCATCTCGTGGACATAGAGCACAAACGGTTTGCCATAGTTAGGTGTGCCAAGCACTGGAGCCGAACAAAGCGCAGTTTTCAATTGCTCAAAAGACTGCTGACATTCAGACGTCCAAGGCAAAGGCTCATGCACTTCTTTTGTTGTCAATGCAAGCAAAGGTTTAATTAGTAGTGAATAGTTAGGAATCTACTGACGACAGTAGGAAGTGATACCTATAAAAGCGCGCATATCTTTTTGAGTTTGTGGAATGGGCATTTTAACAATGGTACTGATGCGCTCAGGGGTCAACCTCCTACCCTCCTTCGACAGTAGGTGACCTAAATAGGTGACCTCCTGTCAACAATACTGAAATTTAGAAAAGAAAACCTTATGTCCATGATGGGCCAAATGCAACAACAATTTGACTGTACTATCTTTGCAACCCTGTTCCATATCAGAAGCAATAAGGAGGTCATCAACATACTGCACTAATACATTACCTGGAGGAAGCTATAAGGAATCCAACTGACCTTTTAATGCTTGACTCTAAATACTAGGACTCTCTGTATAGCCCTGAGGAGTGTGACAGAATCTAAAACTCCTACCAGCCAGTGTGAACCCAAACAAATATATACTGTCTGGATGAATAGGAATACTAAAGAAAGCATTTTTCAAATCAATAACAGAAAATAATTTAGCAGTAGAAGGAATCATCGTCAAAAGCATAGTAATATCAGGAACCACAGGGAACTGTGGAATCACTATTTTATTAACCTCGCGCAGATCAATCACAAAACAATAAACATTATCATTGTCTTCAGAGGAACCTGAGGGTGTCTTTTAAGAATCGGAAGAAAAGGACTATTACAAATATTGGCAGATGTTTCCTCAACTACTCCCTTTTGTATCAAATCCTGAATAATCTGAAGAAGAGCCTGTTCTCCTGCCTGCGGTATCTTATACTGAGGAATGCGAGGCAATACAGCATTCTCTTTAACTTGTATAGAAACTGGTGGTATATGCAACAGCCCTACATTAGTGTCACCTGTAGCCCATAGAGTGGGTGGGACATCAGCGAATTCAGCTGGATGGGGTGCATCCTGAGACAAACACTGTTTAGTACTCACATCCGGACCCATAGTAATATAAACACCTGCAGTAGAGCAATAGATAGTAGCATGCAACTTCTTCAACAAATCCAAACCCATCAAATTCTCACCACAGTTGGATGTCAACAAAAACAGAGATTCCACAGTGAAAGGACCAACAGACAATGCAAGGGGGCATGAAATGGGGCTTACAACCGGTACACCTGAAGAACCTACTGAAACATTATTGTGGCCAGACAGAGCCGCCCCAGGGACCATATGTCGAGAAACAGAACTCTTTGTCGCACCTGTGCCCATCAAAAATTCCTTAGTCGAGCCTTGCAAATCCGCTGTGACATAAGGACCACGCTGATCTACAGGTATCTGAACTGGTCCCTCACCCTGTCCCTGGCTGTCCTAGCTATAAGACATACCTGTCACCTCATCCATATTGTAATCATCATGATAATACTGTCCATCACGAGGGTCATCAAAGTAATTATTATCAGAGCGACCCTATGAAACCGTAGCATTCTGAGCTCTCTCAGTCCCATGACCTCTCCCACCAGCACCTCGCCCTCTAGGAGCTGCAACTTTCTGTAAAAGCACAGGGCACTGGTACCCCAATGACCATCCTCCTTACAATATGGACACTGATTTGGCCCTAAAGGTGTCGTTGAAGGCTGCCTACTGGTACGTGGAAGCTGTCTGGAAGGGCCACCTCATCCCCTATTTCCCCTAAACGCTTGTTGCAACAACACCTTCATTTTTAAATCCTTATGTTTCTTATCAGTCCTATCCTTTTCCTCCTGGTCTCGGTGTTCATAATACTGGGCCATATTCAAAATAACAGAGGGAGAAGACGTGGACCAAGTACTCTCAGATGCCTGTAAACGAGTCGTAATTTCAGGAAGAAGGTTAGAAACAAACCTGTCAACAAACAATCAAACTCCTCCCTTAATAGACATATCCTGCAACCTAAAGACCAAAAACGTACCTTCAAAGCGGGTAAAGAAATCAGACACACTCTCATCCTTCTTCTGTCGACAAGCTGTCAATTTGTCCCAGCTTACCTTCTTAGGTGGAATAAGTGAATGCATGTATGTAATAATACGACCTGGCAAGTATCTCAGCTCGGGGTTTATCACCTGGCTTCCTTTCCTGATCCCATCCTTTAACCCGTTGACCGCGGCGTGAATTCCGCCGCGGTGCAGGCAAATTAATGAGAGGGCGTGTTTCGGACGGCCCCTGGCCGTCCTCCACACACACCCACTGTGACGTCGGATGGCCGGGGGCCGTCCTCCGCACCGAACGGGTTAATCACATCCCATGTACCACCCAACTCCGCGACATGGTCTTGAGTATGAACCTGTCTCCAAACATCAACAGGAACGAGAAGACCAAAAAACATTTCAATATCAGCAAGAGTCATTACAGTAGAAGAGGCAGCCTCTGTTAATTCTTTATAATAAGCTGTAGGATTTTTCCTAGGGTCAGGCAAAAGAGTCTTAAGGGCTAAAACCTTACTCCTTTTACACGGAGTATAAACCCATTGCTCCTGGAAACGGGCTGGTACAGCCAGTCTAGTGACATTACCACACTGATCCGTTAACTCAGGTATCTCTGGGTGATATATGGGATGGGCCTCCCGCATCGGAAACTGAGTTTTCTGAGTAGGGCTCCTCTCATGTAGTCTACCCCTGTAGGCAATTAGAGTGGTAACATTCCCAAATACTTGGCCTGGCTCCAAATCAGTAGCATATACACGATCTCTAATATCAAATAAAATTTGAGGCGCTTCTGTCCCAATGTAAGTTTGCCAAAGACTAATCAATGTATCAGACATATGCTTAAGGGCATGTTGCTGTATAAAGGGTTCAAAATCTCGCATAACTTCCCAAACATCCTCAACACCATAAATCGCATTACGAGCCCACCTCGAAGGCTGGTCAGCTATTACTTGTTTCTCTTCATCCCCTACCCCAGATCGCACTAACGGGCCCATTCGCTCCTTGAATTCCGTCCAATCTCTATCCTCAAACCCACGTACTGGCGTCCCAGCATTCAAAGGCGTCAGAGAATGAAAGACCATAGAGGGAGAAGCAACAGAGGTAACAGGCACAATCGTTGTCAACGCTTGTACCGGAGAAAGAACGGAAGATACAGGAGTTGAAACAGTAGATGTGCTAGGGTTCATAGTTGTCAAAGATGGCGAGGACAAAGAAGGAGCAGGAGGCGCCGTAGCCAAAGCCGTCGAAACAACAGCCGTAGATATGGGAACAGCCAAAGCAGACATAACAGGCTGCTGTGACTGTAAGGGAACGGCGGGATATATCCTTTGCGGGGCATAAGGAGGCGGGGGTCGAGTATCTAACAACTCCTCTACAAAAGAATCATCTTCTTCTTTGGCCATATAAGACTTATCAATATGCAACCGAAATCTCCTATCTTCACATTCAATTCCGGACTCTTGTTTTTCTCTATCATATGCCACAGCTTTCTGTGTCAATGTTTGCATTTTTCCTTTCCATGCATCCCTTTCCATCTTTAACCGGCTCTGTCTAGCCTCCTTCTGCCAAGTTCTGAGGGAGTCAAACATGGACTGTCTACTTCTTTTCTTAAATAACTGCTCCTGTAAAAACCAAATTTTATGTTCATCAAAAGTGCCCGTCAATGGCCACCGCAACTCGGCATTGTCCCTCGTATATTTGTGCCATAATGTACTAAACATAATAGGGCCAAGACCATGCTTCATATACATATCAAAATTAGGGCTGCCTTCAGGAGGCGCTGGCTGAGCTTCTTCCAATCGAGCATCTGCAAAACAAAAACGACAACACAAATTCCAAATTTTGCTGAAGCCAGGCATTTCGAAAAGAAAAACAAATTCGTTATTTTTACCTGGCAAAGTAGTTGCAAGTACTTTTATCGAAACAGACCTCAGACCGTACCAAACTCAAACCACAATGGTACCATATCCACAAAGAACCAAAACAAACTCACCTGATATCAGTAGTACAAACGAACCAGTTCTCCACTGCCGACTCTTCAGACCAAATGGTCAGATGCAAGGGTTTTGCCGTTCAGGACTCCAGTCGGGATGCCCCCTGGGCGAGGCACCGTCTGGCGGGACAGAAGGGGTGGCTGTGAGTAACAGAAACTCTTTGTGCAGAGATCCCTGAGCCGTCTGTCCGACCCGACGATATCCTCGGCCTCTCCCGTCTGCGGAAAGGGGATGGATCAATCACCCAAAGGAGTCCCTGTTCGGGTGCCAACTGAAGGAAATTACCCGTTTAGGGTCACCCGGGTCACTAATGACCACCTCTCAGCCTTCTGTACCAAATGAAGAGTCGGTCAGACAGTAGAGAATACAAACCAATAACTGTTTATTCATATATACTCAGAGCGGAGCCCAGTCTGGCCAGTCGCTAGGAGTGTTGCAGAGGGGACTGAAATCAACAAGCATAGAGATACATTATGTACATTTTTGTAACTGGGCTAAAACACACCCACAGTTGAATTTTCCAGGCAGGTGCAGCTAAACAGTGAAATACAAAAAAACGATTTCAGCGGTTCCATCATTTACAAAGTATCTCAATTCCAAGGTCGTCCATTCGGGCCCGTCACCAGACTAGTGGGAGAGGGCCTCTATCTAGTGAGAAAGGTATGCGATAATACGAACAGTGTACTCATTACAGGAACAAGTCTAACATGGCAGAAACGAAACTTATAGTTGAGCATTTCTCATAATCAAACTAAATCAGTTTCAGACAGCCTAAAATGGCACCTGCAAAGAAAATGGTGCAGCGAATACTAACTTACATAGGGCAATGCACAAACGTGAACATTTCTAGTCTAACACAGTAATACGCTGTATTGCCTTAAATATGGCACATTCCTGCCCTTTCCCTATCATGCAGTGCAGAAAGGTGACTTGCTGCGCTGCACTGTATGACTATTTCAATCAATCATTCAAACTTTATTTCGGTCGTTGCGACCATAAAAGTGCAAGTGCATACAGTACAAAGTTAAGAAATTGAATTTGTGGGAATAATACATTAAATATATTACAGCCACGGAAGTGCAAATGCATACAGTACAAATCTTCAAGTTTGAATACATGACAAAAATTCACTAGATACATTTCTAAAATCATTATTAAAAAATATAGCAATAAGATAAAAAGACAATAAAACAACAGCTAAAAAAGATAAAAGTGTATATGGCCGAGGAGAAAGCCCCGGTAAAGTGCATTAGGGATCCCACTGTAAGATTGCAATGGAAAAGTAAGACCATATGTTACATTATAAAAGCCCAATGTTACTGCCTAACTCTCATTTAGAGTGTATTAGAGAGTCAAAAGGAAGAACCATAAGGCACGTCACATCACGTCTTTAGTGCGTGCCTTCTAATTATCCACATTTTTCCAAGGAACTTGGCGATTGCGCAAGCAACTAATGGTCTTGTATCGGATTTTAGGATGGCAGCGCATCTTGATGACATTGTGTTCCCTACAACCTACAGATGCGTGCTAACCTTATACATCTCGGGGAGTTATACATCGGACAAGCAAAGACGATATGGGCAATTGACTCAATGGAGCAAGGGCAGCCAGGACAATGCATCTGCGCAGATGAAGGCCGTTGCCACGCAGCTGTAAAGGAGTTCACAGGAAGGGATCCAAATCTAAATTGGATATAGAGCTTCCCATCCTGTGGGATCATGATGACCTCCATGTATTGCTCATATGCGCTTTGAAATTTGAAATCCATGAATTCTATTGTAAGTCGGCCTCCAGGCGAGTGTGATACATTAGACTGGGCCACCCAGTTCCAATATTGCATCTTAACCTGTCGTGTAGTTCCTATAGTACCCCTGCAGGACCTGCGCGTTTGGATAACATATACTGTGGGCTTGGTGGCAGACTGACTCTGTGCACCCCCACCGTATATGTTAGCCTGGTTTGCATTAGCTAGCTCACAGTGCCACTAGAATCTCCTCCTCTCGGGGAGAGACTAGTTTCTGGCAACCTTAGATCATGACAACCCAAATTCCTCAGAATCGTGGAAACAATGTACTACCTTTCGCTCAGTCACTCGTGCTTACTTATTCGGTTTGTCTCAGAGAGTTACACAGAATAAACAGTCGGGCGTTTCAATAAGTATTTATTGAACAGTTGTTATTCTAGTGTAAAATATATGTGCTGCGGCAACCAGCAGACAATAGCAGAGATATATTATCAGCAGTACGATAAAAGCAAAGGGATAGAACAGTTCTACCATATTGCGATAATCATGAATACATACATGAATATAAAAGCATTATGGAAGTGCGCGTACTCCTACGATGCCTAACTAGATGTACCTGAGTGAACTATCATATGTGTAGGTCTAAAAGCCTAAGAGCCAAGAATCCCTCTAGGATTTAGTCGAACCCCCATACCTGAATAGAGAGAGTGTGGGACACCGTCCTGGTCTCGAGTTGGACACCCCGCAAGGGCTGTGTTAGACCGCTGTCAGCTGGAGCGACTGCATGCAGGAGCCTCAGCATCTCTGGTCAGTGTGTCAGCATGGAAGTCTCAGTTCCCTCTGTCTTACCGGGGCAAGATGTGGTGTATTTATACCCTAAAGAGTCTCGGTCCTCAGTATGGATTGTATTGGTCTGTCGTTAGACATGAGGAAGACGTCAGGGGTGAACTTTGTACATACATATTATGCAGGTGGTGTATTCCTAGAGAGCCATGCATAATTGATGAGTACAGTGTGGGCCTGTGTTTGGGAAAAACCCTGCTGTATTCAAAACCACAGGATAGATAACGTTCAGCCCTCAGAGCACGTTGTGTACTACCAAGGACCAATGTAGGGGAAAGATCATGCCTATATAAGGAATCATGACTATAATAGGACATGTACAGTTATGACCATAATTGGGCATATGCGGCTATGACCATAATAGGGAAAGTACGAATATGACCATATTAGGGCAAATATGAATACGTCCATTTTAGGGCATGTACGAATGGGTCTACATTAGGGCCTCTATACGGGACATAACAAACCAGCCCTTTGCTTGGTAATGAACAGGGGTCTTTAGCGTCCCAGGAGCTCCCTAAGCCTGTTGTTGTGAGTAGTGGCCTGTCTTTAGTGAACCACCCGATTTTATTAAAACGGTCAAGTTTGGAAACTTCGTCAGATACGGCAGCGTAATGGGAGAGCTCTGGGGTTAATTTCAGGCACAACCAAAAAAGCAGGGGGCGAAGTCGTGCTTTGTCCACAATGGATGGTCTGCCCATATCTAATCTTAAAGGAAGGAGCGGGGTGCTCTGGAGAAGTGAACAAAGGGATCTCAAGAATTTGTTCTCAGTGATGAGGAGTCCCTCCAGGTTACCAAACCCCCAGAGTTCTGTCCCGTACAGGGCGGAGCCCACTACTTTGTGGTCGTGAATCTGTAGTGGCGCTGCTATTGGTCTTGACTGGGAGCACCTGTGCTCCTTCATCAGAGCCCCCATGATCTGCTTCTGTTGAAGAGTCTGCTTCGTAATGTTGTGCTTCCAGGCCATTTCCTCAGAGAGGGTCACGCCCAAGTAGTCGAATGTTGCTACTCTCTCAAGGGGAATCCCCCAAGGGTCGAATTCCCTTTAAACGATTTGTGGGGGTTCATCAATAGAAGTTTTGTTTTCGATGTGTTGACCTCCAGGCCTCTCAATCCCCAGAAAGCATCAAAGCGATCTAACAACAGTTGAAGACCACTGGGGGTCTTGGAGACCAACAGCGTGTCATCTGCAAACAGTAGAGTTGTTACTTTGGTGCTCCCCAAAGTAGGGGCATCAGCGGGTATTTCGCTAGGTGGTTGACCACTCCATTGATAAAGAGTGGAAACAGGGTAGGAGCCAACACACAGCCCTATCTGACCCCCCTGTCGACACTAATCAGGTCTGTCAACTGCCCTTGTTCCCCCCAGCGGACCCTCGCGAAATTGTCCTCGTGAAGGCGAATAACCAACACGAGGTTCGGGGAAGGGAGACCCAGCTCCTGCAGGACTTGCCATAGTTTGTGCCTGGGGTTGAGATAGAAAGCCGACTTCAGGTCAATGAATAGACTATCCCTTTCTATAGTAACTGTTTTCCAGGCCAATAATGAGAATCTGAAAACCTGATCGATGGTGCTGACTTTCTTTCTAAACCCTGCTTGGAATGGGGACAGGATGTTAGACTCCTCCATCGAAGCCATGATCTTCGTAAGAAGTGCACCGGAGAAGACCTTTTGAGCACCATCGATCAGGCTAATGGGCCTGTAGTTAGATGGTAGCGAGCGATCGCCCTTCTTAAAAACCAGGATAACCCCGGCTTCCTTCCATGAAGGTGGTATTGGGGCCCCAGCAGCAATTTCATTAGCAAGTGCCCAGATATACTTGGACCAGTTGTCGGTGTCATGAAGGAAAACGTTGCCAGGTACACCATCAGGCCCGAAGCTTTATTCCTACCCACTGAGTGTATACTTTGTGTGATTTCCTCTAAGGAAAAAACTCAGAGGTCCGAGGGTTCTTACAGTTGGCGATCGAGCCTTCACTAACCATGGCTCCTATTCCAGTGTAGACTGCAGAGAAGTGCTCATGTCAGATGGAAATGGCAATGTTATTGGCCGGAGGCCTCGGTCTATCGGTGTCACCCCTCGTCACCAGAAGCCAAAATTGTTGTGAGTCCTTACTCTGGCAAGCATCCTTTATCTGGAGCCATCGATTCTCCTCCCAGTCCTTTTTGGCTTTGGCCTGTGCTTTCTTTTAGGAACTCCTTGCTTCTTTTAGCTCCGTTGTGTTATTTGCTCTAATGGCAGTGGCCAATTGTAATCTTGATTTTCTACACTCCTGGTTAAACCAGGAGGAATGGGAGCTAGCTGGTTTCAGTTTGCTTTGAGGCCTAAGGGGGATACTAAAATATGATGCTACCTGGTTAAAAAAGTGTGTGTGGCAGTACGTAATCTTTAGAAGCCTGTCGTACTGCTCAAGTAGGCTGAGTAGCTCACTAGTGCTCTCTAGGAGTTTGCCCTTCATGGCTTCTAATTTTAAAGTATTGGTAGCTACGCGTGCCCACTTGAGCCGCCTATTGTTATTAGTCGGGCATACCTCCTTGGTAGAAAGTCTTATGTGGGGGTGACCAAGATTTTTGTCCCACAGTGATGACATATCAAGCTCAAGAGGATTGTGGTCACTATCGGTGGTCGACCCAACTACCATATCCAACGCTCCATGCCACAATCTGACATCCAACAAGATGTAATTGATACGTCTCATATTGGTGGTTCTATTGAAGGTGTTTGCCCCATCTTATCGGACTTAGTCCGGCCATTGGCAGCCCTAAGCCCATACTCGAGGGTTAGAGCATGAAGCTGTAGCACTGTACAAGTCCATTTCTTAATAGGTGGCAAGTCTAGGGGGGGAACGAGCCACATCTCGTCCACCTTGTCACTGTCAGTTACAACTTTGGAATCTAGAGGCTCGAAGGTGATGTTGAAATCCCCTGCTACTATTAACAGAGACTGTAGCTCCCTCTCCTCTAGACAATTTTCCAATGCCAGAAGGGTAGGAGAGCTACAACCAGCCTTGGAGCCCTGGGCATAAACATTAAAAAGATCAAACCCTGTGTCATTCCTACCCCTGGTATGAATTGCTAGAATGTCGGGGCTTTTGATCTTGAGTTCTTGGATGGTGCACTGAAGATTAATTTTTACCCAGATCTAAAGCCCCACAGCAGGTTGTCCTGTTCTGCTGGCGACTGCTGGGCAGCAATAAGTAACATATCCGGGGATGAAGACAGGGGTAATGGACCAAGTTTCCTGCAAAAAACAGATGTCAAATTGCTCTATATGCTGGATCCAATGGGTAAGAGCCAGTTTGGGCCTCACTCCGGTGACATTCCATGATAGTATACGAAGTTTAGGAGGTGATCCTCCAAGAGCTGGGCAGATAGATTGGGTCTCGTTCGTTACGTAGCCTATCTCTGGGCCTGCAGTGGTATCTCGCTGTGTTACAATCTGCTCTCTGGGGGTGTTGCTATTAGGCTGTAGGTCCGGCAACCCCAGGCTATTGGGCTTTAAAGATGGTAATGATGGATCAGTATAGTGCCTCAAATTAATTCCTAGATACTCAGCCTTTCTTGTAAAAGGAGGTGACAAATGGGCTGGTCTGGCTCAGCTTGTCAGTCAATCGTTGATAGCTAATGGTGAGTCGGAGCCCAAAGGAATACCAAGCCTAGAGGTTGTTGGCAGCTGTTCGGTGCTGAAGGGATTGCATTTTAGACGAATGCCCGTTGGGCTGGGTGAACATGATCTAGCCTCTAGGGCTAGAAGGTTGTGGACTAAGTTCACATCCCTGAGATGTAATTCTATGCAATCGGTTGGATAAGTATGATGTGATAGCCTTTGTGCCCATAAAATGTCCTCCCTAATGACAGATCTACACCCCCTCACCTTGCGAATCCAGTGTATGGATTTGTTCATCAAAGAGTATTTGCCTCATGCTTCATGTGTGGGGGAGTTTTTGGCACATTTGTCATATAGATAGACCTTGAGCGACTTTGGGCCTGATCGTTCCTGTAGCTTGGTCGGTGATCGATGCCTACTTCTGTATAGTCTCTGCTGTGCCTCTCATCTAATCTACTCTTGACAACAGGGATTGTAGAGGGAAGGATGGGAATAGACATTAGAGGGACTATACTATTTGAAGAGTGCGGTGGTTCCTGTGTGGGTCCCTTTGCCTGCTCTAGGTGGCAATCTCCTGAGGTGCCTCTATCTAACAAGAATTTAACTTGGTCGTTAAGGGCTAGAATTAGTGTTTTTAGAGAAGGGACCTCAGCCTTCAGATCTGAAATAATCCTAGCAGTGTCCTCGCACTGCGAGATTGTCTCCCCAGGGAAGCCCTCAGCCCTTCGCACAGTTGGTTCTTTCTCTATTGATTCCATAGTAGCCCTTATCGGGGGAGGATCTTTCTCTAGCTCCTGCACTTCCCCCTGTCGGGAGCAGGTTTGATCTTGAAGTGGTAAAAACCTATTTGATAAGGCAATGTTGGTAATGCCATCAGTGTCAGTGCCTACTAAGAATTTATCTACCGTAGCAATGGGGTGTAGGGGTATGCCTTCCTCCAAATTGCCGGTGACGGCTATGAAATGTGTAAAAGAAACAATTGACGGACGGAATGCTGGACAATGCAAACATTCACCCCCAGTCACAAGGATCTGAGTTAAATCCATCATTCTTTTGCTCACCACACCACCCCAGTTTGGACCCAGCCATATGCAAATCAGTCTTGACCCTGTTTCTTCTGGGAACAGTCCAGCCCGAACTGCCAAGCCAGGTCTTCCCTGGACCGGAAACAAGCATCCTGGGACCGGTTTCAGGGCATCACCCTTCATCAGCCAGGCTAGCTTGAATCCTGTGGTGTAGTGAGCACGGGACCCACGTCTGGGCATACCCTTCCCACTTAGGGCGACATATGCAAAAGAAACAATTGACGGACGGAATGCTGGACAATGCAAACATTCACCCCCAGCCACAAGGATCTGGGTTAAATCCATCATTCTTTTGCTCACCACACCACCCCAGTTTGGACCCAGCCATATGCAAATCAGTCTTGACCCTGTTCCTTCTGGGAACAGTCCAGCCCGAACTGCCAAGCCAGGTCTTCCCTGGACCGGAAACAAGCATCCTGGGACCGGTTTCAGGGCATCACCCTTCTTCAGCCAGGCTAGCTTGAATCCAGTGGTGTAGTGAGCACGGGACCCACGTCTGGGCATACCCTTCCCACTTAGGGCGACATATGCAAAAGAAACAATTGACGGACGGAATGCTGGACAATGCAAACATTCACCCACAGTCACAAGGATCTGGGTTAAATCCATCATTCTTTTGCTCACCACACCACCCCAGTTTGGACCCAGCCAAGGGTGACATACCCTGAAACCGGTCCCAGGATGCTTGTTTCCGGTCCAGGGAGGACCTGGCCTGGCAGTTCGGTCTGGACTGTTCCCATGGGGCACAGGGTCAAGACTGATTTGCATATGGCTGGGTCCAAACTGGGGTGGCGTTCACCTCTTATAATACATTAGACACTGTATTCATTTTTTCATGGTCATGAAAGTCACCAATGATGAGAAACGTGAGCAAACTGGCGAGTACCTGCCAGCAGCTCCCTTGGTGATGCTTACGTGAGGTACTTTCTGATCTTCACACACTTTTTCTTTCTTTTTGTACACACTATTAACTGGGGGTACAAGTGGGGTGGACTGGTAAACACAAAAAATTGTGGACATTTAGGATTGGACATAATTGGCATTTGTTAGAAGCAAGCGTTTGGGCAGAGATATTAGTATCCTGCCTTCAGGATCCCAGAAAGTTGTTATATGTCCAAAAGCAATCAGGTCTATTTAGTATAATGTTCGATTTTGAGTGGCGGGCGACCTGATTGATCAATTCCCTCTTATGCTCCTTAGTGTGGATGATAGCGAACACAGGGCCCAAGTCACACTTTCTAGATGTATAAAAAATGCAAGGGGAGCTTGAGAATAATAATGGAGATACCCTACAACTTGGCTTTTAGTGTTGAGGGGGAAATAATAGATGTGTTTACATATCATATGTGTCTAGGCTAATATACGACGTAATGTAATACTTAGGAAAGCAGACCCTCTCAGAGCATAAGGAGTACTCAAACCAGGCCTGGGCGTAGTTCGCGGAGTTTTGCTACGCGGAACTCCGCGAAGTTACAAAAAAACTCTGCGAAGTTCCGCGAGTGGCAGAGTGCCGTGCGAACTGCAGTTTGTGCTGGTATTCCTGCCGCTCGGGTAGAAATTCTACCTGAGCGGCAGCTCGCGCTCGCGAACTTACCGTTCGCGATCAAGAGCGGGAAAAAAACTCTGCTGCACATCGCGAAGCGGAGTTTTCTGCACTCCGCGGAGTGCGGAGTGTGGATTGCAGAAAACTCTGCAAACTCCGTGAACGGAGCGAAGTTCACCGCCCAGGCCTAACTCAAACTGAACAAGATAAAAAAGACGACAGATCAATCAGTGATATGGTTAGAAACCTCACATCAAAATCAGATAGCTACAGTTGAAAATATGGGTGTTCACAGAGAAGTAAATGTTGTTGCCAGAGTCTCAATTTCTCTAGTGGCCAGTGTTGGAATGAAAAATGTTTTGGTCGACCCCCTTATGCATTGTACGATTTAAGTTAGCATTTGCGGCAACATTTTGTATTCAGCTGCCATTTTGTACCATGATCGAAACTAAACTTCTGTCTCATTCTGTTTGAATCAGCAGAAAGCAGCCTCGATATTTTTTTCTATTTCTCCAAGGTTGAGCTTCGCTGCACTAATGAATAGACTGTTTTGTCGTTACATACCTTTCCCGTTAGATAGGCCTGCTCCCACCCTTAGAGTGGCGGGCACGGGCAGAGTAACCTTGAAACTGAGATAGCATGTACCCAGTCTCAGGATTGCAGCTCATCCCTCTGTGTCTCCTTTGTTCACCAGCTACTAATTGGAAAATTCCAGTCTGGGCGTGTTCTTAGGGGTACTGGAAATGTATATCATGTATTACCATGTTGGCGGGGGTCAGTCCCTCTGCAGCAATTCAATGGAGGCTGGTCAGCCTGGACTCCGCTCGAGTGTATGACTAATAAATAACTTTGGTTTGTATTCTCTACTGTCTGACCGACTCTTCATTTGTTTGGAAGGCTGAGAGGTGGTCGCGAGTGACCCGGGTGGCCCAAATCGGGTCACTTCCTTCAGTTGGCACCCAACAGGGACCCCATCGGGTGTGGCCCTTCCTCGCCCACAGACGGGTGAGGAGGTCGGGGCCGCGTCAGGTTGGACGGGCTACCAGGGATCCCTGCACGAGAGAGTCTGGTACTCGCAGCTGCCCCGTCTGCCTGACCGGGCGGTGCCTCGCCCAGTGGTAATCCCGGCTGGGGTCCTGCACGGCGAAACCCTTGGATCTGACTGTTTGGTCCGAAGAGTCGGCAGTGGAGAATAAATTTGTTTGGCCTGTATGCACCAGGTGAGTTTGCTTTGGTTCTTTGTGGCTATGGCACCATTTTGGTTTGTGTTTGGTACGATCTGAGGATCGTTTTTGGACAAGCGCTTGAATTTGTTTGAGTTCCTTGTGAACATGGTACCACTTTGGTTTGTATTTGATGAGGTCTGAGGACCAATTTTGGAAAGATATTTGCAAATATCTGCTCGACATAAATAGTGAACTTGTTTCCTTTTGAAAGATGCTGTGCTTTAGCAAAGTGTTTGGTTTGGGCTGTCATTGTTGTTCTACTGATGCTCGATTGGAAGAAAGTCAGCCAGCGCCACCAGAAGGCACTCCAAATTTTGACATGTATGTGAAACATGGCCTTGGCCCTATTATGTTTAGTACGGTTATAGCACAAATATACGAGGGACAATGCCGAGTTGCAGTGGCCATTGACAGGCACTTTTGATGAACAGAAAATTAATTTTCTACTGGATAAATTGTTTACGAAAAAAAGTAGGCAGTCGATGTTTGATTCCCTCAGAACATGGCAAAAGGAAGCTAAACAGAGATGAATGAAAGCAGAGAAGGAGGCCCGGAAGGGAAAAATGCAGACAGTGACTCAGAAAGCTGTAGCGTATGATAGAGAGAAAACAGAGAAAGGGATAGAGTGTGCTGATAGTAAGTTTTGATTGCAATGTGAAAAGTCTTATCTTGCCTGAGAGGAAAATGATGCACTTATGGAGAAATTGTTAGATGCTGAACCTCTACCCCCATACGGCCCGCAGAAAATAGACCCTGCCATCCCACAGCCTCAGTCGTCTGTCTCTTCTGCCTCTGCTGTTTCTGTTTCTTCTGTCATTGATCCAGCTGCTTTGGCATCCGCGCCTCCTGTCTTTTCTTTGGCTTTGCCTTCTGCGCCTGTGATGACCGCGAGTCTTCCTGCTACGCCTCTTCTTTCATCCTCTTTCTCGCCAGCCCTTACACCTACGACACAGTCATTAGCGACATTGGTGCCTGTTCCCTCTATTACTGCTCCTTCCCTGTTCCTCCATTCCCCGACATTACTGAGTAGCGGAACGCCTGTACGTGGATTAGGGGACGGAGACTGGGCAACTGCTAGGGAGCGACTGGGGTGGATATTGATACGATCTGATGTGGGCGATGAAGAGAAGAAGGTGGTAGCCAATCAGGCCGCTCAGTGGGCTCGTCACCCCATCTACAGTGTGGAGGATGTGTGGAGTGTGATGAAAGATTATGAGCCGTTTGTACATCAGCATGCCCTTAAGCACATGTCGGCTACTTTGATTGGACTGTGGGAGCAGTGTTTCTATGATGTAGCACCCCAGATTATTTATGATATTAAGGACAAAGTGTGTGCTGCTGATATGGCACCTAGTAAGGTCTTTGGTAATGTTGCAATGCTGGTCGCTTATCGAGATAGGCTGCTTGAGAAGAGCCTGAAGACATTATCCCAGTTTCCGATGAGGGAAGTCCATCCCATTTATCACCCTGAGTTACCGGAGCTACAGGATCAGCAGAATGTTGTTGTTCCACCAAGGGTAGAGGCCCGTTTTTTAAGAGCAGTGGGTTTATACTCCATGGAAGAGGAGTGAGGTTTTGTCCCTTAAGACTCAGTTACCCAACCCTAGAAAAAAATCCTACTCCATATTATAAGGAATTGACAGAGGCCGCTTCATCAACAGTGATGACGCTTGCAGATATTGAAATGTTCTTTGGTTTACTGGTACCCATTGATATTTGGAGGCAGGTACACACAGGGGACCACGTTGTGGAATTGGGTGGCACCTGGGATCAGATTAAGGCATGGGACCAAGAGAGAAAGCCTGGTGAGAAGCCTATGGCCGAGATACTAGCTTTGCCTGGCCGAATTATTACCTATATGCACTCCCTTATTCCACCGAGAAGGGTAGATTGGGACAAGTTAACGGCATGTTGCCAGAAGAAAGATGAGAGGGTGTCTGATTTTTTCACTCGATTTGAGGGTGTGTTTCTGGATTTTAGCGGACAGGATTTGTCGGTGGAAGGGGGTGTCCGACTGTTCGTTAACAGATTTGTTACAAACCTGCTCCCTGAGATTGCGACTCGGTTGCAGGCTTCGGAGAGCACTTGGACTACCTCCTCCCCTTCTGTAATATTGAGTATGGCACAGTATTATGAACACAGGGAACATGAGGAGAAGGAGAAGGTGGAGAAAAAGCACAAGGAATTGAAAACAAAAGTGTTGTTGCAGCAGGCTTCTCGGGGGAATGGTAGAGGACGTGGTGGTACAGCCCGCCAGCTGCCTCGGACCAGCCGGAATACTACGCCTGTAGGGCCGAATCAGTGTGCATATTGTAAAGAGGAGGGACACTGGTGTAGCGAGTGTCCCGTGTTGTTGCAGAAAGTCACGGCCCCTAGAGGACGAGGTTCTCATGGACGGGGTCGTGGAGCTGGTGGACAGGACAGAGCCCAGCATGCTGCCGCCTCACAGGATCGTTGGGATAGTAACTACTTTGATGACAACAGGGGTGGCCAGTATTATCACGATGATTATGATCTGGACGAGGTGACAGGAATGTCTCACAGCTAGGACAGCCAGGGACAGAGTGAGGGACCAGTCCAGATACCTGTAGATCAGCGCGGTCCTTACGTTACTGCAGATTTGCATTGCTCAGCAAAGAAATTCTTGGTGGATACAGGTGCAATGAATAGCTCTGTTTCACGTTCACTGGTCCCTGGGGCAGCTCTGTCTGGCCATAATAACGTTTCAGTAGGATTTTCTGGTGTACCGGTTGTGAGCCCCATTTCCAAACCTCTTACACTGACTATAGGTCCTTTTATTGTAGATTCACCATTCTTGTTGACATCTAATTGTGGGGAAAATCTGATGGGCTTAGATCTATTAAAGAATTTGCATGCGACAATTTATTGTTCCCCGGACGGTGTTTACATGACGATGGGTTCCGTATGTGGTCAGCACTAAGCAGTGTCTGTCCAAAGATGTGCCTCTTCCTGCTGAGTTTAAGGATGTGCCGCCCACGTTGTGGGCGACGAGTGACACGGATGTAGGACTCTTACAGATACCACCAGTTTCTATTAAGATTAAAGACAATGCTATCTTGCCTCGTATTCCCAGTACAAATACCCCAAGCAGGGGAGTGAGCTTTGTTGCGGATTATACAGGACCTGATTGGGTCGGGAGTTGTGGAAGAGACGACTGCTAATGTGTGCAATAGCCCTATCCTTCCCATCCTTAAGAGGGCACCTTCGGGGTCCTCTGATGACCACTCTGATGTTTATCGTTTTGTAATTGACTTGCGCGCAGTTAATAAGATAGTATTTCCTCAGTTCCCAGTGGTCCCTGACATTACTGCCCTTTTGACAATGATTCCTTCCTCTGCTAAATACTTTTCTGTCATTGATCTGAAGAATGCATTCTTTAGTATCCCGATCCATCCCAACAGCAGGCACTTGTTCGGTTTTACCCTAGCTGGCAGAAGCTTTCGATTCTGTCGAGCTCCTCAGGGCTATACTGAGAGCCCTAGTATATATAGCCAAGCTTTGAAAGCCCAATTGGACTCCCTCACGTTTCCCTCAGGTAATGTATTGCTTCAATATGTGGATGATATTCTCATTGCTTCTGACACTGAAAGAGATGCAAAGACAGTACAGTTAAGTAGTTGCTTGCATGTGGCTCACCACGGACATAAAGTGTCCCTTTCTAAATTTCAATATTGTCGACAGGAGGTCACCTATTTAGGTCACCTACTGTCGAAGGAGGGTAGGAGACTGACCCCTGAACGCATCAGCACCATTGTTAAAATGCCTATCCCTAAAACTCAGAGGGATGTGCGCGCTTTTATTGGCATTACTTCCTACTGTCGCTAATGGATCCCTAATTATTTGTTACTAACAAAGCCTTTGCTGGCACGAACAACTAAAGATGTGCATGTACCCCTGCCCTGGATGCCTGAATGTCAGCAGTCTTTTGAGCAATTAAAAGTTGCGCTTTGCTCTGTACCTGTGCTTGGTACGCCTGACTACATGAAGCTGTTCGTGCTGTACGTACACGAGACGGCCGGTTGTGCGCTTTCTGTCTTAACATAGGCCTTTGGAGGTATGCAACGGCCATGTGCTTATTTTTCTGCTCTTCTTGACCCTGTCCCAAGAGCCCTCCCGAGCTGTTAAGAGCGGTCGCGGCAGTGGCCATCTCTATAAGGCAATCGGCTGGGCTCGTACTTGATACCGACCTCACAGTCATGGTACCCCATGCTGTGGATACACTTTTGAATAAAACCAAGACACAGCACCTCACCAGTGCACGTCTGACCGGTTATGAATTGACCCTCTTTGCACCACATGTCACGATTAAAAGATGTGCCACTCTGAACCCAGCCACGTTGCTACCCCTCCCTTCTGAGAGTGAGGAAATTGATATACATGATTGTATTTTTCAGACGGAGGAAGAGACGAAGGGACAGGTAGACCTGACTGATGTTCCGTTATCTGACCCCCAAGGGGAACTATATGTTGATGGCTCTTGTTTTAAGCTACCAGATGGCACTACAACAGCTGCATATGCAATCACAACACTACACACGGTAGTTGAGACATCATGAGTTCCCTATCAGTCGGCCCAAGCTGCAGAGCTCGTTGCCCTTATCCGAGCTTGCGAGTTGAGTGAGGGACTGGCTGTCAATATTTATACTGACAGCTAGTACGCTTTTGGAGTGGCTCATAATTTTGGTCGACTCTGGGCAGAGAGGGGGTTTCTCACTTCCCATGGGATGAAGATACAGAATAGCCCTCTTATACATAGGCTTTTGTCTGCCCTGACACTCCCCAAAAAATTAGCGATAATAAAATGTAGCGCCCACAAGGCAATCACTGATGATGTGGGTAGAGGGAATGCATTTGCAGACCAGACAGCTAAGGAGACAGCCCGAACGAAGATGAAAAAGATGTTTGTAGCAGGTCCAGCTAGGTGGGTGCCCGAGGTTACTATGTTTGAGAATACGTTGGCAAATGTCAAGGAGATTCAGAGTGAGGCAACAATTGAGGAGTTAGCAGTATGGCAGGAAAGCACAGCACGTTTGGATGAGGAAGGGTGTTGGACGGATAAGTCAGGGAAACAGAGATGGATGTTACCAGATGCAAACGTTCTCCCCGTAGTCAATATGGCACACGAGCCAGCCCATATCAGTGCAAAAAGTATCTGTAAATTGTTAGATCCTGTATGGCACAATGACAATATCCCAAAAACGGCCACCCATTTGGTCAAATATTGTATGGTGTGCATGATGCATTATCCTGGGAAAGGTACCCCTACACCACCTGATAATTTTGCACCTCCCACTTTCCCTTTTGAGGTCCTCCAAATGGACTACATCGAGATGGATTGAGTCAATAATTTGAAATATGTGTTAGTGGTAGTTTGTGCATTCAGTAAATGGGTTGAGGCTTACCCCACCAAAAAAAACACAGCCATAGCGACTGCAAAGGTACTCCTCAAGGAGTTCTTTCCTCGCTTCGGCTTGCCCCGTTTGATTTGGAGTGACAATGGAAGTCACTTCAATGTGAAAGTAATCCAACTAGTGTGTGAGGGACTGCATATCCGACAGAAATTTCATGCTACACATCACCCCCAGTCAGCAGGCTTGGTTGAGAAATACAATGGTACTCTCAAACTGAAATTAGCAAACATTCAGGAGAGAACGGGGTTGCAGTGGCCAGATGCTTTATCATTAGCCCTTTTGTCTACAAGAGCCACAGCTCACTCTAGGACAGGACTGTCACCCTACGAGGTCGTGTTTGGGCGCCCAGCAAATGTTTGGGGCATCCTGCAACCTCATAGATTTTTTAAATTGAATATCCTCTGTTAGTGGACTATCTGTATGAGTTAGCTAAAAGTCTGCGTTCTATTCACCAACAGATCCAAGACGCACTTCCACAAGTACCCGAGGGGCCAGGGCATGATATTCGGCCCGGAGACTTTGTCCTCGTTCACCACTTTCAGAGGAAAGGAAGTTTGGAGCTGAGGTGGAAGGGGCCGGTCCAGGTGCTCCTTGCCACCCGCACTGCTGTGAAGGTCACCGGCCGAAAGAACTGGATTCATACCAAACACTGCCGCAGAGTGCCTCTACCCCTACCCTACGACCAATGGGTCGCTGAAGGAATCGGGGACTCGGAGGGGGAGCAGGTCCCACGGTTTGTCCCCTGTTCGGATGCCCAACTCACCTGGACCCAAACGGAAGCAGAGAACGATGAGGTACTAAATGCAGCAGTGCCCCCAGAGATCAAGGCTGTTGAAGAGCCCCTTTCCACTGGCCCCTCTGTCTCTGACCCCCTTTTTACTGACCCCTCTGTGCCTGGAGTAGCTAGGTACAATTTGCGCCCCCGATGGAGGACAGTGTACCAAAGGAGAAGTCAGATTAGTAGAGATGGACTGTAAGAGATAGGGTGTACCTTGCCTGTGGTACCAACGGTAGTTTAGGGAGAGGCGAGATTGGTGCATTGTTCAGACATTGGACAGGATAGATCGAACGTGCTCCCCTGGAAGGGGGGTACCTTATCCTGAGCAATGTGGGATTTCCTTAAGAGCTGGGATTGCATAGCTCCACCGCCGGTGCTCAACAGCGCCAAAGTTGATGAACAATGGGAGTCTACCAGTGAGGCTCAAACAGACACTGGGAACATTTGCCCCTTTTTGTCTTCTTGCCATCAGCCCTATTGCATTTCCTTTCCTCTGATTACAATGTACCCATTTGGCTGACCCATTACTGAGGAAAAATAGCCATTTGTGGCACCGCATTTAGAGCGGGATGGATCTAGTTGGTCTGGTTGGTCCACAAAGAGTAAAATAGTTTTTGTAGTGATTGTCGTGATTTTCCTAATAACAGTCCTTGGTATAGCATGGTTCCTAGAGGAGCAATATCCAGTACATTCCCTGGTTGGTACAACGCCTGTTCCCCCTGAACATGTGTTTGTTACTCTGGCCCCTCAAAAAGGGGAACATCTGAAAACATATGTAGACATTGTATTTTTGCAAATGCTGCACCAGGCCCTCGACATGTCCAATGCTACTAATTGTTGGATCTGTGGCTTACTCCCTTCAGTTACACATAAGAGTGATGTTTTGTTATCAATGCCATTATCCTATCTTGGGAGTTGTGAGGGGTGGTTTGAACTGTTTACTATGGTGCATCATCACTTTCATTCTTCTGCTATGAACATGACATCTGCTGACTCTCGCACAGTGATAGAATATATACGTTTCCACCAGGGGTTTACTCCCACAAGGTCAGAAGGGCAAGGGACCCTGAGTACATTATCCCCAACAGCTTTTATGAATATATCTGAGAAGGTAAAGAACGAAACATGGCTTCGAAATGAAATGTTGGATTTTCAAGGGTTTAACGCCACTGAATATTTCCGATCCTTCCAGATACGCAATATTACTAAGGATGAGGCGATCCCGGTGTCAGTAGTTAACACAACAGCTGGGTTTTGTGTCCAGGGAATAGGGAAGGTAAAAGTGGGAGAGAGTAATTGCAATTACACATATACGCTGAGTACGACTAGTAGTCCGCCTTTGCTCCCACTGCATAATGTCTACTTTGTTTGTGGGTCTCAAGCTTATGTTTGCCTTCCTAGGGGATGGTAGGTACCTGTTACCTCTCTTTTCTTCTTCCCTCAGTGTACATAGCACCGTCCAATTACCATAAGGACCATTGATTGCAGTATAGGAGTACACACTTGCCCCGAGTTAGAAGAGTTATTAATACAGAAGATGTAGATCAGACAGACACCACTCTGCAGCAGTTTACGGATGCCATGAAGGGTATCATACCCTTCTGGGGCCCTATGTCCAATAGCCTTAACATTCGTCGACTCACAAGAGTTGTGGAAGGGGTCATTAATACCACTGCAGGGATTTTGACAAATATTACAGCTGAGCTTCACGCTACGAGGCTCGTTGCTTTACAAAACAGGATGGTGTTAGACGTCATCCTTGCTGACCGTGGAGGGGCCTGTCGCGTCATTGGCAGCAGTTGTTGTGTATACATCCCAGACCACGCCCCTAATGTTTATGCTGCCATCCAGAAGTTGCATAGGCTCGCATCTGACATCCACCAAGAAAATGGTACATGGACTCTCTCTGGATGGTTCTAGGGTCTATTCGCGTCCTAGGGTTGGAAGATTCTCATCTTCCTAGTCGCAATTGCTGTTATAATATCCACCTGTTGCTTGTGCATACATTGTCTTCCTGCTTGCTGTGCTTACTGTGTAAAAACACTGACACCCAAACCGAAGGTTCCAGTACATGGCCTAAGACAACGGCCATGGTGATGCAGTATATCCAAGACCTAATGTCAATAGACAAAGGCATTTTTAAATATTGATAATACGTGTATTAACATGTAGCAGTAGTTTTCATGATATGCAAGGAGTTATTTGCTTTTAGACAGAAGCAAAATATGTTAGTGAATGCTAAAAGAAGGGTTTGTTGGAATGAAAAATGTTTTGGTCGACCCCATTATGCATTGTACGATTTAAGTTAGCATTCGCGGCACCATTTTGTATTCAGCCGCCATTTTGTACCATGATCGAAACTAAACTTCTGTCTCATTCTGTTTGCCTCAGCAGAAAGCACCCTCGATATTTTTTTCTATTTCTCCAAGGTTGAGCTTCGCTGCACTAATGAATAGACTGTTTTGTCATTACATACCTTTCCCGTTAGATATGCCTGCTCCCACCCTTAGAGTGGCGGGCACGGGCAGTTTAACCTTGAAACTGAGATAGCATGTACCCGGTCTCAGGATTGCAGCTCATCCCTCTGTGTCTCCTTTGTTCACCAGCTACTAATTGGAAAATTCCAGTCTGGGCGTGTTCCTTAGGGGTACTGGAAATGTATATCATGTATAACCATGTTGGCGGGGGTCAGTCCCTCTGCAGCAATCCAAGGAGGCTGGTCAGACTGGACTCCGCTCGAGTGTATGCCTAATAAATAACTTTGGTTTGTATTCTCTACTGTCTGACCGACTCTTCATTTGTTTGGAAGGCTGAGAAGTGGTCGCGAGTGAGCCGGGTGGCCCTAATCTGGTCACTTCCTTCACCAGTATCGATGAAGGAACGATGGCAACAATCGTATCCCCAACCAGGAGCAAAAAAGACAGAAATCTAGCGGTCTGCTTATAGCATGTAAGCTGTGTAGGCAAGATAAAGAGTGTGGCCCAGCCTGCTTCTCCCTGGCTTTGGCAAGGCAGCTGCAGTACTGCTAGAGAAGAGGCTGCACGTTGAATATACTAAGTTTGGTTCCTTCTCTTTGTTAGGTACAGGTGAAGGAAGAGTTTGCGCAAAGGCTCTGAGGCCTGAAGTCAACCAGAGTCAAGGGCAGGCCAGCAGCAGTGCCAGGGCAGGGGTAAATGAGCAGACTCACCCAACAGGTCAAAAGAAGAGGGCGTGCAGAGTCCAGGTGCCAGAGGGGGGCCCAGCCTCTTCCGGGCTCTGACGGGCGTGGATGGGCCTACCCTTGGCCCAGGCTTTGCCAGGGCATGGTCAGGACGCGGCTACGCGCGTCCTGCGCTGCGAGAGCCCTGGGGTGTTTTTGATGCCTCCTGCTGCGCTCGTTGCTCCGGTGACGTCAGTGACCGCAAAGAGCTCTGGGGGATGTGGTCCAGCTCCCCTCCCACCGGCACAGCAACAGGAATGCAAATGATCGGGCATCCCACGCTGCGGGAGCCCTAGCTCCCTATCCTTCTCCTATGTACATGATATCTACCTCATGGGCGATGAATTAAACCCACATTTAGCCAGAGTAGATCGCATAATACTGTGATTTGCTTAACTTGGCTATAAGTTCAACATTAAGAAATCTAATATAGGTTTTCTGAGTGCCCTTTTCCTAGGATAGGAATTTAAACATGAGGGAAAGAGTATTGCACCTTATTTTTTGGAGAAGTGTGCACAATTGCAACCTCCAAATACATTAAAGAAATTACAGTCTTAGCTGGGATTTCTTTATTTCGGCAAAACGTACATTCCTGATTATGCACAATGCATCAAACCACTTTATAAATAAATTCCCCTGACTTTTCTACTTCACATTGAACATCAGTACACACAGATACACTCAGATCATTACAATATGACTTACATGCCACAAGTCACTTACATATATGTGTAAATACTACAAACCTAGTCATCTGTATTTTACCGGGTACAATTTGATTTACCTATATTACTTTTAATGAAGGTGAAACAGTGCCTATAGCTTATAAATTGCAATTATATTCCAGAGCGGAAATACGTTTTGCATCCACTGAAAAAATACTGACTTTAAGGATGGCCACCCTTAAAGAATGACCACTTGCACAAGGGAAATGCATTATTGTCGTCACTCCCTTGCCGCCCATAGAGCTGTCACAAAAGCCAGTGTTCCTAACGCTAAAGCCCTCCATCCTAGATGGATTCAATGGGCAACTTCCTTAACAGCAGTTGATTTAGACTTTGTCCTCGACCCGTCTTTACAGACACAAGAATTCCAACAGTATGAACATGTATATCCCATGCCCACTTCTGTCTTACCTCTCAAAAAGTATAAATATACTGTTTACACTGATGGTTCAGCCCAACCTGCTTTAGGTTCTAGGCAGAAATATTCAGTGGCATGTGCTACCGTTGTTGGTGTGATGCTGCACAGGAACTTACAACCACAAAAAAATTGCACATAGTCCCTGGGGGCCTGCAGTGTGCAGTTGGCTGAACTGGAAGCTTTGCATCATGCACTTGAACATACAGATCATGAATTTCCCACACTTATTGTGTGTCATTGGTATTACTGTGTACAGTCCTTTAATGATAATTTACATTATTGGCTGCAAAATGGATTCAAAGATTCTAAAGGCAACACAATCAAGCATCAAACGCTTTGGGTTAAAGTGGCAGACCTCAAAGATAGGTTGCCACAGGCTCATGTAATTCATACGTTGAGTCATCAAAGTGTGGGAGCACATGTTGTAGGGAATTCTCTGACTGATGAAGCAGCCAAATCTGTAGTTGCAACTGCTACTGCAATTACTCATTCTAAAACAAAAATAGAATCTGATATCTTAGCTGCCATTAATGCTGATAGGGGAGCACCACCTTAGCTAAGGGATTTCATTTTAAATATGCATAGCACTTGAGTGAACAAAACATTCCTTTGGTAACTATTCCATGAGTTGGTGATCACTTGATTCCCGACTAGGACTGCAGACTAGCTTTAGTGATAGCTGCCAAAAATGTTTTGCCTCTGCACATGCTGATGTGGTGGCCACAATTTCGCTGCTACAGCAGCGTTATTGGTGGCAAGACTTATATCAACGGGCCAAAATATATGTCCCTTGTTGTGGCATTTGTCAACAAATTAAAGCTTCCACCGTGGCACGTCCACTGCAGACACACCTCTTAATATCGAATAAGCCTTTTGGCTGTATTTATATGGACCATTGTGGTCCTTTGATTTGGGATGCTGCATTTACATTTATTTTAGTTGCGGTGATTCTTCCTCCAGGATCCTCTGGGTTTGGCTGCAGTGCTCGGTTGACATTCAAGCTGACATTAAAGACATGCAAGTCTTTATTGGGACACATGCATACAGTACACTCCACTCAAATGAGGGCCCAGCTTTTGCTTCCAAAGCATTTCTGGATACTATGGCATCAATGGGTGTACAGGTGCATTATTCCTCTCCATACCGGCCCGAGGGCGAGTCTTTTTTGGAGAGGATGAACCATGAACCATGGCTTAAAGCAGTCCTTATTAACAGCTAGGGTATTAGGAACTGTATGTAGTGGGATCCATCACCTATATGGGGTTCAGCCAGCACTAAATAACCCCCCTAAGAGATCTCTGGGTGGCCGGACCCCATACGAAGTCCTTTTTGGAATCAAAAAGTTAGTTCCAGACCATGACAGTCCAGACTTTGTGGCCACGCCCTTCAACATACACAATCATTATGCTTTCTTACAGGACCTACATAGGTTCAGTGACACCTAATGCAATGAGCATTTGCAAACGTCTGCCTCTGCAAGCATCGCGGAGAAACCAGAACCATCTGGGTAGATACCATAAATTGGGGATCTCGTGCTAGAGAAGGTGGTGGTGAAGAAGGAGTTTGGCACATTATACTGTGCACCAGTGCCAGTCCTTGGCAAATTCAAGGAACAGGAACGGTTATCTTGCCACTACTTCCTGGTTCCAAAGACAATCGCTTTGGCTCCATTGATCATGTCAAATTACACCATGTGGCCGATTAAAAAACAGTAGACCACATGGAATCCTTGGTAGTTCCCTATCTCCTCTTGCTACCATTTAAGAAATTCCTCTACAGTTAGTAAGCATCATTGAAGCTGTTCCTCCCCAGCTGGGGTGGGGGGCGAGGGTGAAGAATGCACTACAATTAATCCCAGCACCCGCATCCAGCAACACAGCTGTTGATACTACTGCATCTTCTACAGCAGATGTCTATGTATACAGAGTTACCTTTTTTGGATCCACCTCTTCTTGATTTTTCTAGTCCTGTTGCAGTAACTGCGGTACCAGTTTTTCAATGAACTGCTTCTGGGTATTATATGGATAGAGATGATTTTTCCTCTGACAGTTCTTCTGTTTTGGACACACCCCCATCAAGTTTTTATTTCATGGATGAAACATACTTATCTAATCCCACCTTGAATATATGTTTGCAATACACTCTGTGTTTCTTTATTCCTGTGAATTGGATTTGTGACAGTTTTTTTCTTGCTCAATAATGGCCATTACCTACAAGAACGCTCTCCTACAGAACTGGTCAATAGAGTGTTAGCCCCACACTTATCTTCCCATAAACTAAAAAGAGACTTGTCCCTTGTGAACATTTCAGCTGTTCCAGTGACTGATGGAAGTGTTTGGGATAAAGTTCCTTTCGATATATTCGGACCTACTGAGATACTGCAGATACCATATGTATTTAGGGTTTCTATGGGTGATGTAATAGCATCTGGATTAAATTCTGATGATTGGGATGTTGAAACTTTAGACTGCATGCTCTCGGAGCTGAAATATTATACTGTTTTTGAATCAGAGGATCTGTACATGAATTCTACTAATTACGGTGAGATGTTCTGTTGCCATAATTTCGGACATCATTATTTGCATCAAGCAACTAGTCAATGCACCATGTTTAATTGCACACAATGGGAACATTGCCCTACTACCCCACAAAGGAGTTCTAAAACACATAAGGAAAAATGTACATGTTTTTCAGGATATGATACATCAGACCCAACATCACATTATTTCAAATAAGTTCCTATACCATCAGAGAAATATATGCTTACACAAACTAAGCTAATATATACTGCTTCGTTTGTCACACAATTAGCTAGTAAAGGCTATGATTATTGGAAGGAGACCATTGAAATGAATTTGATTTGGGGTACCAAATCTTGGAAGGTTCAAGGGATGGAAACTTTGTTTCGAGCATGGTTAATCCCAACACAAATGATCTTCCTGAATGATATGGTCCAGCAGACTACCTCTCTCTCTGGGACTGGCCAAAATGAAAGAGATGAATGCCCCAACTGTTCCCTCCATTGTCCGCTTTGAAAATTGGCAAAATGTAAAAAATTATACTGAGGAACAACTCAATAGTATGTTGCAGAGTGGTACATTTAATTCCACACTTTCAAGTCCTCATGGGTGGGTATTGTGGCCAGTAGACACAAATGGTTGTCATGCTCGTTTTCTTAACTCCACACTTGGGTTTAGGGCAAGCAGGCATGACCCCTGTTACTCTCACTAACAACATTCAGGTATCGTTACCACCTGTTCGGTGGAGAAATTGTGTCAACAATGGTTGAAACATTCCACTCTGCCTGCAGTTAAACAACATCTTTCTCTGCTGTCCGAAGACATGGACTTATCAGATGTTTTTATTAGGCCCTAAGTCTCCATGTTCCAAAGATTTATTTATGCTACATATAATGTAATTTGGAAATTGTCACAAATGGAAGCTGCTGCACGTTTAAGACAAATGGATCAAGATAATTTGGATAAAATGTTTGCTGTTGTTGATAACAGTATTAATACGCTGTCTTCTCGTATTTATGATTTGAATAACATTGTGTCATCTGTTATTGATATCATGCAAAGTGACATGCTGACATTGTATCATGTGCAAAGTCAGCTTAGATCTATCATGAAGTTCAGCTGGACACTACAAACCCTCATAAATGGGCGTGTACCCTGACGTTACCTAAATTGCAGTCACTTATCTTTGCCTTTTAATCTGACACGCAAACAACGATTGATGGCTAAAAAAGATGCCACGTATGCAATGTTGCACCTAGAGAAGTTAGAACAGCTCCCATTTACAATAGCCAACACTTCTTCTGTTGTCTGGTTAATACATGGTGTAATATCTTTGCAAATTTCAACATTTCAATTCAAAGCTTGCATGAAACATTTTCCAGTTGGTAGATATGAACCCCTAGGAAGCAGCTACATTCATGAATTATGGTCACTCCCATTTTTGTACCATTGTGATCATGCCAACAAGGAGGAGGTCTTCTATACTGGAAAGGAATGCGACTCTTCTGTCAGACATTCACTTGTTTGCAAACACATGACCATTTACGGCACATGTTATGTGTCAAGAACAAATGTGGCCTGCTATCTAAAAGGTATACCAGCCAGTGCAATAGTCTCACTTATTACAGTCCTCTCAAATGAAAGTTATTTAATGTTAAGCAATCAGGACTGTTGCGGACTGCATGCTGGGATCCCCTACATTCTATCGGTCTTCCAGCTCGCCGCGCAAGTGGATATGGATAGCTCGTTGTAGCTTTCCATTTCATCTTTGAAGGCAGATTTCAACAAGCTAAGCAGACTCAAAGCACTATTGTTTTAAAAAGAAGTAGCACTAGCATCTGCTCTAGAAACCTTTGAATTGCAAGTTGCAAGGACATCCAGTGAGAAACAGTCTTTTTTAAACACAAACCTCCCATTACAAGATTGTCAGTTCTGGCATAGTCAGTTCATTTCACATGATCTTTGAAGTAATACCAGCTTTTATTCATTCCCTTTTTTTCCAGTGTGTTTTGGGGTTTCCCGCTGCTGTTATTCCTCATTTGCGGCATTTTGATTCTATATTTGTTTCTCCACAATGATTGTCCATTTGTAAGCCCACTGGAATTACCACCGCTCCAGCTGTGCCGTTAGCGCATGCTTAGTTTCTTTGGCATTTTCTTGCTCCAAGAACTAGGCCTTGACTGGTCATTGTCATTCTGACCTGCCTGGTTTACCTGCGTTCAACCTGTGTTTCACTGCTTTTGGTGCCCCTTCGAATGGGCACTGGCTATTTGCCTGGCTCTGCCAACGCTGGCTCCTGTAGACATAGACCTGTTGACGAGTCCATTAGCAACCCCTTTTTAGAGTTGTCCCTTGGGCCTACGGCTTCTTCAGAATGCGAGCTATGAGCCACTCCTTTTGTGGGAGACAAGCGCTATGGCACCTGGAATACTAACTACTGGCTCTACTAACACGGATGCGGGTTACCCGGCCACTTTCTCAGCATCGGCTGAGACTTAGGATGATGTCTGTTCTCTGGAATGTGTGAACTAGGCTGTAGACCATTCATCGCCTGCGGAGATGGAATCCGTTCTGGATTTGCTTGCCTTTTAATTTCCGAGTGACATCATCAATACCTCTGACGAACCATAATTCGACTATTTTTTCAAAATTGACGTTACGTTTTTTCATTATCTTTTTATGATTATAATTTTTATCATAAACATGCTTATTAGTAACACTTTGAATTTGCTCATCTTATGCTTTAAACCTTTCAGTATTTAGTTAGTCGTTATGTTATTGTCCTGACCAGAGGGGGAGTGTTGTGTGTCCCCTAAGGGCCCACTTTAGTTTTCTCCTATGTTAGCCTAACTGCACATGTAGAAGGCCGCTTTTGCATTGCACATGTTACAAAATAACATGCTTGATTTTGTACCACACTGTTATTTTCAAAATAGGCTGAACGTTGGTTATTCAGCTTTTCTGCTGGGATTCAGTTTGAACACTTTGTGCAAGGCCAAACATCATTATGCCCTGTTTTTCTCTGTGGTTGGACACGAATATGTAGACATAATAGAGAAATCCAGCTACTGTTTTTCGAACATGACAGTTTTTATCATATAAGAGAGGACTTGTTGTTCTAAAAACAGAACGGAGTGAGGCTTACATAGAAAAGGTCCTGAGATGAGAGAGCTGCACGTCTGAGATGTAGAAATATTGATTATGACTGTCAGGTATGGGATCCAGCACTAAACCCAGAGATCTCTAATATATCACTGTGCTTCCATAGTGAGAGCAGGCTTAGGTAAAATTGTCATTCGCAGGTCTTTTCACTGTATACAGTTTATTGATTATGTTAACCACATTTCTGACTTGTTTATGTCTTCTAATTGCAGCGCAGTTGCTTCATGAAACAGCACAATAAATATTATACGCTTTCTTTGGGTCTCTTTTCTGATCATTGTGGACATGTATGAGTGAGAGAACAAAAGGTGATGGCCTGTTACCGCAACCCCTGAGAGGGTTTAGAGTGCTGTGTTCAGTTGTGCCTATTTACCTGTTACTCTGTAAGGTTAGGAGAGCAGGAAAGGCACTATGAGCTAGTCTGGATCTGGACCCATAGGTACTGATGCGGTATGATGACTCAGTCCCTACATACTGGTGTTCTGTGGTACCAGGCATAGTTTTTTTTCCGAAGCAGAATCCCTGCAACAGCCTAATTTATAAAATCATGGTTTGACATAGTAAAACCAGGCTAGTTTGCATTCCAGGTCCAGATTGTTTTTAACTCAATAAATGCCTTTTTGTATTGATGTAACATCTTGCTTGACCAAAGCCTTACCCAATATAATAGAGGTTTGAGGTTTGCAATGTGAACTATGTTTATTTGGGCCAGATACAAGCGTAATGGCGTCAAAGGGGTGCTTTGTGGAAGGCTGACAAGGGGTCTCATATATCTATTTTCAGCTATAGCTAGTTTAGATAATTACAGCATCCCCATAATTCAGAGCCATATAATGCAGCCCTACCACTTTGGCATGGTAAATCTCTAAGGCAGGTGAGATGAAGCAAAAAAAGGAAGATTTAGGGCTTTTAATATTGCAGATGCTCATTGTTGTAAAACTAGGTAACTTTTAGTAATCTGTGCAGACCATGTCGTCGAATTAGCCAACCGTACCCCCGATAATCAAACTCACTCACTCCCTCAAAGGCAGTCTTCCCAAAATATATCTTCCCACTAAAGGATCAATGGGGATTAAAGGCCATGAATTTTGTTTTGCCTGCATTAGTTTCTAGTCAATGCTGCTCCCACTGTACACAGATGGTTTTCCAAACCAATAAAGTGAAACTAAATACTTGGCCTGTGGTACTTGTACTGGCCATAAAACCAGCCTGTAGACGAGATAGGACCTGTGATCACTGTATCCAGTCCTGTTCTTTGGCTAGAATTTGTCTGTAAAAAATCGTTTGAATAGTAATTGGCAGGCTTATATCTGCAAGCCCTGGGAACCCCTTTACCACCATTGCCCTGAGTACCACCAGAACCATATACTATTGACTTATAAGGGGCGGTAAAGTCCCTGTTAATTTTGGGTTTCCAATTTACACCTAACAGTTTTAGGGAGAGAGCACTGGGGTCTGATTATTAGGCTTCAGTGCACTGTCAGAGTCAAAAACCAGCATCTAGTAGTCCAAACAGGGACAAAAAGTGGGGGGACATCTGAAAAAAGCCCTGTTTTCTTACACAACCCCCCCACCACCACCCAACCAACATGTCCAGGAAACTCAGGCAAACCCTGGTCAGGATTTCCTGACTTGCCAGCGAGGAAGAATTTAAAGAAAACTGGCTGAACTCTTGCAGGGCCTACTCTGCCTCACATCTTCCTGTTAGGGTCACTCCCACTGGGCAGTTGACCCATCTCAACAGTAACAGGACCCATTTTAAACTGAACCTTTACTACAACTGTGCCTTTACATTCCATCCCTTTTACTTTATGTAGTGAGGTGCCCACCTCTCCTAACCATATCTTTGCTAGGGCAATACCTAGCTTATCCACAGATGTCACCCAGCACTTGAGCAACCCCACCATGACCAGCAGGATCAAGGGGCCTAACTTGCTTTTGGCCATGGGGTCTGCCTCCCATGCCAAGTACAGTGCTACCATAAAGGCTAGCACCCAGCAGAGGCTGCTGACAGCTGTCAGAATCCAGAACCACATCATGAGCTCTTCACTTACAGGTGGATTACCTTATGGGTAAATGTGGGTTTTTGGAACCTCACTTGCTGTTCAGAGTGGGGGCTACCACCTCCTGTGGCAAATACCCATCTTCTACTATTCCTTCTGTCAGCTCAGGGGTGACACTGTGATTCTGAACAGCCGCCTGACTTTTGAGGACTTCTTGGGGGTCGGGAGAGGCCTTACCAGTGCCAACTTTGGGATTCTCCCTTGGTGTAGAATGCCCTTGGATTGCAGGATCTCTAGTTAAGAGTGGCTTCCCTTTCCTTTGTTGCTCTTTTTCCCTTTCTGTTGGGGCCTAAGTCTCCTAACTTTAATAGTATTTCCTATTTTGTAAAGCGCAAACATATCACCCCTTAAGGGTTTCAAGGCACTGGGGGCCGTCGGGGAGATTAAGTGAGCTATTGCCCAGAGTCACATGATGCTGAGCGGAGCTGCTGCCGGGGATCAAACCGCGAGCTCCACGCTTCAGAGTCAGTTTTCTGCCCGCTGCGCCACACCTCTCCTCCCAAAGATCTTTGGGTTGGGCGGCACTTCTGGGATCAGACAAACCTCTGAGAGGTGATTGCCTAGGATACAATCTAGGGGGAGGTCAGGAATGATTACCACCCAATGCCAGCTACCCCCCCCCCTTCTGAGGTCACCCTCCTCAGTTTACTTGGGAACTCTTGTCCTTACCCACTCATCAGCCTTCATGCCCAACTCCCTAAGCTAGAAAACTCTGAATCTACCAGATGATGGTGTAAGTTGTCTGAGGTACAGTTTGTTAAATTTTGCTCATTTATTACGAAAGTATACAGCCCATCATAAGCGTAACACCTCATTGATTTTTATCCAGTCTTCTAGTGCTCTGACTGTTTTAATAATCCACAAAATCCACTCATGTCGGGTTTTGATCTTTATGGTTGTCCCTAAACTTCAGTTTATACTCTTCTGTGGTGAGTCCTAACACTTCTATGAGTGTCTCCTTCATATGTTTGTAGGACTCAGCCACTTTCTCATTAAGGGTCAGAAGTCTATCTCTGCACTTTACTGAGAAGAACTCCCAAATTAGAGAGCCCCAGTGTTAGCGGCCTATCCTTTTCCTTTTGCAGGCCCTCTCAAAGGCTGCAAACCATCTGTCAATGTCATCACCATCACTATACTTAGGGACAATCAATCCTTTGGGGGATTTTAAGGTCAAAGGATTCCTCCTTTTCCCTGTTATTGTTGCTACCACTATCTTTGGGACTTAAGTCCATTTTAACCCTTTCTTCCTCAAGGGCTAGTCTCTGCTCCTCAAGATCAAGCTTTTTCTCCTCCAGGGAGAACAGGTCAAGCTCTTCATCAAGGGTTCCTTGGGGCGCCTTTCTACAGCCGCCACCTCCAGGCTGAAGGACATATGGCAGCCTCTATGTGACTACCTGATGTCGGCGGATGATGCGTTCCAGGGTGCACGAACTGCAGATGCTGCTGTATCCTAGCACAGCGCAATCCTCCCTATCTGAATCTCTCCACTTGGTCACTCTCCCCTAGGTCCTCTAATGGCCCTTATACGACACATGAAACACATACACAGGACATAATTCCCCACCCTCAAACATTCCGGCAGCTATTAATTACTACGAATTCCACGGTGGGATCACTTAAATACACAAACTGCTGTTCCCTATGTAGAGAAACATTGTTATGTATTTGTTTTTTCTTTGTGTTGTTAAGTTGATTTCAGTTAGAACAACCACCCAGCATTCAGATGCACAGTGATGATTGAACTGCTGTCACTAAGTACTGCAATAACTTTATTTTTGCCTCTTGGTGAACTGACACAGGTACCCTCTTTCAAACGATTGTTGGCACTGCAATGGTAATTCATATGGATATGTTTACCTATTTCTGCTTTGTTGTGCCCCCCAATGTGTGGCACTGTCATGGTGTTGTTCATTATATGTATGCAAAAACAACAGTTGATGGACAGAATGCAGAACAATGTCATACATTCACCCCAGTACAGAGATCTGGGCCTAAATCCATCGTTTTTTTGCTCACCATGCCATTCCAGTTTGAACCCAGCCATATGCAAATCAGTCTTGACCCTGTGCCTCATGGGAACAGTCCAGCCCGAACTGCCAAGCCAGGTCCTCCCTGGACTGGAAACAAGCATCCTAGGACCGGTTTCGGGGTTTCACCCCTCTTCAGCCAGGATAGCTTGATTCCAGTGGCATGGAGAGCACGGGACCCACGTCTGGGCATACCCATCCCACTCGGGGTGACAAATGCAAAAACAACAGTTGATGGACAGAATGCAGAACAATGTCATATGATGGAGCTCAGATTTCACCTATAAAATGTATGCATTATTATATGACAAAAAGCTGCAGACAGCATTTCTGAAATGGCACGCAGATTTTGGTGCATGCGAATGAAAACATGAAAGAGGCCTGCAAATGAAATCATGTAAAACAATGCTCATTTAATTAATCATGGTTGTTTTAATGTGTAGTTTAGATTTAACCTCATTATAAAAATATATATTTAATTTAGATTAATTTAGAAAAAGTGTCTTGAACTAGCATATTTGTGCTGAATTAACACGCATTTTTGCGGTGTAGAAAACCACGTGATTTCAGTTTGTTTTAGTAGACTCAGTTTACTGTAGTTTTGCCCTTGAAGATTATAATGGAATGTGCTCCTCTTCCCTACCAACTTTCAATGAAAGGGCTTTGTTAATAAATCACGCCCTCCTGTTTCCGTCTCTTCGACCTTCACTATGTTGCATATTTTTTTTGTAGCCTGGAGTGAAGAGAAAAACTCACAATTAATACTTTTTGTTACAGAAAATGTAATTGTTTTAAAATGTAAAAGGATGTGAAGTCATGTAATGAGGAACACGCCTGATTAATGACGTATCCAGTCAGCCCATGGGGAGACGATGTGTCTTGGAGTTCTGATTGGACCAGCTACAAGGACCAAGCACGTGGGCTTTTGCTTGAAATATGGCTTACAAGTGGGAGGGGTGGCTCTTTTTTGCTCATTTTTCCTGAGGGCCAGGCCCAGCTTCTGTGCTGGACACAGAGACAGGGAGGAGAGAGAAGGAGGGGCTGCGTCTGTGGGGCTATTTTGCAGCTCCTGAGACAGAGAGACAGACCAGCACAGCGAGGCAGAGAGAGAGAGCTGAGAGGATCAGAATAGGTTTAGATTTTAGGTGCTAAACTTTAAATTTCATGCTTTGACTAACTGCTTTTGAAAAGATGTATTTGTGCTATGCATTTATTTCTCTTTATGGGAGATTTTTGCCATTATTAATTATTGATTAGCCTTGCAAGACTCACTCTTTTCTTAGAAACTCTTTAAGAGTTTCTGACTGACAATTTTGCGCCACATTTTCTTCCAACATGGAATATGTTCTGTATTAATGCTATTTTTCCTATTTTTTTCAATTCTGTAACCTGATTGATATTTGACTAATGAATAAAGAGTCAGAGAACCTTAACTTTTGACTAGAAAATAAAACCCTTTAAAATACTCACAACTCTCTTTATTGGCTTAAATATTAATTGCATTTTTGATTTTTCATGTTTATATAAAGTCTCCTGAAGGTAATACATGGTGTCAAGGGCCCAACATCTTTACAGCGGTAAATAGAGGTAAATGAGGTTTTGCATTGAGAAATTACCGTGAAATTACCGCTGCATCACATACATTCACCCCAGTACAGAGATCTGGGCCTAAATCCATCGTTTTTTTGCTCACCATGCCATTCCAGTTTGAACCCAGCCATATGCAAATCAGTCTTGACCCTGTGCCTCATGGGAACAGTCCAGCCCAAACTGCCAAGCCAGGTCCTCCCTGGACTGGAAACAAGCATCCTAGGACCGGTTTCGGGGTTTCACCCCTCTTCAGCCAGGATAGCTTGATTCCAGTGGCATGGAGAGCACGGGACCCACGTCTGGGCATACGCGTCCCACTCGGGGTGACAAATGCAAAAACAACAGTCGATGGACAGAATGCAGAACAATGTCATACATTCACCCCAGTACAGAGATCTGGGCCTAAATCCATCGTTTTTTTGCTCACCATGCCATTCCAGTTTGAACCCAGCCATATGCAAATCAGTCTTGACCCTGTGCCTCATGGGAACAGTCCAGCCCGAACTGCCAAGCCAGGTCCTCCCCTGGACTGGAAACAAGCATCCTAGGACCGGTTTCGGGGTTTCACCCTCTTCAGCCAGGATAGCTTGATTCCAGTGGCATGGAGAGCACGGGACCCACGTCTGGGCATACCCGTCCTACTCGGGGTGACAAATGCAAAAACAACAGTTGATGGACAGAATGCAGAACAATGTCATACATTCACCCCAGTACAGAGATCTGGGCCTAAATCCATCGTTTTGTTGCTCACCATGCCATTCCAGTTTGAACCCAGCCATATGCAAATCAGTCTTGACCCTGTGCCTCATGGGAACAGTCCAGCCCGAACTGCCAAGCCAGGTCCTCCCTGGACTGGAAACAAGCATCCTAGGACCGGTTTCGGGGTTTCACCCCTCTTCAGCCAGGATAGCTTGATTCCAGTGGCATGGAGAGCACGGGACCCACGTCTGGGCATACCCATCCCACTCGGGGTGACAAATGCAAAAACAACAGTTGATGGACAGAATGCAGAACAATGTCATACATTCACCCCAGTACAGAGATCTGGGCCTTAATCCATCGTTTTTTGCTCACCATGCCATTCCAGTTTGAACCCAGCCATATGCAAATCAGTCTTGACCCTGTGCCTCATGGGAACAGTCCAGCCCAAACTGCCAAGCCAGGTCCTCCCTGGACTGGAAACAAGCATCCTAGGACCGGTTTCGGGGTTTCACCCCTCTTCAGCCAGGATAGCTTGATTCCAGTGGCATGGAGAGCACGGGACCCACGTCTGGGCATACCCGTCCCACTCGGGGTGACAAATGCAAAAACAACAGTTGATGGACAGAATGCAGAGCAATGTCATACATTCACCCCAGTACAGAGATCTGGGCCTAAATCCATCGTTTTTTTGCTCACCATGCCCTTCCAGTTTGTACCCAGCCATATGCAAATCAGAAGCTTGTGCTGCAGGCCTTTTTCGCCTGCCACACAAGCTTCCGTTGACAAATGGAGGTTTGCGACTGCCCTATGGGCGATCGCATCGATTCGTAGTAGACTAGTGCAGTCGTCGTGACCGTGGCGCCGACCTAAGGTCGGGCGGTTCCAGAACCGCAATGGCGTCCACCCGACATCATTGTATTCATTATAATAAGGCCCTTAGTGATTAGTGCATTGGCCCGTCAAAGGGGGTTGACTTGAGACTGAGAGATTGCGAATTAGATTTGAGAAGAAGCAAACATCATGATTTGTTTCAATTTATTATTAGTAATTCCAAAATTCAGTTTACTAAATTTGGAATAGGAGTGGACTAGGTAGGTAGGTTTTGGAAATTTTGAATAGGATAGGACGGTCCGCGATATACTACTACTAGTTGATATAATTTAGAAAAGGTCAATGTTATTGCGATTGCCTTTACCTGTCAAATATATTTTGGGGAGATATTATTTATTACCACTAATCTTTTTTTGTCTTTTTTTTTACATCAGCCTCCAGGGGCAAGAAGAGGGTTGAAGCGGGTGAGGGTCCAGGAGCTGGAGCTGGAGGGGCCTCCCGGAGTTCCTCGGCCGGTGGCTCTGCTGGCCCCAGTAAGTCCTCCTGGTGTTAACATTAATATATTTATTCCCCTAATTTTTCTGCTCCTTTTTGAATAATGCGACGTCTATTCCTTTATATATTATTTTTCCAAATCCTCTTCGATGTATCCATTTCTAAATTCTTGTTATCCCTGCATTATCCTATTTACTATATTTCAAATTTCTCTACTTTACGTCAAACTGTCTCTAGTTACTAGTCAGTCTGTAGCTTCCTTTCTTCTACTTTTTCAGTCAGCTTTCCCTCTACCCTTTTGTGGACTGCCTAGTGGTGGCACTCTAAGACTCAGAGAACCCATTGGTCGCATAGTACTACTACTACTACTTCTCTGCCGTGCAGATTCCATTGCCCAAGTAAGGTATTCTACACATTTAATAGATTAGAAGGCTTAATCACTAAAACAAGAGAGTGGCAATGGTAACGTTGGACACCCCAAAGTTCTGTCTTCTTATTAGCTAGGCCTGGTATTATTAGCAGCAGTTGGTGAACTGATGACGGTGCACCATGTCTGGGAGGACAGCCCCATTGCATTTGCCAACCAAGGCCATATGCTATTTTGTTCTCAAAACATCAGATTCATCAATCAATAGCTCCAGCCACTCCTTAACAGTTTGTCTCTTGTCTTGACTTCAGGCTTTTTTTTAAACTTTCCAACAACACAATGCCCATCCTGATATTTATTTATAGAAGATACTGTCTGTAATGTATCCAAATTGCAGTGAATGATGTGTGTGGTGTTTTTTTTATTTTGCTATAAAACAATTAATAGGGGGAGGTGTATCTGGCATCTAAGAAATGTGTAATTTTTTTTCCTAGCCGCACTGACCACCAGTGCCGGGGCCAGCACAGACGGCGCCAGCCAGTCTGCAGATGCGGCAGCAGAAGGGGATGAGCCAGCGGCAGTTGCGGGCAGTGGTAAGTCATATTGCTTGCTTTTTAATTATAATTATAAGCTCACTGTAAAGGTGCAGTATTGTTGACTTGTGAACAACAGGTGAACTCAGCAGGAGTTGAAGTTGAGCTGAATAACTAATGGCCGCTCCTATCTTCAACTCAGCAGAAAACGTTTCATGAACAAGACCTTGAACTATGGGTTGTTGGAAAGGGAAGGATGGAAGGGGAAAGGTTGGATGAAATGTATTATATATGACTGAAAGCGAAGGATGCGTGGGTGAAGGCGCTGGATGCATAAATAGTACTGTAGGTGGCTGATAGCTAGGATGCATGAGTGGGTAAAGGATGGATGAAAGGTTTCTTTAATACGGTTTGATACTCTAGGCAGAATGAAAGCCATGCTTTTACAGAAGTCTGTGCCTTTAACCTCCGCTCGAGAGACTTTTGATCTCGAGATCGCAAGGTCTTCAGCTGAGATACAGGCGCTTATCCATACAAACTGCCCTTTCCATTTCGTAGCAATGGTAAATCGTATCTTTAACATGTCTGATACGACTGGCATAGTCCACCTATTTAAGACCATAGGTTCTGGACTTCTAAGCACCTTTCAGACGGTACTTGGAGTTATACCAAACCTCATACACTCCGTATTCGGAAGCATCTTTGGAGGACTTCCGCTGATCCTGTTTCTAATAGCAGGTATCCTGATTGTCTTCTATCTGCTACGCAATGGACATCCCAGTCACCAAGGAGATGGAAAAAGCGCTCATGGAGCGGAAATACTGTGACCGCATGGTACAACATCTAGGCACGCCTCGCCTAAGAGAACTAAGTGCATCTTGGTTCCTGTCATTTCGACCAGTCTGGATGGACTGCATCTTACCTGTCCTCCGATGCCTGTTTTGCAGAGAAGAATGCGTGTTAGACCTCTGTTTGACACTCCCATCATGTGCGCAACTGGACGTGAATGCTCCACTGGACCCGATATCGGCCCATGTTCTGCAATGTCCTCAGCGTATTCCAATGTTGATGGCGGCATTCCTTGAGCCACCGCAGGTAGTAACTCCACCTGTTGGTATGGACACCGGCTCCTCCACTGACACCCAGGCTTTGGACGGCGCACAGGCTGCCCCAGCACGAGGTGCGGACAGCGTGGAAGATCATCTGTGCTCAATTGACGTACTCTGCGAGGTGTTACAGGGGCCGTCTACTGCGGAAGCAAGCAACGAGAACGTTGCGTCTACCAGCCAGGACACATAAACAATTGACTCATTTTTGGCTCGTCGTGTGCTGGAAGAAATTTGCCCTTTTTAATAACAAGCTCAATTTGGAACTCATTGACAAAATTGACATTCCTTTTCATTTATTGGGCATGAATGGCTTTCTAATGCTTATAGTGGTTCGGACTATATCAACGGACACTTTTAGAGCTAGGGCCTGCAACAAATTTTCTTTTTACATTTTTAAATCTTTTTAGAATTTTGTTGTCGTTTTTAAACATTTTTTAGCTTAAGAAATGTTTTTAACCCTTTGTGCGTACCACTGTCTAGTTAGAATGGTAGTAGGCTTATAGGTTACATATGTCGTCCAGTCGGAAGAGGAGTGGGTGTTATATTCCATATAGGTAACCTATATAGGCGCAGGTAACACTGCAACCTTTCACCTATATCCTTCCCTACATTACATACATAACGGTTCATAGGGACTGACCTTTTACCTAGATACGACACTGCATTCAGAACGCGGGTTTTTCCCTGGTTCGAAACTCATACATTATGCATGAGGCTTCTTGGAAGCACAGCAGGACGAACATCTCCTGTATAATATCTATGTTAAAGTTCAAGCCCGACGTCATCCTTTAGGCCGACACAGTAACACAGCAAGGTAGGACCCCTGGGGAGACCTGTGGGTATATATACATCATGTCTCGCTTAGACAGACAGAGGAGACCGTGACTTCCCGGCTGACACACTGACCAGAGACGCTGAGGTTCCTGCATGCAGACGCTCCAGCTAGCAGTGGTCTAACATCCCTCGTGGGGTGTCCAACTCGAGACCAGGACGGGGTCCCATATTCTCTTCTTCCTCAGGTAATGGGGTTGACTAAATCCTAGAGGGATTCTTGGCATAACACCCACACCGAAGCTAGGTACATTTAGGTACATCTAGTTAGGGAGACATTGTAGGAGTACGCACTTTCTTATCATGTGTTTTATGTACTTGTATATATTCATGATTACTGCAAAATGGTAGAACTGTACCATCCCTTTACTTTCATAGTACTGCTAATCATATATCTCTGCTACTGTCTAATGGTTGTTACAGCACATCTATTTTACACTAGAATAACAACTGTTCAATAAATCCTTATTGAAACGCCCAGACTGTTTATTCTGTGTATCTCTGAGACAAACTAAGTGAGCACGAGTGACTGAGCGAAAAGTAGTATGTTGTTTCCACGATCCTGAGGGATCAGGGTTGTCATGTTCTGAGGTTGCCAGAAACTATTCTCTCCCCGATAAGAGGAGATTCTAGTGGCACTGTGAGCTAGCTTATGCAAAACAGGCTAACGTATCCGGTGGGGGTGCTCGGAACCAGTCTGCCACCAAACGCACAGTTTATGTTATCCGAACGCGCAGATCCTGTATAGGGTATTTAGGAACTACACAACAGGGTAGGAACAAAGCTTGCCTGGGTGGGTGAAAGTGTATGTGTGAAAGGATGCCTACCTGCATGGGTGATTAGAATCCTGTGGTGGTTTCTTTTGATTGAAATAAACTTAAGGACACATGGGTGGGTAAATGTCAAATGACAAATGTATGTTGCTGAAAGGTTTGTACTTGAGATCATGAGACTAGAGTGAGACAGAGAGCCATGTTTGGAACTTTGGATGGATGGCTAGATGGATGGATGGGTAGTTTCAATTGTGAAGAGTGGATTGAGAGAATGTAAAAAAACTTAAATGGTGGTGAGTAGCAAAGCCATGGGTGAAGAATAAAAAATAAAATACCCCAAGAACAATGCAATGATGAATGTAAAAATCTTTGGGAAGGAGAATAAGGAACTATGGTGCTCCTCTGTAGTGGTGTTCGTCTCACCTTTACTTGCCTGGAATGTTGCTTTCAAGGTATTTTTTTATTCAAATGGTTGAGGAGGTGGGTTTTCAGACTCCGCCCTAGACTCACAGGAGTTTTCAAGTGCAACATTATGTATCCTTCCTACCTAGCCATCATCAATCACCTCCCTCCATACCCATGGCATAATTTTCTATGTGTTTTGCTAAAAGCATTGTTTTCAATTTGACTATTTTCTTTCTTGATATGTAGCTACTCCTGCTGCTCCACCGACCAGGCAGGAGATTGCAGCCCAGACCCAGCGGCGGAAATTGAGACCATCAGGGCCAAGTACCAGTGGCTGGTGGCTGAGGAGGATGAGGAAGAAGCTGCTGAAGATGCCCCGGGCCCCATCTAGGCCCCAACAACCACCACACCGTTGCCGCGGTCCAATGGGTGCCCCCTGGCACGCCACCATTCCACCAGCACTGCTGCTCCCCCTTATTTCCGCCATTATGAGCGCCGCATCATGCGAAGGCTGGCGGATATTGAAGCCAGGCAGGAACGGGTGGAGAGGCACCTCCAGAAACTCCAAACCCACCGTTAGTGCTCTCTTCAGCCCCTTTTTTAATTTGTTTTTAAGTGGGTGGGTGGGAGTTGGGGGATTGTTGGGTTTTTCTTTATTTATGGACCTTTCTTGGACACTACTTGAACATTGGTTGGGGTTAGGGAGAGGGATGGGCCATGTGTGGGTTTGGTATTTCGTTCAGGGAATAATAAACTTTTCATACTTTTACATTTTATGATTATGAATGATTTTAAAAAAATGTGGTGCGGTTATTGATTGTTTGTTTTACTTCTCAGTGCTACCTTTGCCGCTGACAGTTTTAAAAGTCTGCTGATAGTGTAAACAAAATAGTGATGCGGTACCCTCCCTTGTCCTACTACTCTCTACTCCTAGTCTCTGCAGTCTACTCTGCTACTACTATATAATATTATTAACCCCTAAGTACTTGGAGGGGTTCGGGGTGAATTACCATTGTATAGAATGATTGCCGTTCAACAATGATCAGTTCACTTCTCTTTCCTGATTAGATGAAGCAAGGGCTCCATGGTTTCCCAAGGTGCCATCATGGTGGTGGTAGTATTAGCAGCATGCAGTGCTAGCGTTTCTTTTGATATTGAAGGCAAACTCATCAGAACTGAAGCGAGGTTCCACTCCCTCCTAGGCGAACTAGAACTGTAGGATAAGGACTCGGAGAGTGGGGACTATTCATCAAAAGGGAAGTCAACAAACTGAAATAAAAAAAAACGAGGTTAATGCCATTATTAATATATGCAAGCTTGATGATAGTCACCAGAGACTAGACTACTAGAACAGACTCAGTCTCAGACACAAGAAGAGAGTATGATAAGCAATGAAAAATTGAATTAATCAGAACAATGTTGAGCTACTACGGACTGTACAAAGTGGACAAGCTTAACCGGCTTAGACGCAAATTAATACAGTGTCTGAATGATGATGCTGGCAATGAGATGTTCCTTTGAAAAAAAATATCATATACTGTGCTGGCTGGGGTGGATATTGTATAATATATACTGCCAGTGTGGGCTATTTGAGCTTAGTTAAAAATAAGATCCTCCTCACACTGCACTGAGTTGTTGTGTTGCTTTCACCACATCCGCCCCACCAAGTGTGTGATCAATTAATGGTGTACAAATTGTTAAGTCACACCTCAATAAATCACACAGCCTGGGGGAAGAGGGTTAGGGGTTTGATGAATGGTTGGGAAGGGGGATTGAGGGAAAGGCTTGATAAAGACAAACACTACCCATGGCCAACACTCATTTTGGCAGCCGACCATCATAAATCTGTTATGGGAGGTAAAGGAAAGGCATGCATGATGATGAGTGGTACTAGACAAGTACAGGGAAGTATATTAATTATGCAATTGTCTGTCTGCCCCCAGAGAGACCCAAGTTACATACATTATATTTATGTTCTGTTGTATCGGGCTTAGAAAGATAGCAAATACAATTAAATGATCTGTAGGAGTAAAAATCAAACATAAACAACACACACAGTCGTAATGATTGAAGAGAAAAATAAAGATACTCTTAAATTGGGAGTTGCATCTCCGCATTCCTATTGGACTGGCCGCCCGTGAATCTTGGGTGCCTGGCGTATGCAGTTTGGTATGGTAAGTGTGAGTTGTTTTTCCAGTATGGCGCAGAGTAAAGGGCCTGTAGATGGAAAAACAAAAAGGATATTGAAAAATCAAGGAGAAAACAGAAGGTTAAACTGCATAAGGAGGAGTGCAACAAGAAGACTTTCAGAGGCAGCATGGCTAAATTAGACTCTGTTTACGGCAGTTACCTCCAACAACAGGCCACCCCTACCCAAACTGCACTTAGCTTCGGATTTGAGCCAGACAGCACTGAGCACACATACATAGTATACACACAGCAACATAGCATCTTCCAAATGAAGTAAAAAATCAATGCACCGTTGTCAGTCACACCACACTCACCACCCACCACCACTACACAGACATGTAGGTCTGGCCTCTGTTGTTGTTTACCTTTAGGCCACTTCAAAGTCATCATCAATCATCCAAATCGGTTGGTTTCAGTTAATTTGAAAAAATCCATCTTCTTCTGGTGGCACGCCCTGAGTTATTCCATCAATCATCTCTGATCCTCCTGACCTGATACTGACTGTGTGTATGGTGGTCGTAGTGTCCAACTCCGAGTCCGTACCAAAAGTATCCGACTCCCGAGTGAGTCCCCCAGACTCGTCCACTCCCGACTCAAAATGCAATGGATCGGCCTGTAGTCGTACAATTTTGTTATTGAACAGCAAGAAGGGAAAGATTGACTTGTGTCACTTTGTAGAATAGACATTCATAACAAACAACAATCACTCATCGTGCAGTGCATGCCATCATTTACCTGTTCTTCCGGGGCAGTACCTCTAAGTTAGGAAAGGATAGATAGATAGTCATGGCCCAGGGTTGGAGGCGGGCACACATTTGTTTGAATTCTCTATTCAATGTCTGGCTTGAGAGAAATGGCTTTTGGGCGAGTCAGGAGTGGAATTTACTTCTTCATTGACTGCACACAGTTGCAACTCTGATCCGGCAATAAAAAGAGTAAGACGGTGGGGATGGATTTGTGAACCAGAAAGACAGTCACACACACAAATACATTTTGGGGGATGTCAAAGAAAGAAAGTAACTGGAAATTGAAAGAGCCTAGTTGTCATGGAAGTAGAGCTTATCCTCAACTCTGGTGGTTCAGCCAGAAGTAGGTTACCTAGCACACTACTTCCATGACCTGAGTCGCCCTCATCATCTTCCTGCTGTGCTACTCCAGGTATGGTGTAATCCGGTGGTATAAAGTGCTGATTCATTTTGATCATGGTTAACCTCTCCACATTTTGGGGAGAGAGACTGGTCCTTCTTACTGTCAGAACGGCATCAGTAGCACTGAAAACACGCTCAGAAGAGACACTTGTGACAGGGCAAGCCAGATAGTTTATCACCAGCCTGGTGAGCACTGGCCATTGGCGCCTTTTCCCATACCAATACAGCAATGAGTTTTGATCAAAGTAGATCTCTGTTGGGTCATCCAGATAGGCCTGGACCATCCGCTGAATGCTCAGGGGTGCTCCACTTTGCTCGGCCTCTTTTGCCTTTGCCTCAGCACTGGACTTAAGCCTGTGCTATAGACACCATTCCTGTGCCGATTTTAGGGCTGATGCTCCTGTCGTTGTTGTTGTTGTTGATGTTGTTCTTGGTGTTGTTGGTGGTTTTGGCTGTTGTGAGCCAACCGCACTGCCCTCAGGCTCTGAAGTTGAACTTGAAGTCGGCTGCCCTGCAGTACTTGTTGTGCCCTGAGGTAGCGGGCCTCTAATTCCATCCCGTTCTTTTTCTAGAAGACTGGCTTCCACAGCTATCCAAGTTTTGTAGTTGGCAACATCCCCGTCTGAAAAAGGAATGAACGTGTGCGGTAATGGTTTGTACCGTGGATCCAGAATTGTGGCACAAATGTAATGGTTGGATGATACAATGCCTCTTTGCACCCTTGTATTTTCAGATAAGCGAAGGGTTAAGCTCTCCACCAACTCATATGCTTCTTTTTTTTCCTCCACACCTGCGTACAATGCAGACACCCGCTTCAGCTGTTCCTGTAGCATGTGCAACAATGGGATAACTTGCCCCATAGTACAGTCCTCCTTGCTGACTTCACTTGTTAAGACCTCGAAAGGAAGTAGCATCTCTGTCAGCCATTTAACTAGGCCCCATTGGTCCATCTCAATGATCATGCCTTTCACAGCAGCATCCCCTCTTTGCATGATATATTCATTGATTGGTCTGTACTGCTCAAACAGATGTTCAAGCATGTAATAAGTTGAGTTCCAACGTGTTGGCACCTCTTGGGTGAGTTCTTTAACTGGCATTCTATTATCACGTTAAATGATCCTCAGCTGCTTCCGGGCTTTAAAAGAATGGCTGAAATGTGTGCAGATTCTTCTGCAGGAGGTCAGTAAGTTGCTGACTCGGTCTTCTTTCTTCAGAAAGTCTTGAACAATGATGTTAATGCAGTGCACCAAACACAGGACCCTGAAATAGCAACCATCGGCCATGGCCTTAACTATATTACTGCCATTGTCCGTGGCAACAAAACCAATGTTAAGCCCTTTTGGTCACAGCCATTCAAAGACCTTGCTGTGAAAGTCTTCCAAAATGTTTGCAGCAGTATGAGATTTCTCCATGGCGAACACGGCTACAGTTGCATGTTTCCGAGCGGCATTAAAAATCTAATCAGTGTCAACAACACCTGCTGCAGATATCTTTTCTCTAACCCCCACAAAAGAGATCCAGTGTGCAGTGATGCACATGTAATCAGTGGCTTGGCAACTGGTCCACATGTCTGTTGTCAGGTGGATAGTGTGAACAGCACTCTGCTGCAAAGCTTGTCCAAGCAATTTCAGCACGTAGTGGTGGAACAGCAACTCTGGCGAAATAGGACCGGCTGGGAACCTTCCATTTCGGGCAGATGGCTGCCACAAATTCAAGAAAACCCACCCCTTCCACAAAAGAAAAAGGGAGGAGGTCCAGCACTAACAATTTAGCCAGCTTCGCATTGTACAACACCCTGTTGGGTAGTTGCATTCGTTCTGCCCCTCCGACCTAAACATGCTGAGATCTTTTCTGGTGCCACTGATGCAGGTGACTTCTTGACGCCAGATGTTAGGCTTAATGCACGTTTTTTCGTTGCGGTACTCTCTTGCCTTGGACCCCTTGGTGTCTCAGCCTGACTCTTGTGCCATTGCAATGTTACTGATGATGATGTGGGTGGAACCACTGCACTGCTGGGGACAGGGCTGCTTTGTGTACCAGAGAAAATGTCTCCCTCTTGTTCACCTTCCACCGTGATCGGATCTTCTTCTTCATCCCCTCCACCAACAACACATGCAGTTTTTAGCCGCTAAGGTGCGCCTCCCACTGGATCAAGTGGTGTTTTCTCAGATGGGTTGTTTGGCCTCTGGTACCATAGTTTGTACCAAGCTTACCCCGACTAACACCTTGTCCACAAATGGAGCATATAGCAATGTTCACCTCCTTCTTGCTAACCGAAAAAAGTCCCAAACTGGGGAGGTCAATTTTCTGGCGCTGCTGGTGCCAATTGCAATTTCTTTTTTTTTTTAAGAGAGTTTTATATAGCGTGAACTAGACCCGAGACATCGGGTATCAGAGCGCTTTACATGAGCACCAGTTTTGTTACAGAAGTACACATTCATTTTTGTTAGGCACGGGGAGATTAAGTGATTTTCCCAGAATCACAGGATGTTGAGCGTCGTTGCCGAGACTCGAACCCAGTTCCCCAGCTTCGAGGTCGACCGCTCTAGCCGTAAGGCTACATCCTGCAATGTCAGATGAACTGGTAGGTGGGCGTGATGTTTGACTCTCTTCAGTACCTACTTCTACTGTGGTGGTTGTGGTGGATGTAGGTCGCTGCCGGGCCTTTGCAAATATGGAAGCTGGAGGTGGTGTTGGTGGTATCTGTGCCACATCCCTCACAGCAATTTGGGATGGGGTAATGTCGGTCTCCACTGGGGCGGGACTAATGTCCATGATTACTGGCTTGTCATCTTCTTCCTCTTCTACATCTACCTCCATAACTCTAAGGCTTTCTGGAACCTTCCTTTTCCCTAGCCTTGTCTCGTGGCGTGTCTCACTCTCAGACTTAGGTGGCTTCCAAGTGGCGTCTAGATCATCAGAAGGGGGGCTTTCAGAAGAAGTTGATGGACTAACCCTCCTTTTCCTTGCTGGGGATCTGGAAGACAATGGATCTTATGAAACAGTGGCTTGCTCTTCTTCTTTCACTGCAGGAAGCTCGATCTCCTGAACTGACTCTACTTTGGGAGGAACAACTACTATTGGGGGCAGTGGTTGCGGCTGTTGTTGCCCACTTATCTGAGTTTCCTGCATTGATTTGGTACTACTTTGCGATAAGTCAATTTCAACATCACTGTGCGTCAGCGTTGAACTCATGATTAGACTGGCTGCCTCTGTGACAGACATGGGCTTGGGCCTAGGTTGGTGGGGTGGGTCCACTGATGCGGGGGTGCTGCTCCCAGCTTGCTCCCTGGACGCCGCTGCTGCAGGCACAACGTTTGGTTTCCCCAAAAAAGTTCTTGGGCGACATACCGGTCTTGGTAAATGGCAGTGCCTTCTTCTCACTGGCAACTTTCTTGGTACAGGACCTGGTACCTTTCTGTGGGGCCATCCTCAAGATGTCAGCAGCACGCAGTGGCACAAGTTGAAGAGATGTCTGTGGTCACACGTCACATGATGTCATGCGCAGCAGGACTTCTGTCAGGCAGTACAATGGGTGATGTTGTCTCTGCCTCTTTTGTGCACCTAAAAGCAAAGAAGCAAGAAGAACATCAGTGAAACGTGGCATTCATTGTTGTGGTTCAATTAATACTAGTACAAACAAACAAACAAATATACTATATACCTTAGTGTGTGGTCACACTTGTTAGTGTTATCAATATTATCAAATTTATTACCTTAGTTATTAAAAAAATAACAATACAGTGTTGCCATTTGTGAGACTTTGACAACAAGGGCTTTCATGGTGTACTGTACACTCAGAAAGGATAGGAAAGAAGAAGAACAACAACAAAAATACAAATGCAACGGAACCGGTTTGGCATTGTGCATCACGTGAGATGCAGCATTCAGGGAGCTGCAGCTGACAATGGATGGAAGCATTAAGCCAAGAGGAACAAAGGAAAGGCATGCAGGCCTATGACAAAAGCACACTAACTACCACCACAAAATGGCCACCAGCCACATGGTCACTCACAATAAGCAGGAGGCCTGGAAAACATGAACTCAAGCAGGCCTATATTATGGACACAGACTTTACAAAATGGCTTCTGGCCACACGGGGAGGCTCAGCCAAGGCAAATGTTGCTGGCCCACTATTACAAACACACTCACACACTGGCCAGACAAAGGAGGCATGCTAAACAACACAGCTTTAATGCAACAATGCCAAAACAAAAATCCACAGGGCTAAAAAAGGTTTGCAAGTTACACAACAACCATATACATCCAACAAAGGCATTTATTTAGCACACATGAAAAAAAGTGAAATACCCAAAAGAAACACATTTTGCAATTCAATCCAATACCATCCATGCCCTAAATGATGTTTAAATTCAACAGACACCACAGAAACAGTTGCTTCATGCACCCATGAGTAGCTTTGGGCCTATTGGTTGGAAAACCCATTGGCAGACTAGGCCACATAGTGAATCAATTCAAATCAATTATATTGCAAATTGATTAGAAAATGTAGTGAATTGGGCTGCATTTTTTGCTGGATAAAAGAAGAAAAAATGGCATGCAAAACAACAACAAGGCATGGCCACCACAAAGAAGGCTTGCAGGCCTAATGCAGAAGCACACTGGCTGCCTTCACAAATTGGCCGCAAGCCACATGGCCAGGCCACCACAACAACAAGAAAGGTAAGACAGACAATGCAGGCCTACGGCAAAAGCACACTGGCTGCCTTGACAAAGTGGCCGACAGCCTCATGGCCAGTCTACCACAACAAGAAGAAGTAAGCCAAGAGTAACAAAGGAAAGACATGCAGGCCTATGACAAAAGCACACTAACTACCACCACAAAATGGCCACCAGCCACATGGTCACTCACAACAAGCAGGAGGCCTGGAAAACAATGAACTCAAGCAGGCCTATATTATGGACACAGACTTTACAAAATGGCCCCTGGCCACACGGGGAGGCTCAGCCAAGGCAAATGCTGCTGGTCCATTATTACAAACACACTCACACAGTGGCCAGACAAAGGAGGCATGCTAAACAACACAGGTTTAATGCAACAATGCCAAAACGAAAATCCACAGGGCTAAAAAATGTTTGCAAGTTACACAACAAACACACACATCCAACAAAGGCATTTATTTAGCACACATGAAAAAAAGTGAAATACCAAAAAAAAAACATTTTGCAATTCAATCCAATGCAATTCATGCCCTAAATGATGTTTAAATTCAACAGACACCACAGAAACACTTGCTTCATGCACCCATGAGTAGCTCTGGGCCTACTGGCTGAAAGGCCTATTGGCAGACTACTGGGCTAGTGAATTAAATAAATATTGCAAATTGATTTCAAAAGTTGGAGAAAATGTAGTGAACTGTGCAACATATTTCCTTTATAAAAGAAGAAAAATTACTTACAAAGAAACAACGAGGCGCCTACTGAAACTACAGTCCACCCACCACAATAAATTTAAAAAAATTATGAAAAGTACAAAAAAATGTAGGTGCAATGCCCCAATCAAATAAACAACAACAATATTCCAACTTACTTGTGAAATCTCAAATTCAAAAGTCCTCAAATCCAATGATATATGATGCTGCAGCCACAAAGAGTGATCCTTCCAGCTCCAAATCCAAATGAAAAGTGAACAGGAGATGGGCAAAGCACTGGGAGGAGCCTGCTGGACAGGAACAGGAAGTTGGAGACTCTGGGGCACTTCCTTCCTCTTAAAAAAAAAAGGAAAAAAAGAAAAAGGACTCCTTGCACAAAAAAGTAGAGCCAAATGTCAATCTGAGGAGTTTTTTTTAATCCAAATCGTTATTTCAAGAAGGTTTTGATGCTGTTTGGGAGAGAACCTTTGCCCGATTGCAGATTCTGTGTGTTCGGGATCGCGTTCTTCACAAAACTTCCGCCGGAAGTCCGATAGCGCACCCGAATGACGTGTTTGAGATCGCACACTCTTGCAGGACCGTGCGGCCGGCTACCAAATCTCGTGGTGCTCGCGAACGGATGGGAAATCTAATTGGCGATCGCAGGCACCCGGTAAGTCGCTCCCGCGCATGTGAAAACGCATTTTGGGCCTGCTAACACAAAAAAACTCCGCTCCGTTACGGAATGCAGAGTTTTCCGGCAACTCCGCGTTCTACGCGGAACGCGGAGTTGCCAAAAATCCACAAACTCCGCAAGTTGAGGGGAGTTTTATGCCCAGGGTTACTTTAAAAATGAAGTACAGCAGCATCAAGATCAAATTTGAAATGTGTTGTGACACTACCGTCCAACCCTCTTCCACACTTGAAGAGATGCATCAGTGGTTTCTGTTCAGTTCCAACAATGACCTGTGGGCCCCACAAAAAATATCTGGAGTGGCTGATATCCCAACTACATGCAAGTGCTTCCCTCTCAACAACTGAGTATGAGCTTTCTGCCCGTGTGAGTGCCTGGATGCAAATCCTATAATTTTTTCTTGCCCATCCATCTTTCTTGTCAGTACTGCCTCAAGACCAGTATTACTCACGTCCGTCATCACATATGTGTGCCTCCTTACACCAAAATAGCACAGGGTAGGCGGACATGCTTTGGACTACTTTATGTGTTTTTTAAAGTACCTTTCACATTCTTAGACAAATTACGTGTTCCTTTTTATCAATGCCCTCATGTGTTATACTAGTTCAGCAACATTAAGTACAAATTGTGATCAATATTCTGCCAGTCCCAAAAATAATTATAATTGTTTTTTGTTTTCCAGCCTTGGTGCTCTTTCGATAGTCCTCCTTAAACTTTCCACTGGCCTTATTCATTCACTGATATTTCTAAACCCCAAATATGTGAGTTTTTTTCTCTTCAGCTGACACTTTTCTCTCTTTATGTCAGAACCCTACAACATCTCAGTCAGGTTAGAAGATCTGTTAATTCAATATCCTTAAAAAAAAAACTTCAATTTAAGAGGAAAACACTGTTCAGACTGAAGAAGTACAAAAAGAATTTCAAGATGGCCGCAAAGAAGTGGAACACAGTGCAGCGTTCTAGTGTTGCACCTGTGGAAACAAGTTTAGAATGTCCAAAGGAGTCTCCTTTAGAATCTCGCACTTCACCTGAGATTCCTGAGGAGAAGGACCCTTTCCCTGATCTCGGCGCGAAAGATAGTTAGGGTAGAGCGTCGCATGATTACTTGACGTTTAGTTTCGTCGCGCTCGAGTGTTGGGTTACCTGGAAGCGTGAGTCTCATCTGCAGATGTCAAGTAAGGTTTCTGATATCAATTTGAACACCTGAGTGAGCCTGTGCTTCATCTCAGCGTCTGAGTTTTGGAGTATGCACAGTGATAAAGATTTTGGAGTGTTTTCTGGGAATTCACTGCGTGTGCGCATTTGTTTTGTGAAGCACGTTAGTGTTCAGTTATCTATACTAAACATGCGCATTCATTTTGTTATTGTCTTCACTGCTTAGTCTACCGCGCTTGCGCAGTTGAATACGCGTCTTGACTAGTGTTCAATTTGCATACGCGTTATTAAAAAATATAAATTGTTGTGAACAGGGTTGTTTAATCGCGCGTCAGCACACGCGCTTCTCTTCCAGTCCAGTTGAGTTTCTTTTAAGATCAACAAGAGACATTAGATTTTTAAGAGTCTGCACAGGATGTTTTATGGTTCAGTTTCTCCTAGCAATACAGCTTAGTTGTAATTTCACTTACCTGATTAGTTGTGAGTAGTCTAGGAATCTCTGGGTGTTCCTCGTTTCATTAGCAAGTCACAGTCTCTGTAAAATCCAAAGAAAGAGTGCGCATAGGACATTAGTGCATTATCATTCACATTTGAAAAATACAGTAGTTCTTAAAATATCAAAAGAGTTACATAGGCTTCATTTACATACAATAGAATACAGAAGAGAGGCAAGAGTCAAGAAAATACTAGGAATGTAAGGAATGAAATGTAAATATTAGAGAATATTAAAAGGTCAAAGGGCATAGAGTAAATGAAGTAAGTTGTACATGTTTTCTTGCAGTTCTTCGCCCATTTACAAGCACACAGAAGATAAGACAAGAGAGTAGGAGTGTGCAAGAAGACTAGGAGAAGAGTTAAGGAAGACTTGGCTGTCTCTTCTCTGTCCCTATCCCCTTTCCCCCTTTGAGTTTTCTTTTCGTTCAAGTTAAATATTGACAACCGGAAAGTCGGAGAGGGGCATTGGGTTCAAGCGTCATTCTACTCCTGTGCATGTCGTGGTGAGCCTTGACACTTTATGAGTCCATGCTTTTCCAATTTTCTCAATGACTCATGATGTGCATTAACCAACTTCCCTATTACTAGTATGTCATCCTGAAAAAATAGTACTTGTGTCATTCCTTCAAATAAATCTGTTTTGTCCTCTGAAATACAGCTGAGGCCAATTCAAAGGACATTCTGCAGTAATTGAAAGCACACAATTGTGCCACAAACAAATTTAATGGTTTTAATTCCCCGTCCAGGTTGACTTGACGATATGCTGCCAACATATCCAACACACTACACATTTTTCCTACTCTCATGACATTCAACATCTCCAAGATGTTTGAAAGTGGTTGTCTGCCTACCCAAATATGTTTCTTAATCCTCATAAGTTAATGTAGAAGTGTATCCTGGCACCAACCTCTCAGAGGACTCCAATAGTTACATAATTCCCTCCACTAACAACTTTTCCAGTTGTTTCTGTAGTAGTTCTCTCAAGTGTGGAATGGGTCTCACCTTGTGTGCAATTGGTACAGCATTCTTCCTGAGTATGACTGTGCGAAATTGCTACCAGCAGTCCTAATTTATCTGAAAACGTCTGTGCTCCTGGTTTCATCTACGTTGTTTCGACCACCATCACTGGCTCTTTGACATTGGGATTTAGCACAACATCAAGATCTTTCAGATGTTGCCAACCTAGCAAGTCTGATCCATCTCTAGTTACATAAATGCGACTAAATACACCTCTTTTCATATGTTAATTCCACCCACTTCATTCACACAATTTCAATTCTCTTCCTTTCATAGCCTATGTCCCTCATGTCAGACTCATTTAATTCAGACACTGTCCCTATCAAGTACTTCTCATATGAATTATTTGCCGTAAGGGTATACAAACTTCCTTAGTCAGCTAGCACCCTTAGCATTATTATCCCAGTTTTCATATTGCAGTGTGTTTTCTCCAACTTCTCACAACTCTCTTTTTTTCTTCACTAGTTCACTCTCACATACTTATTCATTGTCCCTATAATACCTCCTTCCCTTTCCTCTTTCAGTTCCTCTCTTGATAGCGCTACCACTTGAATATTCTCACAGACATCCTCCACTTCTTTGATCATTTTTGTTTTTTCACGTGCCATGCACTACTTTGCAAAGTGGCCTCTTTTTCCAAAATTCCTACAAATTACAATTCTGGCCCCACACAGAGACCTAGATTCGATGTGCCCTGAAGAACTGCAATGATAATGTTTTATAATTATTTGATCATTCTTTCTAGTTCCAATAGGTTTCTCCAGTTTTGTTGATTTTACTTCTTTTATTGTGTTTTATTCCTTCACTGCTTCAATTTCTTTTGGGTTTCTCGATGAATGATCTGTTCCCTTGAGCCACATGGCTGTGTGCTCAATACCTTTGGCAACCTAAATGTCTTCTTCTAGTTTTGGGTCATTAGCTAATAGCTTCTCTTTTATTATTTTATTACTTGTACTCTGACTATTTTGTCTCTTATGGAGGAATAATTTAAAGTTCCAAATTCACAAGATACTGCCTACCACCCAAGAATTGCTGCATAGCTCACAGCTTCATCATCCATTTTTTGTGTTCCTGAAAAACAATTGTGTCATTCATTTACTGCACTCTCTTATGAGTGAACTGTTTTAACATTTCTAACTACATATTATGAGTATTATGTGTCTACTTTCCACACCCTGAGACAATGCTAGTAGGTAAGGTCTTCATATAATCTCCTTCTAAGTGATGAAGCAATATTCCTTGTTTATGTACGAGCCCCTCCACTTCCCAAGATGCATGTTAAAAATACTTATTCCACTATTCCAGGGTATGGGGTTTCTCCTGGTGTAGGAAGGAATGATGGAGGTGGTGCCATACTCAGTTCTGTAATACCTGTGAAGGAAAGGATAATAACTATCTCAAGTAATAATTCAACTTTTTAACTAAAACCACTACCTACCACAATAAACTAAAACAATAATCCTTGTTTTTGTGACAATTATTGTTTTGCAATGGCACCTTTCGTCCCCTTTTTAGGTCGAGCCTAGCGCAGCGCGCATGCGCTGCACTATGGGAGGCTTCTTGTAAGCACTCCCAACTTCCTTGCAACTTTTCCGTGTGGATTTGTTTACACCCACACATTCGATTGCCATTGCGTCTGGCTTTCACAAAGGAAAGCACGCAAATGGCCAAAGGCGTGGGTATGTCCCGCCTTTTCTTTAAATGTTTACTCCCCTAGCCTATGTGTCTCGGGAGCGAGCGGAGTGAGCAGCGGCGCGCAGTGTGCCAGCTGCATTCCAGGCTGCATTCCAGGATCATGTTACAGTTCTTATGTTTACCCATCGTGAGCGCTTTCACTTTCGCGTCCGCGCGTTTAAGATTTCCAGCAGGCAGACACAGCACACCTCCCCCACTTGCAAAAACAGTAAACTTATCTTCCTTCCTTTGATCCTCACCCGCCTTACACTTGCTCTCTCATCATCCTCAACATGAAACTTTGCGCAACATCGGACAGCCCTTATTATTAACTGATGGCGCTCAATTTTCTGAACTCTCTGCGGCGAACATTTAACTCAATGAGCTATCGTGACGGGATAGTGCTTATGTCAGTAATAACCACAGCACATCCTTTATTTATATTATTGCTACTGTAATTGCTGGTGTTAGTGCAAGTATTATTGTTTAATAGTGCCACATGAAGCATTTGTTCAAGGCGCTAGACAGAGAAGACATATTGTCGCCAGTCATTTGCCCGCCGCACCCTCCTCTTTGTGCCTGTCACACTACGAGAGATGGAATATGTACCTGTAACTTGTTTTTTTTTATGTAAAGCGCATTTATCTAAATAAGATGTGTTTTCAAATAAATGCCACCTCTGGTGTCTAGAGCAACACAGGTTCAGAGGGAGGTGGAGCCACCACAGTACTGACTGACCCGTCTTAGGAGGGCCCCTCCGGGCACCCCGCCACCAGCATACTAACATCTTGAGCCCTCTGTACTGCGACAGACCCGCACACCGCTCGCATAGTACCTTTAAGAATAAAATGCCCCAAACGTTTAAAATGAAAAAAGCTCAAACGTACCTTTAAACACAAGCACCGGCTGCACTTTCAATGTAAAAATATTTCCAAACACCAACAATGCAGGATTTTCCGTTTCGAAAATAAACGTCTTTTCAATGACACCGGCTGTACTTTATATTTAAAAATAAACGGAATTTCAAACACAAACATCCCTGCAATTTTCAATACAAAACGTGTATGCTTTCAAATAAAAAAAAATACTTTCGTATTTTAAAAAAATCAAATGAAAAAATGCTGGTACTTCAAGGTCTAAATGCCACAATTTTCTATCAAAACGTACCACCACTTCTAAACTTGTGAAAAGCAGCACAGCGCTTAGAAACATAAGCTGTGATAATAAGGGTTGCACAAAGGACACGTTGTCGCTTCTGCGAACAAACAACTGTTTTTGTGAGTGGGCCGCCGCATCTAAACTCGACTCAGCGCGCACTGCTCCTGGCGGCGCAATAAAGCGCATAGAAAGCCTGTAACACGGAGGTAGGCGCATAACTTCCTGGACGGGTTTCCTCGCACGTTGTTACACGCATCATGTACTGCATTTTACCGTAAGTCATTCTGACAACTGTATACTTGTTTCCCTGACTGTCGACATATTTTTTGTAGCACTCTGACTGCGCCTCTTACTATTTTAATGGGGTTTCTTTACTTTAATCCAGTTTTTTTTTCAGAAGATGTGGATGGAGTGCTTTCCAGAGGGCACCAATTCAAGCATTCATCCCCCCTCCCTTTATTTGAGTTTAATTTGTTTTATGCGGGATTGTTGTAAAGCGCTACTAACCACTCCACAGTGGCCTCAGGGCACATTTATCTCTTAGTGTCATCTCTCTCTTCGTTTCTATCCTCTTTGGCTCCTGCCTCGGAGATCTCTTAACCGTCCACCTTAAATCCTCCCCCCTCCATTATTTTCGTGAGCACACTTCCAATACTTTTCCCCCTTTTATCTGTCTGTTACATCCTTTAATTTACTACGTTATTTATGTATGTATGGTTTTGTATAACACCTACTTGGATTTGGACATTATGCAATTGAGACTGAGTAGGGCCTCCACCCCTTAGTCGGAAGGCCTAGTATTAAAGAATGTTTGTGGTGTGATACCAGCTTGTGTGATAGGAGTAGCCAATAGGTCTCACTTTTGGGACCTTATAAGTATTTAGTTATGCAGAACAATATCCTTGGTTCAACAACATCAACCGTTGCATGGCTAAACACTTATAAGCTCCCAAAGGCGAGACCTATTGGCTATGCCAATGCTTGTTGTCTTATGTGGTTATCACTGTTTGATTCACTGATCACTGTAGAGTCTTTATTCCATTACTGTTGATCACTTTGTTGCCTTTTAATGTTGGTCTTTTCTCTGTATGTCTTTCAGGGTGTGTTGACGTCAGTATCGAGCAGGAGATGCTTCTTTGGCCATATAGCAGCTGTACTTGTTTGTTCTGTCATGCTGTTCAATAGATAGCAGGCAACCATGTTCTGGCTGCACATGGTGAATTCACTCAGAAAGCTGTCTCACTCAAGAATGTGCTGTAGTGGCTGCGTACATGAGTACTCTCACCACACAAGATCAGAAAGCTGTGTCGTTTGTGAATGTGCTGCACTAGCTGTGTGGGTGCTGACTTCAGTCATGTCAGCTTTCTGCCCCCATGGCAACTGTGCAGTGGGCTTCGGTCTTATCAGCTTAGTGCTCCAATGATCAGAACTTGTCAGTCACACAAAAGGTGATGGGAGGCTTGCACTTTGTCTAACCACTGGCAATCACTCGGGGTAGCATCCCATTCTTTTACTCACCATGCCAAGTCAGTTTGGACCCAGACATATGCAAATCAGCCCGAACCCTGCTCCTCATGGGAACAGTCTACACCACACTGCCAGGCCAAGTCCTCACCGAACCGGAACACAAGCAACCTAGGACCAGTTTTGCCCTGATGAAGGCTCATCAGCCAGGTATAGCTTGGATCCAGTGGCATTGTGTTCACAGGACCCATGTTTGGGCATACCCGTGCTACTTAGGGATGTACATCAAACACCCAAAAGGTGATTGAAGGAATGCTTGCACTTTGTCTAACTACTACCAATTGCTTGGGATAGCATCCCAACCCATTATTCTTTTGCTATTCATGTCACCTCAGTTTGGACACAGCCATATGCAAATACGCCCTGACCCTGCTCCTCATGGGAAAAGTCCAACCCCAACTGCCAGTCCAGGTTCTCACAGAACAGGAACACAAGCAACCTAGGACCAGTTTTGCCCTGATGAAGGCTCATCAGCCAGGTATAGGTTGTTTCCAGGGGCACAGTGAGCACGGGACCCATTTCTGGACATACCCGTGGAACTTAGGGCGATACATCAAACACCCAAAGGGTGATGGGAGAATGCTTGCACTTTGTCTAACCAATGGCAATTGCTGGGGGATGCATCCCATTCCTTACTTCCATTGCTCACCATGCTATCTCAGTTTGGACCCAGCCATATGCAAATCAGCCCTGACCCTGCTCCTCATGGGAACAGTCTAGACCAAACTGACAGACCAAGTCCTCATCGCACCACAACACATGCAACCTAGGATAATTTTTGCCCTGGTAAGGGCTCATCAGCCAAGCATAGCTTGGTTCCAGTGGCAAAGTCAGCATCCGACCCACGTCTGTGTATACCTGTGCTACTTAGGGAGGTACATCAAACACACAAAAGATGATGGAAGGAATGCTTGCACTTTGTCAAACCATTGGCAATTGTAAGAGCTAGCATTCCAGTCCATCATTCTTTTGCTCACCATGCCACCTCGGTTTGGACTCAGCCCTGATCCTGATCCTCATGGGAACAGTCCAGACCAAACTGCCTGGCCAAGTCCTTACTGAACTGGAGCACAAGCAACCTAGGACCAGTTTTCTCTGATAAGTGTTCATCGCCCAAGGTATAGTTTGGTTCAGGTGGCACAGTGAGCATGGGACCCACGTCTGGGCACAGCCTTGGCACTTAGGGTAGTACATCAAACACCCAAAAGGTGATGGGAGAAATGCCATTACCATTACCAAAGAGCTTTATTCGACGTCAAGTCATAAAAGCACAGTACATACATACACCTTAAAACTCAAAAATACATACACATTAAAACTACATAAAATACAAAGTATATACATATGAAACCATAACTGGATAGTTCATGACGTCGACAATTCCAGTATAAAAATGAAACATTTTAAAATTGATGGAAATACTAGAACTCAAAACAATAGTAGTTCATATAAAACGTTAAAACCTGGGATGGATAGTTAAATCACAATTAAGTAAAATACATTCTATCTATTAGGTATTGTTCAAAACCCCATGAGAATGATTTATACGATCCTTTCAGAATGCTTAGCATACCTTTGATCTAATAACCCACGCCCATCCCAGAAACTTTGCCATTGCAATAACAATGGGGGCTGAAGTGTTCGTACGCAGTATTCTATATGCTTCTGTACTCAGTCTGGTCCCCATTGTCCTGCAAATTGGAGCTAACCATACACGACGAGGCCTTTCATACGCGGGGCAAATAAACAGCATGTGGGCCACTGACTCTGTCTGGGCCATACATGTGGGACAGACACTGTCACCCTCTGTGACCCATCTTGCTGTAAAGGACCTAACGGGAAGTGAGCCTACTCTAAACTGAAAAAATAATTTCCGTTCCTGGGGTTTTGTTATTAAATCCCAATACTGCTCCAAGCGTGGGAGTGGTTTAAAGTCCATGACGCAACCTGTGAGAGAGGACGATTCCACATTTCTATATGTATTACGATTAATAGTGGCCCAGTACCTCTCTTTTAAGATATCCTTAGAGGGAAAATGTACATCTACGGGATTCAGATGGGAGAAATGCTTGCACTTTGCCTAACCACTAGCAATCACTCGGGGTGGCATCCCAAGCCATCGCTCATTTGCTCACCATACCACCTCAGTTTGGACCCAGCCAGATGCACATCATTCCTGACCCTGCTCCTCATGGGAACAGTCCATCCCAAACTGCCAAGCCATGTCTCACCGAACAGAAACACAAGCAACCTAGGGCCAGTTTCACCCTGATAAGGGCTGATCAGCCAGGAACAGCTTGGCTCCAGTGGCACAGTGAGCACAGGACCAACATCTTTGCATACCCAGGCCACTTAAGGTGGTGCATCAAATGCACAAAAGGTGATGGGAGAAATGCTTGCACTTTGTCTAGCCAGTGGAAAACTCTCATGGTAGCATCCTAACTCATTGTTCTTTGGCTCACCATGTCTCATTAATTTTTATCCAGCCATATGCAAATCAGCCCTTACCCTGCTCCTCATGGGAACAGGCCAGCCTGAACTGCCAGGCCAGGTCCTCAACAAACCAGAACACAGGCAACTTAGGAATGGTTTCACCCTGATAAGGGCTCATCAGCCCAGTATAGCTTGGTTCCAGCGGCACAGTGAGCACAGGACCCACGTCTGGGCATACCAGTGCGACTCAGGGCATAACATCAAACACACAAAAGACGATGGGAAGAATTCTTGAACTTTATCTAACCACTGAAAATCACTTGGGGTAGCATGTCAACCAGTTGTTCTTTTGCGCACCATGCCACCTCAGTTTGGACCCAGCCATTTGCAAATCAACCCTGACACTGCTCCTCATGGGAACAGTCCAGCTGGAACTTCCAGGTCAGGTCTTCACCATACCAGAACACAAGCAACCTCAGACAGGTTTTGCCTTGATAAGAGCTCATCAGCCAGGTATAGCTTGGTTCCAGTGGCACAGTCAGCATCCGACCCATTTCTGTGCCACTTAGGGAGGTACATCAAACACACAAAAGATGATCGGAGGAATGCTTGAACTTTGTCTAACCACTGGCAACCGCTCGGATAACAAGTCAACCCATCATTCTTTTGCTCACCATGCCATCTCTGTTTGGACCCAGCCATATGCAAATCAGCCCTGCACCTCATGGAAACAGTGCAGCCCAAACTGCCAGGCTAGGTCCTGACCGAACAGGAACCCAAGCAACTTAGGACTGATTTTGCCCTGATAAGGGCTCATCACCCAGGTATAGCCTGATTCCAGTGGCACAGTGAGCATGGGACGTACGTCCTGCCATAACCATGCCACTTGGGGCAGTACATCAAACACTCAAAAGGTGATGGGAGGAATGCTTGAACTTTGTCTAACCACTGTAAATCGCTCGGGATAGCATCCCATCCCATTGTTCTTTTGCTTACCATGCCACTTCAGTTTGGACCCAGCCAAATGCAAATCAGTCCTAACCCTGGCCCTCATGGGAATAGTCCAGACCAAACTGCCAGGCCAAGTCATCACTGAACCGGAACCGAAGCAACCTAGGACCAGTTTTGCCCTGATAAAGGCTCATCAGCCATGTATAGCTTGGTTCCAGTAGCACGGTGAACATGGGACCCACTTCTGGGCATAACAGTGGCACTTAGGGTGGTACGTCAAACACACATGGTGATGGCAGGAATGCTTGCATTTTGTCTAACCACTGGCAATTACTCAGGGTTGCATCCCAAGCCATCGCTCTTTTGCTCATCATGTCACTTCAGTTTGGACCCAGCCATCCGCATTAGGGTGACCAACTGGCATGGGTGGAAATACAGGATGGTGAGTGTAAAATCTCAGGACAACCTTCTTTTCACATTCACACGCACATACTCAGTCATTAATTATGTCTTTGTAAGCCAGTCCCTAGAACACTCTATATTACACTCGAAAATCCATTCTAGGGCCTTATTAGACCATGCACCTGTGGCCTCAACATTGGAGTGGGCTCCCCAACATCTAAATATAGTATGTGTTTCTTCCCTAGTTCACTAATAAGAGACCATCTCAGTCAGTCAGTCAGTCAAATATCTTTATTCAGCTGACTTGCAGCCATAAAAGAACACATCATAGAAAAAATATTTAAAAAACAGATTAAAAATATGATACAGACAATGTATGGTACACTTCACGACAGTAGTAATTCATAATCAGAGTATAACAGGGGTGATTAATTGAGTTAATATTTCTACGAAATAGCAGCATGATCTACAAACAGCGTGTAATGAACTTTGTGATAGGCCCCTGTCCCATGGACCATGAAATCCAAAAGTAATTCATTAAAAACCAAATAAAGAAATCATTTCCGAACAACATTACGTAAACGGACAGCTGTGGAAATATATCTGTAGACCATTAAACAAGTGAATTCAAGATGAACTTCCTAAGACTATCAGAGGCTTCTTTAATGTGAATGACCCCCGAGGTACTGACTTCTCTAATAATTGGAACTCCTTTGAAACTGTTATTAGGGGGAAATGCATTTAACTCCTAGCAACTTCAACCAAGCAAAAAACCCAAGATAGTTTAGCGCTGGAGGAGGAATTGCAACAAGGGGAACGTGCTCACAAAGAAAACCCTTCCCTGTCTTTGCAACGGAAAGTGACCGCACTGAGGGGTAAGCTAAACGCAATATACACGAATAGGGCAGAGTTCACTCTGCTGCATCTTAAATTTGGGACTTACGATCAGGAAAATAAAATTGGAGCTCACGTAGCTCGCCAATGGGGAATTAAACATGAGAAGGAATACAGTGGTCACAATAACCAAGAAGGTGGGAGAGTAACGAGGATGGCTGGCTACAGCGAATCCCGTTAGCGTGTAGCCACAGGTGATTGCTTGCCCCTCCCCCTGTAATGGAGCTTGCACTCGCACCTGTGATTCGGGATACGTGGACTGGCGGCGGCAGCAGCTCCTGGACAGGCGTGTCTTTTCGGTGGTAGCTGATAGCTCCTGGCGGGCTGGCCCCTGGGCTCTTGCGTCGTGGTGTATCAAGAGGAATTGCTGGCTTGCTGGTCTCCCGCCTGTGGGCCACCTCCCGCCTGTGTGGAGCTCGATGGTCATGGCTGCGGCTGCCAATGGGTGCTGTGAGGCAGGGAGGCTGATGGCGAAGTGGAGCAGAGTTTGGGCGGTTGTGGCAGGATTCCCTGAGTGGCAGGGTTCAAATGGAGTGGATTTATGCCAGCGTGCTTTGAGGGGTCTCAGAGGGGCTGAGGAGTGTTCACGAGGGACCAGTGGCCAGTGTTCCTTTCCCCTCTTGGCAGAAGTAGTGGCAGAGGAGCCAGGGTTCAGAGGGTCCTCCACCATCTGAGAGTTGAAGAAGCCGAGGGGATTCACTGGCCAGCGGCTTTTGGAGCAAGTAAAACCTTACGCCTGGATATAAGGGAAGGACGCTTCGCGGCGGCAAGTGTTAATGAGAAGGTGAGCCTGGTAATTCCTGCAATCCTTGTAGGCCTGGTAATTCCTGTATTTGTGGAGAGAGAAGGAGAGACGCTGCTGATAGGAAGGGTCGGCAGCTGGTTGACTGTTGGGGGCCTGGCTTTTTCCCTTTGGGTTTAAATTCTTTTTTTTTTTCACGTAATATAAGGGACCAGGCAGAGAAAAGTCAATTCTTCCTTAGCAATATAAGAGCGAACTGGGCAAAGGCAATTTGAATACAAGGCGGGGCTCTGAAAACTACTTAGCTCTGGTGCAGGTACGCCCACTGGGAGAGATCCCAGATACTGAAAAATAAAGATGGGAAAACATTTAAAGCAATCAAGTCTAATGGCTAAAGTCGGCTCTGCGGCAGGACTTAAAGCTAAAACACGATTGGCCCAATCAAAAGCTGTGTCATCCGCAGCTAGAGCTGAGTACAATTTAAAGCAATCCGGCATAAATTCAAGTTTTGAGAGCTCGGAAGAAGATTCACCAGAACTCCAGCAGGATTCGAAAGCGAGAGATCTAGGCACAGAGAAGGAGGGGGGAGTTCCGGAGGAGCAATTAAGACTCGAGGTAGAACAGGCTTTTAATTTAACTCCCAAGGCAAGCGAGGAAGGTTTGAAAAACGTTAAAGACTTCCCATTATTTTCAAAAGGAAAAGCATCCAAGTCTACACCGGTAAAAGCACCGGTAAAGCTTCAAGAACTTTTGGAGGGTTCTTCTGAGGATACATCAGCCAGTTCTTCTCAAAATGCGCAACCACTCTCAGGTCAAGTAACCATTTCAGAAGAAAAGGCTTTAAAGGCTTTCCTTCACAAGGCAAAGAGTACCCTGATGGATTTTCAGTCCCAGGCCCAGGCCCAGCTCCAGGCAGCATCACAAAATTTAAGATTGCCGCAACAACCAACTCAGAGTCAGTCTCAGCCCCAGCCTCAGTCTCCTAGCAAAGGAGGATCGGAAATTTTAGGACAGCAAGCTGACAACCGGAAGAAAGATGAGAAAACTCAAAATAACCCACAGGAACAGGTCCCGGGAACAGATACCGTTCATCAAATGGACATAAAGACCATGCTGAATCTCATTTTAGAAGAAATAAGAGAAATGAAGATATCTCAAGTGAACGAAATAGCGTCCCTTCACCAACGCCTCGGGAAATTGAGGAGGCAGTGGCTGGTTTTCCAGTTAGAATACAAGAAGCGGAGTCTAGGATTGCTCATCTGGGAGACCAAATGACCACTATGCACCAGAGAGTGAATGAAGCAACAAAGGAAAAAGTCACCCTTGAGAATAAGCTTGAGGAACTCAAAAATCATTCTCGATGTGCAAATTTACGTATAGTTGGGGTGCCCGAGGGGAGTGAGGGGTCCCAAACACTTGAATGGGTCGAGACTTTTATGAAGAAGAATGTTTTGCCTGAATTTACTGGAGACCTCACTATAACAAGGGCACATCGAGTCCCCTTTCATCCGTTGCCAAATTCAAAATTTGCACGAATAATTTTGATCAATTTTGGCGATTATCGTATCAAAGAAAAGATTCGAACTAAGGCAATTCAGAAGAGGCAATTTGCGATTAACGAGGTTTCTAGCTGCCGGATTTTTGCTGACATGTCGGTAGCAGCTGCACGCAGGCGTAAAGAGTTTGTCAAACTGCTATATCTTTTTAAGGCTCAGGGTGCACAGGCTTCAATAGCTCAGCAATCGAAGCTATGAGTATTGGTAAGAGGCAAGTTTCACATGTTCACTAATATAGAGGAAGTGCAGGATCTGTGGAGTGAAATTTCCTCTGGAAAATAGAATAGAATTTCAGATTGTCATGCAGGGAATTAAAGACAGGGGGGGAGTGGTCACCCAGGGTGTAGTACCAGGGCACCCCACAGAGCACTAGTGGCGTTTGAGATGTGGCCTGCGGGCTTTGCCACATCTCTTGGGAAGGGGAAGGATGGGGATAAGGGAGGGAGCGGGGGTGTATAGTATCAATAAAAAGCAGAAGCACAGTGGAGAGGTGGAAGGAAAACAGGGTTTTGAATTAAGTATTATTATTTTTTTTTTTGTGTTAAATCATAGAGATGGGCATTAAATGTTGAATTATCTCGGTTAATGTCAATGGAGTTCGTAACAAACAAAAATATGGAGGGCTAATAAGATGGCTGGCCGCCTTTGCACCACAAGTCCTTTTTCTTCAGGAAACGCATTTGAAATCAAATTCACCAAAACTCTTTGTCCCAGGAGCTTTCTCTAAAGTGTTTTTTGCCACAGCAGGGATGGCAATGAGAGGAGTAGCTATATATTTCTGTAGGGGTTTGGACTGGGAGTTTCTTCAAGTGGAGAGGGATCCTCATGGACGATGGTTATGGGTTACGGCAAATTTAAATGGAGTTCCGTTGAACTTTGTCAACTACTACGGTCCAATCATTGATGATCCCTCATCCGTGATAAAGATTAACGAACTACTTAGAGGATCCTCAGGGCAGATTATTTTTGGAGGGGATTTTAATTACATTCAAGATGTGATAAAGGATACTTCAAACAAAAATATGAAACAATTAAAACCTAAGACTAAAATTTTTTTTTAGATACAATAATACAAGATTATCAGTTAATCGACCCTTGGCGTAAAGTCCATCAGGAAGCGCTTGAATATACTTGCTATTCCTCTCAATTCCGAACCGCCTCCCGTATTGACTTTTTTGTAATATCTCGTTCCTGAAACATACTGGCTCAGAATAGGGGCCAACTCATTCTCAGACCATTCCTTGGTCAAGTTAGACCTAGAAATTGAAGAGGAAAGGAGGTCAAGAACCAGGTGGCAGATGGATCGACGCCTCCTTTCAAATCAACAATGGGTAACAGCTATAAGGGAATGGATACAGGATTTATTTAGGGTCAATGAGGGAACTGCGGAACTCTTTTCAGTATGGGGGGGCTTTAAGGCGTCAGTGCGCGGGCAAATGATTGCCTTTATGGCCGCTCAATCTAAAAATCGAAGCAACCGAATAGCCAAACTCCAACGGGCAGTCGATATTGCTTTAATGCAGAAGAATGCCTCTTTACGGGGTGAGGGGCTAGCTGTAAGTCAGCTTGGCGCCGGGAAACCCTTTTAGGGTAGCTGTTGCGCCTTATAAATGTAATAAATAAATAAAATATAAATAAATAAAAAGCAAAAAAGGAATTGAGAGAGTTTTTCTTGCTAGAAGAAATTAATAGTTCAAGGACATTCCTACAGCGAGCCTATGAAGAAAACCAAATGGTTGGCAAACTGCTAGCTTGGTCAACTAAGGTAAAAAGGAAGCGGTCTTAGTTACAGAAGTTATAGATCCTAGGACTAAAATTACGGAGACGGATAAGGATAGGATTGCCCAAGTATTTGTGGAACATTATGATCAGCTATACACTACCAAGTATGGGGTCAGTCAAGAGGCAATTCAGCACTATTTTGAGGGCATTAGTCTCCCGCACTTGTCAACTATCCAGGTCGAGAAACTTCAACTTGATATATCAGGAGCAGAAATCCAAGCAGCCCTAGATACAATGGCAGGAGCGAAAGCCTGTGGCAATGATGGGATACCAACAGATTTTTGCAAGGTCTTTTCTAAGGAATTAACACCCTTACTGACCAAGCTTTTTAATTATATAAAGGCAGGTGGTTGTGTTCCCCCAACTTTTAAAGAATCCATATTGTTAGCTTCGTGAAAAAGGGGAAAAATCCTAAAGATATCAATGCCTATAGGCCAATTAGTCTACTTAACACAGACTATAAAATTTTAATGAAAATCTGGGCACAGCATTTTACCCCTTTAGCACAAGAAGTAATCCATAGAGACGAGACAGGGTTTGTCGCAGGGAGGCTAATGTCGGCAAATACAGGGTTTTTAGTACAGGCTCTCGACTTTTTTAATAGTAACAGAACCCCTGCGCTTGTTATGATGGTAGACGCAGAAAAAGCGTTTGATCTGGTTAATTGGGATGCTCTTTTTTTTGGTCTGGGAAGGTATGGGGTTCCCCTCAGGACATTAAAATGTTATGGAATATCTATCAGGGGGCACAGGCTCAGGTTTTTATTAATGCTAACTTAGCAGGGACAATTAATGTGAACCGGGGGACTAGACAGGGGTGTCCACTTTCACCTGTCTTATTTACCTTTTTTATTGAACCTTTGGCCACCAAAATTCGCAACAATATGATAATTAGAGGTCCAATAGCAGGCATGGCAAAATTAAAGTTGTTTGCGGATGACATCATCCTTTATCTTAATCCTGAGAGCCAGAATATAGAGCAAGTTTTAGCAGAATTTGCTCAGTTTGAACGAATTGGGGGTTATAAAATCAATCAGAATAAGACTGAGATCTTAATTATTAATACGGAAGGCGATTTTCTTCCTGAAATCCTTAGTCAACAAGCCCGCAATACCGATCCAATTCGTTATCTCAGGATATATGTCTCCAATCAATATGAGGAACTATATAAATTAAATTATGAAGCCATGCGGAACAAAATTAAAAAACTGCTAGATGACTGGTCATTATTACCCCTCACTTTGATAGGCCGTGTGGCCCTTATCAAAATGTCTATTCTGCCCTTACTGGTTTTTCTTTTGACAAATATACCTATAAAAATTTACAACATCTATTTTAAAGAACTTAGAAGCAATGTTTAGAAAGTTCATCTGGAGTAAGAAGGTACCTAGGGTCAAACTCTTGGTGCTTCAATTGGATATTAACCAGGGGGGGCTCGCACTCCCTCAAATTCGGACATACTATGAAGCTGCTATTTTAGACTTGACAGCTCGATTAATGGACTCGAAAGGATCAGTACATAATTTTTTGGGGAATAAAATGGTGCAAGAAATTGGCTCACAGAACCCGATATTTTTAAAAACAGCAAAACTCTCTAAAATACTAGGTATAAGACTTTGCAGGAATATTCTTATAGACTACAGATTTTTTATAAGCAAGCAGGTGCTACAGGGTTTCATTATTTGAAATTAAGCGAATGTAAAAGTCTGGGTCTTCAAATCAGGACTAGCCATCTAAGCTGTTGGTATAATTGTGGTCTTAAAGAATTGGGACATTTCCTAATAGGAAATAGAGTGATTACTTGGCAAGAGGTCCAAAATAGAAGTGGTGCCCGGAGCAAGCCTTGTTTTTTTGAATACATACAGATTGTACCTTTTTTTAAATAGATACAATCTCTCTTCAAGTATTGGTCCCACTAAGTTCGTTACGGCCCTACTGGGAGCAAAGTTAAGAGGGGTAGGGAACTGGTACCGTCTTTTAGGCTCCCAGGTAGAATCAATGCTGGCCAAAAAATTCTTGAAAAAGTCACTCAGGAGACACAATGTACGCTTTCAAATCGGGATTGGCAGGCCATTTCTCAGCTAGGTAGCAAGGCGTTAAGAGCTGCTAATTTTAAAAGAATGGCCTTTTTGTCTCGATGGATGGCATATCATACACCTAAAGCACTCCATAAAATCTATCCAGAATTGGAGAATAGATGCTTTCGTTGCCAGGCGGAAAATAAGGGAGATTGGCTGCATACATTTTTTACGTGTCCAAGGCTAGCGCAATTATGGGAAAGGATCTTTTTTGCCGTTAGCCAGGGAATCCAGAAGAGATTAGATCCCGAAGTAGATGTAGCTCTCTTTGGTATTACTAGAGAGGGGGTGAGCTTAGCAATAACAAGAGGTGAGGAGACATTTATAGCAATCGCTTCCCTCGTAGCATGCTCCCCGATACTACAGAATTGGAGGTCCTCAAAAATACCTACTTATGCGGGGTGGCTAAATAAGATGAAACGCACAAGGAAATTTGAAGAAGCACATGCAAAGAGTAGGCGCAACTAAAAAGTTTACCGCCGTATGGAAATACATGGCGAAGTTAGACAATACGGCAGAAGAAGAAGTCCATATCATACCACAAAGTCTTGTTTAGAATGCAAGGGCGTTATAAAAATAATTTTTTTTTAAAAACCAATTTGAATAATAATTCACTTTAATATAGCACACTAGGATGAGTAGCTAAGGATTGTTAGACCTGGTACCATTGGCGTGAGTCTCCCTTCCATTTTTTTACTGATTGCCTCCTCTGTTTTTGATATGTTTTGCTGGTTTAGATGCTTTGGGCACTGTGCCACTGCTATTCAGTGCCACAGTGCAAGTGCTCCCTATGGTAAATTGATATATTGATTAGTGACTCCATGATTGGATTATTTGATTTACTTATCAGACCCTAGTATAGTGCACCAGGTGTGCCCAGGGCCTGTAAATCAAATGCTGCTGGTGGGCTTGCAGCACTGGTTGTGCCACCCACAGAAGCAGCTTGTAAAGTGTGTCTCAGGCCTGCCATTGCAGAGCCTGTGTGCAGTCTGTGACTGCCATGTCGACTTGGCAAGTGCACCCACTTGCCAGTCCCTAAACCTTCCCTTTTCTACATATTAGTCACCCCTAAGGTTGGCCCAAGGGCAGGGTGCATTGTAAGTAAAAGGTAGGACAAGCCCTGGTGTGTGTGGCATGTCCTGATAGTGACTTACAGCCAATTTCGTTTTTCACTATTGCAAGGCTACCTGTCCCCATAGGCCAGAATGGGCAGTTTGATTATAACATCTTATAATCCTAACTGACCCAGGGAACATGGTAGAAAAACGAATTTAGTATGCCTGAACTCAGAATGATAAAATACATCTTTTAGTGAAGTTGGTTTTAACATTCTGTGTTTGAAAATACCACTTTTAGAAAGTAGGTATTTTCTTGCCTAACCATCCAGCCTGCCTCTGCTAGCTTGTGTATTGTATGTCTGGTTTTGTGAGTGACAAGGGCTGGGGGACTCCAGGAGACAGGGTGAGTCAGCACAGGGCTGAATAGACCTATCTGCATGTAGAGTGGTGGGAGGAGTTGCACCTGGGCCTGAATAGGGCTGTGCCTGCCTTCCACAATGCTGGCTCCACCTCCTGTGGTGTGTCTGATGTCCCTGGCCCACACTGACAAAGGAAGAGGGTGTGCACTGGCAGGATGCACCCAGAACTGGTTTGGACTAGGTACAGGACCCTCTGCCTTCAGAGGACAAAGGATGTAGGGGTATAAATATTGGGGCCCTGACCCCAGAACTTTAGATCACTTCTGGAAACAACAAGACGAACCTTTGCCAAGGAGAAGAACCAAGGAAGCTGCAGGAGTTTGGACTGCCCCTCTGCCAGTGTGCTGTTTGCTGGGTTGGCCTGCAGTGGTCTTCATTGCCAAGGAAAGGAGACGGAACTTTTTAAGAACTTTCATCATCTTGCAGTATATTCTCCAAAGGCTTGAACTAGAGCTTGCCTCCTGCTGAAGTCTCAGGGCTACAAGACTTCCCCACCAGCTCCCTCCTGAATTCCCTTGCTGGGGATTCTGTCTGCAGAAGCCTGCGTGTCGCTGGGAGCTGGAAGCGCGACGCAACAAGAAGAAGCGTGTCGCTGACGAAGCTGCTGCCGTCGCATTGCAGGAGAAGCGTGTCACCGCCGCAGAGGCCGCTGCCGCATCACCAGAGAAGCGTGCCTTCGTCGCAGCTGCCTGCCGTCGCATCACCGGAGAAGCGTGTCGCTGTTGCAACTGCCTGCAGTCGCACCAACAGGGAAGCGTGTCGCTACCGCAAGGGTCACCGTCGCATCCCCCGAGAAGCGTGGCGCCGTCGCAGCTAACCTGCCGTCGCATCACCGGAGAAGCGTGTCGCAGGGCCTGTCGTGGCTCCAAAGATACAGAGTTCGCCGCACGGCCGTCGGGCGTGCACGCATCGTCTTCACATCGTCGCATCGCATCAAGGGCGCACTTTCATCGCATCGCACCGGATCGTCGCACCGCATCGAGGTGCCTGCTCGCCGCATCGTCCTCCCTGCGGACCCTTTGTTTGTTTTGCGTTACGCATCCCAGGTACTTTTGAGAGAAACGTGTCGCATTTACCATCAACTTGGACTAAGTTACTTCTACCATCTTTTAAGTCTATTTTGAGTACAGTATTGTGGATTTTTGTCGTTTGTGGTCTTGTGTTAAGTACCTATAAAGAATACTTATTTTTATAAAACCTGTGTAGTGTCCATCTGTAGTGTTTTCACTGTATTACTGTATGTGTTCACACATGCTTAACACACTGCCTCTGAGATAAACCTGTCTGCTCGTGCCAAGCTACCAAGGGGGTGAGCAGAGGTTATTTTAGTAGTGTATCCCCCTTACCCGGACTAGAAGCAAGGGTCCCTATTTGGTCAAAGGTGTATACCATTGCCAACTAGAGACCCCCAGTTCTAACATTGGTGGTCAGCGGTGAGGGTTCTGGACTTGCATTTGTGACTCATATACAGTGATTGGTGTACACTACTAGTGAGTGCAGACCAAACGCAACCACATACTTTTTTGGTAGAATTGTTTCTCCTTGGACTGTTATTTTTCTGAGAACTGCCAATTCTTATTGCCATGGGTCCACCAGCATCTATTGCATCTATGGATCCAGAGTTTGAGGAAGAAAGGTTGGATACCTATAAAGCCAAACAGCTGAAAGCCTTCTGTAGAAAATTTAAAGTTGCTATTACAGGCCTCACCAAAAAGGATGAGTTCCACAAGGCGCTGAGGGCCTGGGTGGAAGCAAGAAATGCATCTGAAAATGTGGAGCAACCTGTAGAGGAGGCAGAAGAGCAGCTACATGGGCCAGTGGGTCCAGGGGAGGGAGAAAGTACCTACCCCGCCAGGCAGCAGTGTTTCTTCCAAAGACCTGTCCCCAGGAGAGCTGGAGGATAGGGAGAGAGATAGAAGGCATAAAATGGAGCTGGTCAGGCTCAAAATGGAGGGTCAAAAGGACCTAGAGAATAAGAAGCTGGAGTTTGAAATTAACAAGTTAGCCTTGGAGAGAGAGAGAATGAGATTAGAGCATGAGAGAATGTTGAGGGAGTTGGAGATCAAAGCCAAAAGCTTAGATATTAATCCCTCTGGTGGCAGCACACCGTCTGTGCCTGCAGAAGGCAGGGTATATATCCCCAAGGATGTCATCAAAGATTTCCATAAGCATGAAGATATTGGGCAGTGGTTTGCAGCCTATGAGATAGCAATGTAGGCCCACCGGGTCCCTGAGAAAGATTGGGGAGCTGGGTTGTGGGGCCGCTATGTGAGTGAGGGGAGGGATACACTGTTAGACCTACCCAGTGAGAATAGGGTGTCTTATGCCCATATGAAAGGAGCCCTGATGACAAGGTATGGTTTGACCCCAGAACTCTATAGACAGAGGTTTAGGAATTGTAAAAAGCTGGAGGCAAACACTTGGGTAGAATATGTATCTTTCTTTTGCAGAGCTATGGATGGTTGGGTGAAGGGTAGCAAAGTGGATACTTTTGAAGCGCTCTATAATTTGTTTGCATGGGAGCACTTGTCTAGTAATTGTTTTCCAGAGCTACGCCAGCACCTTATTGATAGCAAGTTAACTAACCCTAGGAAGCTTGCTGAGGAGGCGGACCGCTGGGTCAGCACCTGGGTCCACAAGGGACACGTGGGAGACTCCGCCAAAGGTGGGCAGGGTCCCCAGCAGAAGAGTGGGGGGGACAAGGGTAAACAGAGGGAGTTCCAGAAAGGGCCCCAAAGTAATTCCCAAGGGAACCAAGGGAAGGGCTCCCAGCCTCCCCCTCAGAAAAAGCAAGAGGCCCGATAGGTAAACCTGTTCACAGGGGCCCCTCTAAGTGCTTCATGTGTGGTCAAATGTGTCACCGTTGGTATGATGCACAATGTCCCATGAGGGATTCCAAAGCACCACCACGTGTACCACCCCGCCAGATGGCGAGTGTAGCCCTGGGGGGGGAGGAGATGGGTGCCCAAGGTGGGTGGGGTCCCGCAGAGTTGTCCCTTGTCTCTTTAGGAGACTTTGAGATGGTCCTTGAGACACAGCTGCCTGTACAGGCAGTGGGTGACCATCAATGGCCATAGGGTGGAAGCTCTCAGAGACACTGGGGCTAGTGTGACAGCTGTCAATTGCCGGCTGGTGTCCAGAGAGCAGGTTATCCCCCATGCATTCTTCCCTGTAGTTGCTGCGGACAACTCACAGAGCCAGTGTGAGGTGGCTCAAGTTCCCTTTGAGTGGGGGGGGTCTCAGGTACTCTTCAAGTAGCTGTGAGGCCAGCCATACCTGTTGATTGTCTGTTGGGAAATGATTTGGAGAGCTCCCCTTGGGCTAACGTGGAGAGAAGGTCTCATTTGGAGATGTTGGGTCTGCCTGAGTGGGCGTGTGTGACCACTCGGTCTATGGCAGCCAGTAAGGGTGTTGAAGCGGTTCTGGAGCCTGAAAATATGGCCCAGACCCCTGCCTTAAAGAAAAGAGGTGGGGGGCATGGGAAACCAGCCCCCCTAGTTCCCACGGTCCAGGAGGAGGCAGACCTTGAGGGGGATGCCCTGGAACCTACAGGGGAACAAGTGGCCGAACTGGGGGACCTGCCTGAGCTGACCCATTGGCAGCAAGAAGGAGGCCCCTCCAGGGAGGAATTTTGTGAGGAGCAGAGGAAGTGCCCTTCTCTTGAGGGGTTGCGGCAACAGGCCACAGCCCAGGCAGCAGGTGATCAGTCTGGATCACATTGGATCTACTGGGAGCACGACCTCCTGTATAGCGAGCCTAAGGTTGCTGAGCCTGGGTCAGCCTGTGTGCTGGTGGTACCCCAGCGCTTCAGAGCCTTCCTACTGGGTTTGGCTCATGACGTACCTTTAGCTGGACATCTGGGGCAGGACAAGACCTTTGAAAGGCTTGTCTCCCACTTTCATTGGCACCAGATGCGGAAGAGTTCAGACACTCATTGTAGGACTTGTCAAACTTGCCAGGCAAGTGGGAAAAGTGGAAGAAAGCACAAGGCTCCTCTCCAACCTTTCCCTGTAGTCAGTACCCCCTTTGAACGGGTGGGCATTGACATTGTGGGGCCACTGGACCCCAAGACAGCCATGGGCAACAGGTTTATCCTGGTCTTGGTGGACCATGCTACCCGCTACCCGGAGCCATCCCGCTCAGGACAGTGATGGCCCCCATGGTGGGACGTGCACTGATGGGGATTTTCTCCCGTGTGGGGTTCCCCAGAGAGGTGGTGTCAGACCGTGGTTCAAACTTCATATCCAACTATATGAAGTCCCTGTGGCAGGAGTGCGGTGTTACCTATAAGTTCACCACTCCTTACCACCCCCAAGGTAATGGGCTGGTTGAGAGATTCAACCGGACCCTCAAAGGCATGATAATGGGTCTTGAGGAACCTATGAGGCATAAGTGGGACGTCCTCTTGCCATGCCTTCTTTTTGCTTACCGTGAGGTGCCACAGAAGTCCTTAGGGTTCAGTCCCTTTGAACTGCTCTATGGTCACCCGGTAAGAGGACCTTTGAGTCTGGTCAAGGAAGGCTGGGAGAAATCTCCCAGGAAACCTCCCCAGGATGTATACAGTTACATGCTGGCCTTCAGAAACCAGACCAGGCGATTCAGGCAACTCGCTGAGGTGAATCTGGAAGCCAGCCAGGAAGAGATGAAGCGGTGGTATGATCAGAATGCCACTCTGATTGAGCTTCAGCCTGGTCAGAAAGTTTGGGTCATGGCCCCTGTAGAGCCCTGTGCGCTCCAGGACAGGTGGACCGGACCATTTGAGGTGGTGGAGCGTAAGAGTGATGTCACCTACCTGGTGAACTTGCGGTCTCCTAGGAACCCTTTGCGGGTCCTGCATGTTAACCGGCTGAAGCCCCACTTAGAAAGGTCCGAAGTGGGCATGCTCCTAGCAACGGATGATGGAATGGAGGAGGAGACCGAGCCTCTTCCTGACCTCCTGTCTGCAACAGAGCAAGATGGGTCAGTGGATGGTGTCAGCCTCTCTGCCACACTGACCCCTGAGCAGCAGCAAGATTGTCGCCAACTGTTGGGACAATTCTCTGATCTGTTCTCCCTGGTTCCTGGTGTCACTGAGTGGAGCGTCCATGACGTGGACACTGGGGACAGTCCTCCTGTGAAGCACAAGGCTTACAGAGTGACTGACAGGGTCAGAGCTCACATCAAGGAGGAAGTCTCCAAGATGTTTGCATTAGGGGTGATTGAGTCCTCTCACAGCCCTTGGGCCAGCCCAGTGGTCTTGGTCCCAAAAGCTGCAGCGCCTGGTGCCACACCCGAACTCCGGTTCTGTGTGGACTACCGAGGACTCAATTCAGTCACCAGGACTGACGCGCACCCCATCCCCAGAGCTGATGAGCTCATTGATAAGTTGGGGGCTGCCCGGTACCTCGGCACGTTTGATCTAACGTCTGGGTACTGGCAGATCGCCTTAACTGATGGGGCCAAAGAGAGGTCAGCATTCTCCACACCAGATGGGACCTACCAATTCCGGGTTATGCCCTTTGGGATGAAGAATGCCCCTGCCACCTTTCAGAGGTTGGTCAACCAGGTGTTGGCTGGACTGGAGGATTTCAGTGCAACCTACCTGGATGACATTGCAGTGTTCAGCGCCAGTTGGGAAGAACATCTGCGCCACCTCTGGGAAGTGTTGATGGCACTGCACAAGGCAGGCATCACGATCAAGGCGAGTAAGTGCCAGATCGGGCAGGGTTCCGTGGTGGACTTGGGACACCAGGTTGGGAGCAGCCAGGTGGCGCCCCTACAGCCCAAGATTGATACCATCCTGGCATGGGAACCCCCCAAGACCCAGACACAGGTGAGAGCCTTTTTAGGACTCACAGGGTACTACAGGAGGTTTGTCAAGGGGTATGGCAACATTGTTGCACCCTTGACTGAGCTGACTTCCAGGAAGCAGCCCAAGAAAGTAAACTGGACTGACACCTGTCAGAAAGCTTTTGACGCCCTGAAGACTGCCATGTGTACAGCACCCGTGCTTCAGGCGCCCAACTTCTCAAAGGAATTCATTGTCCAAACAGATGCTTCAGAGCATGGTGTGGGGGCTGTTCTATCACAGATTAATGAGGAGGGCCTAGACCAACCTGTAGCCTTCATCAGTAGGAGGTTACTTCCACGGGAACAGAGGTGGAGTGCAATTGAGCGTGAGGCATTTGCTGTGGTCTGGGCACTGAAGTAGTTGAGACCATACCTGTTTGGGACTCACTTCCGGGTTCAGACAGACCACAGGCCCCTCAGATGGTTGATGCAGATGAGGGGTGAGAATCCAAAGTTGTTGAGGTGGTCCATTTCCCTACAGGGGATGGACTTCATGGTGGAACACCACCCTGGTACAGAACACGCCAACGCTGATGGTCTGTCCAGATTTTTCCGCCTTAGTGAAGAGAACTCCCAAGGGGTTGGGTAGTTCTCCCCACATTTCAGCTGGAGGGGACACGTGTTAGACCTGGTACCATTGGCGTGAGTCTCCCTTCCACTTTTTTACTGATTGCCTCCTCTGTTTTTGATATGTTTTGCTGGTTTAGATGCTTTGGGCACTGTGCCACTGCTATTCAGTGCCACAGTGCAAGTGCTCCCTATGGTAAATTGATATATTGATTAGTGACTCCATGATTGGATTATTTGATTTACTTATCAGACCCTAGTATAGTGCACCAGGTGTGCCCAGGGCCTGTAAATCAAATGCTGCTGGTGGGCTTGCATCACTGGTTGTGCCACCCACAGAAGCAGCTTGTAAAGTGTGTCTCAGGCCTGCCATTGCAGAGCCTGTGTGCAGTCTGTGACTGCCATGTCGACTTGGCAAGTGCACCCACTTGCCAGTCCCTAAACCTTCCCTTTTCTACATATTAGTCACCCCTAAGGTTGGCCCAAGGGCAGGGTGCATTGTAAGTAAAAGGTAGGACATGCCCTGGTGTGTGTGGCATGTCCTGATAGTGAATTACAGCCAATTTCGTTTTTCACTATTGCAAGGCTACCTGTCCCCATAGGCCAGAATGGGCAGTTTGATTATAACATCTTATAATCCTAACTGACCCAGGGAACATGGTAGAAAAACGAATTTTGTATGCCTGAACTCAGAATAATAAAATACATCTTTTAGTGAAGTTGGTTTTAACATTCTGGGGCCGATTCCGATCTCGGCCGGTAGGGCTCCAAATCGGATTCGGCTTTACCGGATCCGATTCGGACGCCCTGTTTCCGACCGAGTCGGACGTGCGTCCGGGCGAACGAGTATGATTCGAACGTACGCGAAATCGCGACCGACTCGTTCGCTGGACCCAACCGCTCCGACCGACTCGCACGGACACGACTCGCACCGCGCAATGGAGATGTTCCCCGGCCGGGTAAGTACGATGCGCGTCGCGAGCAGTCCGACCGACTCGCGCCGTCCGGCTCGAAAGTGCAGTCGGAGCCGCACTTTGGGGGTCCGTGTCGGACCCCCCTGTACGCGTAGCCGCGCGAGTCGCACACAGGGGGGACCCATGGGTCCCCCCTACCTGTGCATGTACGGCACGACCCGCTTCGACGCGTACCCGCTATAGGGGGCGCTCTTGTTCGCCTCGCACCCATTGAGTCAATGGGAGCCCGCGTACGCGTTGTACGACCGGCTCCCATTGACTTCAATGGGAGTCCGACCGAATCGAGTCCGATAGCATGCGAACGCATCGTACTCGTTAGGTCGGACTGCTAGGGTCCGATTCGGTCGGAAATCTCTCCGGGTCCGGCTCGGTCGGAGAGATTTCCTGCCCGAATCGGAATCGGCCCCTCTGTGTTTGAAAATACCACTTTTAGAAAGTAGGTATTTTCTTGCCTAACCATCCAGCCTGCCTCTGCTAGCTTGTGTATTGTATGTCTGGTTTTGTGAGTGACAAGGGCTGGGGGACTCCAGGAGACAGGGTGAGTCAGCACAGGGCTGAATAGACCTATCTGCATGTAGAGTGGTGGGAGGAGTTGCACCTGGGCCTGAATAGGGCTGTGCCTGCCTTCCACAATGCTGGCTCCACCTCCTGTGGTGTGTCTGATGTCCCTGGCCCACACTGACAAAGGAAGAGGGTGTGCACTGGCAGGATGCACCCAGAACTGGTTTGGACTAGGTACAGGACCCTCTGCCTTCAGAGGACAAAGGATTTAGGGGTATAAATATTGGGGCCCTGACCCCAGAACTTTAGATCACTTCTGGAAACAACAAGACGAACCTTTGCCAAGGAGAAGAACCAAGGAAGCTGCAGGAGTTTGGACTGTCCCTCTGCCTGTGTGCTGTTTGCTGGGTTGGCCTGCAGTGGTCTTCATTGCCAAGGAAAGGAGAAGGAACTTTTTAAGAACTTTCATCATCTTGCAGAATATTCTCCAAGGGCTTGAACTAGAGCTTGCCTCTTGCTGAAGTCTCAGGGCTACAAGACTTCACCACCAGCTCCCTCCTGAATTCCCTTGCTGGGGATTCTGTCTGCAGAAGCCTGCGTGTCGCTGGGAGCTGGAAGCGCGACGCAACAAGAAGAAGCGTGTTGCTGACGAAGCTGCTGCCGTCGCATCGCAGGAGAAGCGTGTCGCCGCCGCAGAGGCCGCCGCCGCATCACCAGAGAAGCGTGCCTTCGTCGCAGCTGCCTGCCGTCGCATCACCGGAGAAGCGTGTCGCCGTCGCAACTGCCTGCCGTCGCATCAACAGGGAAGCGTGTCGCTACCGCAAGGGTCGCCGTCGCATCCCCCGAGAAGCGTGTCGCTGTCGCAGCTGCCTGCCGTCGCATCACCGGAGAAGCGTGTCGCAGGGCCTGTCACGGCTCCAAAGATACAGAGTTTGCCGCACGGCCGTCAGGCGTGCACGCATCGTCTTCACATCGTCGCATCGCATCAAGGGCGCACTTTCATCGCATCGCACCGGATCGTCGCACCGCATCGAGGCGCCTGCTCGCCGCATCGTCCTCCCTGCGGACTCTTTGTTTGTTTTGCGTTACGCATCCCAGGTACTTTTGAGAGAAACGTGTCGCATTTACCATCAACTTGAACTAAGTTACTTCTACCATCTTTTAAGTCTATTTTGAGTATAGTATTGTGGATTTTTGTCGTTTGTGGTCTTGTGTTAAGTCTATATAAAGAATACTTATTTTTATAAAACCTGTGTAGTGTCCATCTGTAGTGTGTTCACTGTATTACTGTATGTGTTCACAAATGCTTAACACACTGCCTCTGAGATAAGCCTGTCTGCTCGTGCCAAGCTACCAAGGGGGTGAGCTGGGGTTATTTTAGTAGTGTATCCCCCTTACCCTGACTAGAAGCAAGGGTCCCTATTTGGTCAAAGGTGTATACCATTGCCAACTAGAGACCCCCAGTTCTAACAAGGATGACGAAGGAAGTTTGCACTGGATGCACTTTAGCACATTAGCACCGCACTTTAGTATTAAGTAGAGATATTAGCCTCTGAATTTTATTAAATTTGTATTTAATCAGGTTATTGCTGGAATATGCCATTATGCACTTTATAATATCTAGTTTTTTGTATAAGTATTGCTTTTGTTTTTTAATATATGTGTTACATTTTTAGTAGTTATTATTTTTATGTTAATTACATTTTGCGTTTTTTAGTTCTGTAGCGGGTTGTGGGTTTCAGGGGAATAGGGTGGGAAGTAATTTAATTTTAATAAATTAGTTATCATTTTTTGTTTATTAGTATTTATTTAATTTAGATTTTATAGTGATAATTGTGGGAATAGGGTGGAAAGCAATTTAATTATAATCAAATTATTAATATTTTTTATTTATTAATATTAATTTAATTTATATTTTATACTGTTAATTGTGGGAATTAATTTGTTATTAATTATTTATTGATTGGTTGTTAATTATTATTAATTAATTGGTAATTATGTTATGTCATTTTTAGGAGCGGGTTGTGGGTTTATAGGGGAATAGGGTGGGAATTAATTTAATTTTAAAACATTTCATAATATTTTTTATATATTAATATTTATTTATTTTATATTTTATAGTGTTAATTGTGGAAATTAATTTATTATTAATTATTTATCAATTGCTTGTTCATTATTATTAATTAATTAATTGATACTTAATTATGTTAATTGTGTCATTTTGTTAGGAACAGGTGGTGGGGTTTATAGGGGAATAGGGTGGGAAGTAATTTATTTATAATTAATTAATAATTATTTGTTAATTAATGCTAATTAATTAATTAAAATTTAAATATGGCAATTGTGTAATTAATTTGAGATGTGAGTTGTACGGTTTATAGTGGTAAAGGGTGGGAAGTAAATTCTTTTAAATTAATTAATAAAGTGTTAATTTATATTAATTTATTAATGTAAAATTAGTTATGGAAATTGTGTAATGATTTTTAGGTGTGTGTTGTGGTGTTTATTGGGGTAGAGGGTGGAAAGTAATTTAGGTTTATGGTAATTGTTTATTTTTATTTTGTGTGTGGATTTTGGTTTTATAGGGGTAATGTTTGGTGAATAAATTAATTTTTATCTGTTTTAATTTGTTTTTTATTTAATAATATTTGTTTAATTGATAATTAATTATGTTAATTATGGAGGTACCCTTTTTTAAAAATTAGATATGTGTTGTGAATTGTGTGGTGTTATAGGGTAGGAAATAAATAAGATTAAAGTTATGTAACAATTAATGTTTTTGATTATAATTAATTTCTATTAAAAATAGTTATTTGTTTATAAATAATTTTTACATTTTTTTTAAATAATCTTTATAGGTGATTTTTAGATTTTTTAACATTATAAAATGTTTCTATCTTTTGTAATTTTTTAGATTTTTATATATGTTTTCTTTTTTTGTTTTTAACATCTTTTGTGTTGTAGTTGATATTTTGTTTGTTTTTAATTTTGAATTGACTTCAGTGGGAATATATATTTTTACCCCTCTGCCATCCAACACTTTCCCTATTGTTGCACTCACTGGAGTGTGAATAGTATTTTTTACCCCTCCGCTATCCAACATTTTCCCTACTGTTGCACTCACTGGAGTGGGAATATTAAGTTTTACCCCTCCGCTATCCAACACTTTCCCTACTGTTGCACTCACTGGAGTGGGAATAGTAATTTTTAACCCCTCCCCTATCCAACACTTTCCCTACTGTTGCACTCACTGGAGTGGGAATAGTAATTTTTACCCCTCCGCTATCCAACACTTTCCCTACTGTTGCACTCACTGGAGTGGGAATAGTAATTTTTCCCCTCCGCTATCCAACACTTTCCCTACTGTTGCACTCACTGGAGTGGGAATAGTAATTTTTACCTCTCCGCTATCAAACAATTTCCCTAATGTTGCACTCACTGGAGTGGGAATAGTAATTTTTACCTATCCGCTATCCAACACTTTCCCTACTGTTGCACTCACTGGAGTGGGAATAGTACTTTTTACCCCTCGGCTATCCAACACTTTCCTTACTGTTGCACTCACTGGAGTGGGAATAGTACTTTTTACCTCTCTGCTATTCAACACTTTCCCTAATGTTTCACTCACTGGAGTGGGAATAGTAATTTTTACCCCTACGCTATCCAACACTTTCTCTACTGTTGTACTCAATGGAGTGCAAAATGTAAGTTTAAAAACTATTAAATATTTTAATGTTTTAATTTATAATATAATGTTTTTTTTATTAGATGTTATGTTATAGGTGTATGTGTATATATATATTTATTTGTAATTTTTTATATATTTATAACATTTTAAAATAAATTAAAATTATTAGTTTAATAATTGTTTTAAAGTAAATATATATATATATATATATATATATATATTTCTTATATTTGTAAAAATGTACATTAAATATAAATTTTTTTTTAAGTTAATTTTATTATTTAATATATTTAACATTATTTTTATATATATATATATATATATATATAAACAATATTTTGTACATCGATATTTTTTACATCGATATTTTTTTCGATATTTTTATATTTACCATTATAAATATAGGATGTCGATATTTTTGACATCGATATTTATGACTCGATATTTGTGTATGGGGGTATTTTGGGCGTTGATATTCTATCAGTGAACCCCTTAAAGCATGGGATGACATGCATCACTTTAAAGCTTGGATTTCCCCCCCCTTTCCCCCTGATTCACTTTAATCTGGCCCTTCCCCTGGAGCTTAAAACAGATCCCTTTGATCTTTGGAGAGGGGTGGGTGTCTCAACATCTCGGTCTTGTTTCATGGATGGGCTATCTTTACCTTTGAAAATTGTCAGTGAGACGTTGGACTCCCAAATTTTGAGAGGTACCACTACACACAATTGAAACACTGGGTATTCCACCCGGACGTGAGAGACGTGGCCACTAGAGAGCTCTTCCCCATTGAGCAATTCATAAGACGAGCGAAAGGGGATACGGGTACTATCTCCTTTCTCTATTCACTTTTAATGGATACATCCCCCAAAATTTGACCACAGCACATAGACTTCTGGTCCATTATACTAGGGGAAGACATATCTGAGGACCAATGGCGAAAGTTATGGCGTGAAATTTCATGGTTTAACCACTCTATGAGGATGAGAGATGCCCATTACAAATTATTATACGGCTGGTACTAAACCCTACCAAACTCTCAAAAAAGCTTTCCTGGCATGACTGACCTTTGCTGGAAGGGGTGCAGGTTGCTGGGAGACTTTCATCATATATGGTGGGACTGTCAGATAATCCACCCATTCTGGTCTGAAATTTTAGCACAGATTAAAGACATACTGGGGGACCCGATCCCCTCCACACTGGTGTATGCCCTATCAGCATTACAGGACAAATCACTTAAATGCCAAACCTCAAGAGATCGCTCAATCTTATGGTTATGCCTAGGGGCGGCCATGACAACATTGGCAATCTCATGGAAAGAAACAACACCCCCCTCTATTACACAGTGGCATGCCCAATTGTGGCAGGTCTTGACAATGGAAAGAATGACTGACATACTCCTGGATAACTTTTAGAACTTTGAATATACATGGGGTCCCTTAGTTGCCTTCCTGTCCATTGGCCTCCTTCTCACAGCTTTCCCCACTCGAACACAAGCACTTCATCTTTTCCAAATATAATGCCATAAGAGAACTGATGAAGGGCCTGAACCTACTGTGGTTCCCCGGGGAGGGACTCTCGGGCCTGGTTCACCTGTACCCATCAGATAACATGTGACTTCGATAATCTCACTCATGGTTTATAGTTTATAAGGTTTGTGGTTTTTTTGGGAAGGGGAGGGGGATCAGTGTTGGGCAATAATGTGACTCTCTGATACAGAGTACTTTTTGACAGTGTTCTCACTGGAGCATTTGTTCACAATAGTGGATGTCATTACACATTGGAAACTGTTTATCTCACTAGCGTTCAAATGTACACTGCTGACAATCCCGTTGTTGATTGGTGACACTGTATAATGCTGTGTCATGTTAAAACTCAATAAATAAAATGTTACTAAAAATTCAGGACAAAGGGTCAAAAATCAGGACAGAAATTAAGGACAGAAGATAAAAATTCAGAACAAAAATTTGGGACAAAAGGTTAGTTTTACAGACACATCAGAGGAGGTCACGCAATAGTATATAAGTAAGTAAATAGTCAACCAACATAAGTACAAGTCAAAATAAGTCTATATTAGGTTGAGACAATCGCGCACTTCATGTTTTTTTAATATGCGTGCAGCTTTGAGCAACTGTGCAGGTCTTTTTGTGGTATTTCATAGTATCATAATCTTTTTATATGGTTACTGCACTGGGTTGTCCAGTCTGATATTTTGTTTACATTTCATGGTCCTGATCAGGCATGTTTGGTGAGAGAAGTGGTCGGGAAGATCTGCTCGGATGGACTTTGTTATTAGCATCTCATATCTGAGTGCCATTATGAGATGTAAAGCAGCACACATAGGGCTCGATTCACAAAGGCAATCTGAGACAAAAGTTTAACTTTAAGACTTTTGATATTCCCAGAGGTCATTTATGAGTCATATCTTTACGTCCACAGTCCGGCCGGACTCTCCGGCTCAAGCCGTACTTTCCCGGCTCAAGCTGTAGTCTTTGGCTCGGGCCGCAATTTCTGGCTCGGGACGGATGAAGTGTAATCAATGGGCTGCAATGCAATTTTTACAAAAAGGAACATTAGGAATGTGAGATAAATGGTAGAGGAGGTCATGAAAATCAGTTTGGGCAGGGAAAAGGATGTGGCCAGACACTACACCACATCCCAGAAAAGCTTGCTCCTTTGCATCATGGTACTTGCAGTCCACAATTTGCGTTCCCCTCAGTGTTGACTGTAGTGGTACACCAAAGTTTGGTGTAACACTACAGTCAACACTAAGGGGGTGATTACGATGGCGGACGGACTTCAGTCCGTCGGCCATCGTGTCGGAGAGTGGGACCGCCCGCCTACAAGGCGGCAGTCACACCGGGGGTATTACGATGCCATTGACACCGTGGCAATCGCATCTACTATCTTTAACATTGCGGCGGGTGCTGCTAGCTGCAGCACCTGCCGCAATGTTAAAGATGCACAGTTTACATTTCCCTGCACTACGTGGCAGACACCATGTGGTGCCTGCAACCTGGTGCAGGGAACCGTAGGGGGGCACCATAGGTGCCCCCCAAGTGCAAATCCAACATGCCCCTGCACAAGGGGGCCTGCAACTGGCCCCCAAAGTACATCCCCGCCAGCCTGTCAATGGCAGTTGAACCGCCATAGACAGGGTGGTGGGGATGTAGCATCATAATCTGGCGAATGGTGCCTGCTAGGCACCGCCACCATTTCGTAGATGCGGGTGGGTCCGCCAAGCAATCGTAACGATTGCCTGAGTCAAACCCGTGGCGGACGGACTTTCCGTCCACCATGCACACCGCCCGCCATCATAATCTGGCAGGTGGAAAAGTGCTTAGCGATGGCGGTGAATCCGCCACCGGCAGGCTGCCGGTGGCGGGTTCACCGCCATCGTAATGACCCCCTAAGTGTGGTGTAATGTGGAAATGTTGAAATAATTTTTTTATAGAAACACTGATTACAATAAAATTAAATCCCTCCATTCATAGACTATGCTTTACTACCAGCTGTTCCACAATCAGCTGCTGAAGTGCTTTTGACCTCCTTCTCCAAGGATTCAATCAGTACCACCATCCAATAATACCCCTCATCTCTACATAGACTCACTCTCATGCGTAGTTAATTTCTTTTACACTGCTACTCATTCCAAGTATGTAGGGTAGGGTATAGTAGGGAGTTGTTGTGTGTTATATCACACACATATTATACAGACACAATGGTTTATATAAGTATGTAAGCCAATGTATAGAAATGTTACTTGAGACCAGGGCAGTGGAATTATTCAATTTTCAAGCCACTGCAATTTTCTCATAGTTATAGATTTGCTGCATTTGCCACATAATCCATCACCTGCTGCATACTCGCAGATTTTCACTCAAATGACTCAAAAGTTACTAAAAATGCAGCAAAACATTTCTGCACAGTGGAAGGCCCTTTGCAAAGGGTGACTGGTCACCTTTCTGCTGCTTATTGCTATATTTGGGTGATAAATTGGTACTAATGAGGTGGAATCAATGCCCAAACAGTGTTAACAAGTTTAAAAATGTCAAAATAATTAAGTAATACTATTGCAAAATGTGCTGCGTTATGCCACATAATTTGCCTTTTCTTGCTGCATAATTTACTCAACCCTGTCGCATTATTATTACCCAAAAGAACCTTATTTATTAATCTTAGAATAATGAAAGATTAGAGAAAAACAATAAGACTGTAAACCTGTGCCTTGCAGTTTCGATGCTGCTATTTGGTTTTGGTTCATAGCTCACTGTGCTATAAAAAGATTGTATCTTATGAACTGCAATTAGCAAAAAGGTCCCTGTGACAAAAACAGTAACCCACCTAGCTGTCTACATTAAAAAAAAACATTTTTTTGATCTACATGTGACACATTGTGTTTCGCTGGAGGCACAATATCCCTCTGCACTATTTTATGTTGAGTCAAAACTCAGATAAGAGAAAACTCAGAACTCTCAAACAGATTTGTTTTTCTCAAACAGATAGATTGATCAGCAGAGTTAAAGTGATGTTTTAGCCTATAGATTTCTGGCACACAAGGGATCTAAAGGGTGTGCCTTTAACCCTGTAAGAAGTGTCAAAATGCAACCTCCACCTTCCTAGAACTTAGCCCTTGGTGAGGTGACAGGAGCCCCCTAACAAAAGCAGAATGCCATGCCCTAGGCCCAGGCATCAGGAGGTCCAGCACATGCTGTAGCTGCACAGAGAGTCCCCTTATCATTCTGTATGTGATAATTAGACCAGCAAACAAAATGATAATGGGCCGATAACAGTCTGTGCCAGGTCGGTAGGGGCTGCTGCGGGCATTGAGTTCACAGCAGGAGTGCGAGCTGGCCTCGGCAGTGAGAGTTAGAAAACTCTGAGGCTGCTTGCAGGGGGACAGCTCACTCCAATGTCCAGAATTATGGACAAAAGGTGTCCGTCAGAGAAATCACCCCAGGATAAGAGGCCCAAATAACCAGTGGTCTGTAAAATTTGTGGACGTTTGGCCACCCTAGTTGGCATCCTTATACATGTGCATGCATGATGAAGCATGCTTGTTTGTAAGTTATTGCTTTTTTCACAATGCTTCACAGCACTGGCCCAAAGCATTTTTTTGCTTATTGCTAATGCTGAACAGTATGTTCAAAAAGTATTGGCAAAGTCAATAGGTCTGCATTAGCCAGTATTTATATAGACATTGTAGCATTTTCCTGTCAAGCTCAGTAAAAGTATTTGAATAACACCAAAACACCAAACTTCAAGTACAATTCAAACGTTTTTTAAATAAATCCAGGATTTGTAAAGCACAGCAAATCACCCGTGAGGGTCTCAAGGCGCTGAATTGTAGGCACAGAGAGATTAAGTGATTTTGCCCAGAATCACAGAATTTTGACGCCGACTCCCAGACGGAAACTTCGTTCCTATCGGCTCCGAAGTCGGCAGTTCAGGTGATTACGCCACAACCTCTCTATCTGTTTTAGATTTGCTTAAACTGATTATTAATTCAAACTGAGGGAGAATACATGTTAAAAATAGAATACAGAGGTGTTTACAAAAATGTCTTATTCATGTACCAGCTCCGGCTTTTCCAGATTTTCAAAGCATGAACATTTGGCCTTTTTCACTGAAAAAGGTAGCTACACTAATAGTTTTATGTCAATATTTATTTGTAAAAATGGAATCTAAGACCCTTAATTATTATGAAGGAGAGGGCCTTCTCACAAGTATTCGTCTGTGTCAGAAGGCTCCCATATCTCAGAGTTGAGGTGTTACCTGGACTCCCCAATGACAATGGTCTCTGCTTCAAAGTTATGTGTTCTAGGGCCCCTTGATGGGAGACCTATTAAGTGCATGTGCTGGTGGAACGCTCTCGGTTTCTCCAGCCCTGATCTGGGAGGAACGGATGCTCAGCTCCTTTTGCCACTTACCCTTTCGGCTTTCGCCAAGTCAGCGAGTGCAGGTGTGGGAGCCCATTTTACCTTTGAATGGGGGATATGAAGGGTACAGGAGATTGGCCGAGGGGATTCTATGATATAGTGGTGTAATGTTACCCTGCTCTAGCCCCTCTGTACAAGCCCACAGTCGCCACATGCCACCATGACACAGCTGTATAAATGTCAGCTCGGTACAGTGTTAAACACATGAATGGAAGAGGAGTTTGCCTCCGTCATGCATAGCTTGAAGTGCATATGTAGCCTTTGAAGAAGTGTAATCTTGATCCCATCTGAAGATAATGTTGGAGTGTACCATACTCATGAATCGTCAACACTCAAATATACTCAGTCATGACTAATGTACTAATAGGAGTGGGATATTATATATCAAAGATATTTTGTTTGAAACATGTATTCAGAACATGATTAATATGGTTACGAGAAAAGTTATATATTAAAATAACAGGAGTAGTTAACTTGAAATGTTGTATTGTGAGATACTTAATTAGGATGTGAGCAACTAATGTAAATGATTATATGCATAATTTGATTTACTCAAGTGCAGATGCATTTACATTGAGACTTTATAATTCATTGCATTAATCTTGCTTCATGCAGTTGCATTTATTTTTCTTGTAAGGAAAGTGCACGTATTTTGTAACCCTGTGTACATGTTAACTTAGCAAAACTAAGCCTCGAGAAGAAATTTGTTCAGTTGCTGCTTACATTAAGATTTGAAATGTTATTCACATTTAGGGACCAATTACGATGTCGAGCGGAAACTTTCCGCCAACACCAACTCAGAATCGGGACCGAAGACTCGCCGTCTGCGGTTCTGCCCACCCGATTACGATGCGACTGAACACTGTTCGGTTGGATTCCTATTGTTTCCTATGAGAGCTTGTGTACCACCCGACAACCAGCTGTAACACAGGCTTCTATGAGGAAATGGGGTGTGTGTGTAAAATCCTACACCATTTCGTGGCCACTCCACGGTGCCTGCCACATAGTGCAGGGTTTTATAAGGGGGTACCTTAGGTACCCCCTCAGCCACCAACTGGAGGCCGCAGGATGAAGGGGGCCCTGCCAGGGGTCCCCCAATTAACTTTCCGACAGCCTTTTCGTGTAGGACAGGCCGACGCGGAAAGGCTGTCGGAAATTAACATCGTAATCCCGAGGTCAGAAACGCTGTCCATTGTGGTTCCGACCGACACTAATCCTCCAAGAGCCGGTCGGAACCAATTCGGAGTGACTGTGCAGTTTACCTTCCGACCGCGAACATCGTAATCGATCAGGCAGATTGTAAACTGACCGAGTCGGTCGGAAGGGCTTTGACAGGGTCGAGGAGAATCCGACTGTCAGGAGGAGGCTTTTTGCCTGGCATCGCAATCGGCCCCTTAGTTTTTATTATGGAATGTATGCTGCTGAGCTGTTTCTACTGCAGGCAGATAAGCTTAATTATTTAGAACAAAGGAGTCTTGTGTTAAAAGATAGCAAAGTACGAGAAGGAGGAGTCGGCGGAAGGAATTGGGTTGGCAAGTGAGGAGAGGAGTTCTCATGGGAAAGGAATGGCCAAGGACAAGAAGAGATAGTGTGTTATCTGGCTGGGAAAGGTAATGAAGGTTTCCAATTGTGCCAGAGCTATGGAAAATTTGCATGGATAAAGCCACATAAGAGTATCACGTCGACTACAGATGATATTATATGCTGTGTTTAGTTAGGGAGAGTCCATCTTGAGTTTCCTTAGGAGCAGACCTAAGCTACTGCTTGCGTGGCTTTAAGCTACTTGACCCATTATCGTGGTTTCCTATTGAAGACCCTGATGGCTGACACCTTTCTTTTTTTCAAATTTGATTACGTCCTTATTCAAATTCTTTAGTTTAGAGTTGCCCCATTGGGTAGTTTAGGGAAAGTTAGGTTACTCATGCTCAATAAAGAGAATCATTTGATGCACTTTAACCTTAAAACTTCTTTCTGATTACCTGCATTATCTTAGACTTAGTAATTTGCTTTTTACTATATAGGATTCATCTCTTAAGGAGCTTTGGACTTCTTTGATCTTTCTGTATTTTTATATGATTATATTGAGACTAATCTATATTGATTTGTTTCTGAATTTATAATTAAACTTACTAAACTCGGTGCGACAGATGTGGCATGATTAATGCTGATTTTCTTCATCTGGCTTGGTCCTGCCCGGGTGTGGAAGACTATTGGCGCCAGGTCTTCGAGGCACTGGAGCAGATGACGTTACTGACGCTGGAGCCTTCCCCACTACAGGCCTTACTAGGATACACTGCACTAGTGAACAAACCCTCCCGAAGATATGTTACACTTGCACTGTTGATGGCGAAGCGCCGTATCGCATGCCGATGGGGGCAGGGCAGAGCTCCCAAGTTTAAGGACTGGGTCAGGGACTTGATCTACTGTCAGGAACAGATGCTTAACTATGCAGAGTTGCTTCCCCTGAAATCTCGCTCTAAAGATATCTGGGACCCTCTGAAAATGTATCTCCTTGCCCACCCACAGGACATCACAACTGAGAACTCGTAAGAATGACACTGACGACAAGGTCACGCCCCTTCCGGGGTGATACATATGCTACATACCATACACGACCCCAGTGAAACGTATGGCTTATCATCAACAGCCTGAGAGTAACCTGCGGACATTACCATGGACTGATGTGCCTCCCCGATGTAGAGTAATGTACTGTTATAGCCTGATCACACGACTAATTGAGAAGTTATCTAGTTGTAACGTTTTTCCATGTGCTTCTCGCAAATGTATGGAGATAATGCAACAACCTAGAAAATGTTAATGGTCCTACCTTCATGATATGTGTATAACTCTGTCGATACCGCAAACGAAGTGCTGTAATGACTATTTGTTCCCATGTTTGTTTGCCTAATACAAAATCCCAAAAAAAAACAACAAAAAAAACTTACTAAACTCTGATCAAAGATTTGAGTGGATTAATTTGTGTCCACATTGGTTACATTGTACTGAAATGATAACTAGTGATTTGATTCCTTTCACTGCTCAGAAAGACCTATCCTCTCTGGATAGAAATGTGCGAATGGGCCTAGACTTTAACAAATTGGTAGCATTATCAGAGAGTTATTTAGTGAAGTGAAGGAAATTAGAACTTGACCTAGAAAATCTGGATCCCAACATTAGTGTCCCTAGTTCAGAATACAGGATGGAGTTCCAGTGGCGTGCGTTGAAACAACAGCAGAAGGAGGAGTGAGTATTAGTAGGGATGTGTGTGTGAAACTTATGCTTAGCTTGTGGTACTGTATTGATTGTGTGATGTCTGACGGAGACGTTGTGAGAGTCATGTGAATGTGGTATTAAGAGACGTTGTTGAAGTGAAGTTGCTATCGAGTTTGATGTGACCTAAAATCCTGGGAGATATAATAAAGGTGCAAAAGAGACTGTGTTGTAATTGTCTGCTAAGGTTCTGTCGGGTTTTGCGTGAGACATCATCGATGGCCCAATTGAGATAGGGAAATTTCGGATGCAAGAAAGAGCTGTAATTAGCATGGTGGACCTTTTGCGCAAAAGGGAAACTATACTGATTTGGGTGATTCCCCTCTGGTCGAGGTTTCAATTGTGGATGTGTGTTCTTTGGACTAGCGATTCTATCAATTAATTTAGTTTAATTTGGATTTGAGCTAAAATTGTCGAAGTAAGAGACTGAAAAATGAGATGTTTTAAAGCAATAAGAGATATGATATGAGGAGATGTAGGGGTGCCTACTAGAATTGGTGAGGAAGCGACACCGGAGGACACACCAGCACATTACATGGCGACAAAAGTAGGGCCACATAGCATTATTTGGCTTAAAAAGTGGCACAATGATCACGGAGTAAGAAGGTGCATTGATATTTCCCCGCTACGGTACTTTCAATTTAAGAATAATTGATCATCTGAGGGGGATGTTATTTGCCATGAAACCATTACCTAGACCAACAAAATTTGAAGCGCTTAATGCATGGGAGCATGCAGCGCATGTAAAGCAGAGAGACAAATATCAAGGGAGAATGACAAAAGCAATGCATACATACGCAGATACGAGATGAGATGACAAACAAAAGAGATGAAGAGTTGACATGATTAAGGGAATGAGATTGTACCCCACCATAACAACCGAGGGAAATGAGGCCTAAGGTAAGAGAAGGGAAAAGAAGAAGGAGGGAGATGTAGACAGTGATACCGACACAAGTGATAGCTAATTGGATGGATTGCTAGCTGAAAATCCACCTCCATATAATCAGATGCCAATGGAAAGTGGGAGAGATATGAATCTTACTAATAGCTGTGGGAGTGCTTTGGCACCGGCTGATCCTAGTCCTTGTGTTGTAGGGGTCATATCGACTGGGGGAACACAAACTGTAACCTTGGGAAATGGTAACACTAATTTGGCTTCGCAGCTTTCGGATGCTCTTACAGTGCAATGCTTACAGGGCTGGTAAGCATTGGCCCAATTGTCCCTATATATTGTCCTAACTCTCCTGGAATTGGAGGTCAGGGAATGCCTGCTTCTACGGAAGTAAAAGCAGTAGAGACTCTGAGAATGCCATTTGTACCATTAGTCCTGCTGAATGCGAGTACACTTTGCGCAGCAAGTGCAGCTCCGTCTGCTTTGCTGAATGGATGCGGACCCCTAAGGTCCTTTCCGGGATTAGTAGGTCTTGACCCACCTGTATGGGAAACTCTTCCGAGTGTGCACAACAGCACGCTTCGGGAGAATACTACTCCAGAGAACAGAACTTCTGGGGTTTCACATATATTTGATGTCCAAGACTTAGAGAAGTGGTTGAAAAAGCATAATGAAAAATCAATAGGAATCCAAAGTAATGAAACTAGTCATGGAACTATTAAATCTGCTGTAAAGGTGGATTTGATTGATGTGCTCAAATTAAAGTCTGATTTGGATGCGATGATAAGTGGAAGCTTAGAACTCTATTGAATAAACTCTTATCAATCAGGTGAACTATTGTTAATGAGCAAATATGTCACTAGAAGAGCCAGACAGGCCCATCAGAAATTATCTAAATTGGCTAAAAGATATGATGTTGATATGGACCGAACGAAAGCATTGCAGAAAAACCACTGACTTGCATTTAGTGACCAGGATATAGAGAACCTGTGGATACCAGGATTGAAAACACAAATTTGAGAGCTCATACTATGCATTCGAGTTTGGGGTAAATTGGATAAATGGAAAGAGAGATTGACTAAAAGGAAGGCTTCTAAGAGAATAAAGGGAGAACCTCCTCCTGGAGGAGAAAAGGGAGTGGGTGTCCAAGCTTTTCCTGTATGAGAGGTACCAAGTGGAGGGTATGTACATGTACCTTAGAGTAGAGGTGATCTTGAGGCATTTACTAATGATTTCCCAAGATTGAGAGAAAAACCTGTAGAGTGGTATAAGCAGGTTGATCGATTTGTAAAATTTCTGAAAGTGTTGTGGATCGACTTGAACACATTGTTTAAAACTGTGGTCCCTAGTGATTTATGGTCAGCATGTAAAATAGCTGTAGATTGGCCTGAAGGTGAGAATGAAAGAGATCCAGTGACACATGGTCTGGCACCCATAGTGATGAAGAAGTATGAGCAGGTGATTACTTGGTTGAAAGCCAAAGTGCTGCAACAGGATATTGATTGGGTAAAAATTGACAGGACGGTCCAAGAACCTAAAGAGATGATTCATGCTTTCTATGAAAGATGATTGCAGGCTTTTAAACAGTATAGTGGGATGGATATGTTGGAACCCAAAGTTATGGGATAATTTATGTCTAGATTTGTGACTGGATTGAGACCTGAGATTAGTATGAGGATACAGCAGCATTTAATCTGTTGGCAAAACAAGTCTGTCATTGAGATTCTGTGATATGCAAAGTACTGCTGTGATGAAATTGAAATGAAGCACAAAAAGTTGAAAGAAAAATTGATGGTAGCACAGATAAAAAGCAGCTCAGAGGGGTCAAGTACAGTCTTATGTAGGGAATACTAACTCTATGCAGAGAGTCCATCAGCCTGGGACTCCGGTGCAACAATGAAGAGGAAGAGGGGTTCCTATAGATTCTAAGACTGGAGTTGATATTGCAACTTTGAAAAAGACTAACCTATGTCACCATTGTAATAGGGTGGGGCATCGGAAGTGAGAATGTCGTTTAAATCCCGATAATAAGGAACAGAATGAGAGTATGGTTCAGTCCCAAGGAAATGTTGTGCAGTCTCAAAATGTGCCCAGACCGAGATCTCAGAATTTTTTTCTGGTTCACAAGGTCCTGTGATGCAGGTACCACAAACTCCAATGCAGCAGCAAGCTGGGGGTAATCATCGATTTCAACCCAATATGGACATGAATGCAAATGAAAATGTGTCTCAGATTTACCCAATGTTTGAGACTTCCAATGATTATGATACAGATCAATCCTTATGACGGTGCCTGAGGAGGGAGGAAGACTATACACTTGGCGCAGTCTTAGAGGTAGACCAGAGTGAACCATATATTGATGCTGATGTAGATGGCCACAATGTCACTTTCTTGATTGACACTGGTGCTACCCGCTGTACTGTGAGAAAACTACAAACCTACCAGGAAAAACAATCCAAGTTGTAGGAGTTGCAAATAGGTGATGTCGAATCATCTTACTGAAGAAGTACCTGTAAAAATAGGGATATTTGAAGATAATCATCAATTTTTGGTGTGTGATTCCAGTCCTGTATGCCTCTTAGGACGTGATTTGCTGTGCAAGTTAAATTGTACCATCTACTTTATGCCAAAGGGAACAGAACTCCAAACAAATGATGAGGACATTACCTTTAAGCTAGCAAATCAGAACTTGTGTGTCTCACTGTTCCCCATGTTAAAAGTGGAAGACTTACTGTTAGATCTCAGAGATACAGTGAGAGACCTAGTTTGGGATTTTTCTGGAAAAGACATCAGACTCATCTGAGGAGTTGAGCCAGTTCGTATCCAGGCTAAACCAAATGCTGAATACCAGAGAACACCACAGTATAACCTGACACCAGAGACAGTTGCTGGTATTACCCCTGTGATTGAATCTATCATTTAGCAAGGCAATTTGAAGGAGATCCTGGGGAGTCCATGTAGCTCACCCATTATGGTACTGCAGAAGCTGAGTGTTAAGTATCGCATTGTGCAGGATCTTCGCAAAATAAATAACATGGTGGTTCCTTGTTGTCCCATGGCACCGAATCCATCTGTGACATTGTTTCAGATTCCATGTGAGGCTGAATGGCTCACTGTCATTGATCTTTGTCAGGCATTCTTTTCTGTTCCCCTCCAAGAGGAAAGTCAATTCTTATTTGCTTTCCAGCTGGGGAGCTGTGTTTTAACATGGTGTTGTGTCCCACAAAGGTATACTGAGAGTCCTTCCATATTCAATCAGATCCTGAAAAGAAATCTGGAGTCTCTGGTAATGCCTTGCAATTCTGTCCTAGTCCCTTATATCAATGACCTTCTGGTTGCATCGAATACTTGAGAGGCTTGTAAATCTGATAGAATAGCCCTGCTGAACCATTTGACTGAGAATGGGGATACAGTATCCCCAAGTAAGTTGCAGTACTGTATGATAGAGGTTTCTTTACTTAGGACATCATATTGTGAAGGGTGCAAGAAAGGTGTCACAGGAAAGAATCTCGGTGATCATGCAAATGAATTTGCCTTGTATGCAGAAGGAATTCAGGAATGTTTCTGGGAAGGGTGGGCTACTGTCGCCAGTGGATACCCAACTTTTCCTTGATGGCCAAGACTTTGCCGAGGCTAACACACAAGGATATGTCTGATCAGGTGTCTTGGGACAACAATTCTTTGAATGCCTTCCTAGAGCTGAAAGTCTCTGTCATGTTACTGCACTAAGAATGGCAAACTACAACAAAGTTTTTTCTCTCTTTTGCAATGAACGAGCAGGTTGTGCGCTCTCAGTTTTGATGCAGACTCATGGAAGTGCCCACAGACCAGTGGTCTATTTTTCTGCTACTTTAAATCCAGTTGGAGCAGCATTGCCCGGATATCTCAAGTCCATTGCTGCAACCGGTGTCGGCATAGAGAGATGCAAAAGCATTGCGCTGGGTCACCCTTTGACTGTTTATGTTCCTCATTCAGTTGAGATTTTGTTGACTCAAACTCGTACCCAGTACTTAACAAATAGCAGGCTCACTAAGTATGAGCAGTTAATCTTGGCAGCAGAGAATGTAACCCTGAAGAGATGTTGCACTCTAAATCCTGCAACTCTGATGCCTTTACCTGATTGTGATGCGAATGAATTTGAAGTAGAGCATGACTGTCTCGATGTCACTGAACTATGCACTAAGCCCCATCCCGACATTTCTGACGAGCCGTTACCTGAATCTGACCATACTCTGTTTGTGGATGGCTCTTGCCTCAGGGACAATGATGGAAACTTGAGAGCTGCCTATGCTGTCTGTACCATTACAGGAGTGGTGGAAGCTGCCTGGATTCAAGGAGTATTCTCTGCTCAGGTGGCACAATTGATTGCACTTACTGGAGCATGCTGTGTTTCAGACCAGCTAAAAGTGACTATATTCACCAATAGCTAGTATGGGTTTGGTGTAATTCACGACTTAAGACAGCTATGGTCTCAGAGGGGTTTAATGACCTCGTCTGGATCCCCCATCCGCAATGGAGAAAATTGTTAGAGGCCCTCCAAATGCCTGCACGGATTGCCATTGTTAAGTGTCCTGCTCACTGTAAAGGGCATGATCTTGTGACAGTTGGCAACAGGTATTTAGGCGAAGTTGCACATTACTGTACACTAAATGTCTGTATTTTTAATGGTGAATACACAAATGAAGGAAGAGATGAGGTTAATTTCAACCTTTTGATGACAACTGCTGATACATGGGAAGAATTGAAGAGATTGCAAGAGGAATGTCTTGCTTTGCCCTCAAAAATACCACTCCCACACGATGGCCCAAACACGACGAAGAAGGAGATATAAAACACAACACCTATAAAGGGGTTTCACTTTACAAAATGAAACACACCAAAGACTCTCTTTTTAGAATGAGGCTTGGGGTTTTATTTATGCAATGCTTTCTAACAGAAAGGTTTTCCCAGATTTCAAATTAATAGCATTCAAATGAATATAGTGATATATATTAATATGCAAGCAATAATAACACACTTGGCAAATGTAACAGTTAAATGCATGAATAATAATAGTGAATAAAGAAGCAGCAAATAATACTGGACGTCCTGCAAGAAATCAGAAAGATATATACACTAAATGCATCAAATGATTTCTTTGGATGTGCACTCTGACTCACTCACACATCACAAAGAAAACACCTCAAATGATCATAGCCACTGGCCACACATCACAATGGCACTAGTCAGAAACAAATCACTTCATCTGGAGCAAACACTGCATCTTAGCCCACTCCAGACCAGGAATTTACAGCTGGGGTTAAGAGCCTCAGCAACCAGGGTTCCACTGTACCGAAGTCGACGCGTCCGTCCCCATTTAGATTCCAAAATACCAGTTTCTAAGTCAACAACCCTCAGCTTTATAGTCTCAAAACACATTAGAAGTTTCGAGAGTCTTTCCCTCTGCGCCAAGGAAACTTACTGGAATTGGCCACCTTCCATGCAAGCTTTCCAGGGCAAAAGGAGTTCCCACGTTCCCTCTACATTCCCACATTTTCCAGCCTTTATCTTAACGAAGCTTACGAGCGCCTTCGATACATTAAACAATCTCTTCTCCAAAAACAAAACAACCTTGAACGTGATTAACCCAAACAACTTGCAAACACTCTGTGGGCCTGTCTGTGCATGCAAAAAAGCTCAAGCAAGGCAGAGTCAGAATTCAGGATTACATGAGGCCATGTCAAAGCCAATAGTAAGAACTTCATAATACTTCCCAATGTACAACACAATGCACATTTGTGCACCACTGCTCATAACACTGCACTTCAAGACCAAAAAGTACATTCCACACCTCTCTCTCTCATGCTTTCAAATGAACATCCCACACGTTCTGTTCTTGGCAATCTGATCAAGACTGCAAGATTAAATCTTCAAGAGAAACAAGGCATATGTGCAGGATGTCGTACATTCAGGCTAGGTTAAAGTAAAACACAAAAAGTCAATTAAAATGATGGTAGTCAAAGGTCATCACGTGGTGTCAGACCATAAGAGTGCCCCTAGCACTACATTCCACCCCATGACCTTTGACTATCTTAACATATATATATAAAAAATGAACTTCTTAAGTGAAAGCACAAATATAAATGAAGCACACATTAAAACAGTGACATCAGAAAAGCATGTTACATAATACTTTAAAAGAGCTCATGCATATATGAATACTTCATTTAAGATAGCTCATACATATCTAATAATATCTCAGTGTTAAGAATAAATGTATGATGAATATACAAAATAAATGCACAAATAGAATCAAACATATGAACTCATTAATGCTCCAAATGTTACAAATGGCTAATTCTTGAACTTCTACTATTGAAGCAGCCAAACTTATATATTTTGCCTAAAAATAAAGGAACTTCAACATCATCATCTTTAAACTGAACAGCATCTTCTGTAAAAGATGTCCTTCTGTGTGAAAGACACACAGCCTTCTTGCATTTGAAATTATAACTGTGAACATTTTACTTTATTTTCACATCAGTTCCTTATCACTGGCTAGGTACGTTTGTCTGGTTTGTTCAGCCAAAGGATGTCAGCAATGGTGATGGTCTGCGCTATCTGGTGATCACTCCAGGGTTTGGGGGGACCCACACCCTTACGGGCCCACTCAGACAAAGGCACCCACACGGAGGACAGGGACATCAGGTACACCAACACGTCGCAGTATGATCTGAAAAAGAAACAAGCATCACTCTTCTTTCAAAAAATATTTTTCAGAAAGCGCACGTTATCCTTTTTCTGTTTTGGGTTTGATGGCACAATATTATCATTCCTGTCTGCACGGTTCTCTGATGGCTATGGGGAACTATCTGAGAATTCTACCAACACTATGGCCTCTGAATTCTTGGTATTAGAGTCAAACTCTCCTTTCCCTTTCTCAGTAAAAAGGGCTGGGAAAGTCCCCTTCCTGACTATCTCTCCACACACTGCTGAATAAGTACACCTTGATCATTTGGCATGAACCCAAGGCAATCCATCTGCCCTATCTACTCTGGTAATTTTCCTTTCTCCAACTGACCCATCACCATCTGTGGGACTGGTCTGCGCTGTGCATACTGACACATAGGAATCACAGTTCTAAGTAAGTCTAGGGGGATATGAATCCCTTCATTCTCTGCCCACCTATTGGTAGTTTCTTTCTCTCCTAGGTGCTCGCACTTAGTCATGCCCACCAAATCAGAATCGTGTGTCACCACCTCTGCCTCCAAGATTTTAGCCTTTTCATCTGTAAGGGAATCAAAGGTTATGTCTAGTGAATGTATAGGACAATGAGCGTCTACATGATACACAGTAGCTGTGCTTTGCAGTAGAATTTGCCACTTCACTGGGGAATCCTGTGTCTCAGGCACCTCAAACACCTCCCCTGGACTTTCTATTGGGACCTGCACCAACTGTTCATGCAAGACTGCAGTTTCTGTCTGTATGAAACACTTGATCACATTTGCTTCTTGTGCATTACCTGTTTTGTATAACTCACGGAAAGTCTTTACCCATTGCATTAGAGAAATTTCAAAAGTCAAAATCACATTATGCCTTATTGTCATCTGCTTAGTGTCTGTCAGCGTGTAAAAACACAAAAGCACCTGTATCTGCCCTGTGTCTATCACAGCACAAAGACACACAAACAATTGTGTCTGCCCTGTGTCTGTCACAGTGCAAACAAAACTTTCTCCAGCATTTGAAAATGTTTCAGTCCAAAAGTCTAAGATCACCCTCTTCTTTCTTTGTTTTTTGCACATACTCAATGTGGCACACTGCCCCTGAACTGTCACATGTAACTCAATGTCTCCTTTCTGTATTGCCCACACGTTTAAAGCACATTGCATAATCTCTTTTGCAGATTCAAAAGCACATTGCTGCTCCTCTTCCCAATCAAACTCATGTTTTCAAATTGCATTTTTCACAATGTCTCTCCATGTAAAGCAAGGTTTGTCATTCACTGACCAGTCTGTTTTATAACTGCAACCAACGAACTCTAGTTCTAACAGGCTGGTTTGTTTATCTTCCTGCATGTTTACATTTTCTCGGTTCAACGTTACTTCAGAAGCTTTAAATGCAACCAAAATACCATTCATTTCTGGCTGATGAACGTTCTCAAAATAATTATTTAAAACCTCCTGTGAGCACCGTAAATTAACCTGCAGCTTCTCTGCCTCCACATTTTTCACGAATGAATCACTCTGGCTATCTAAAAAGCCTGACAAAATAAACGGCTTCGGTGCTTGGTACATTTTCAACTCTCTTTTCAAAGATTTATTTTCAAACTGAGCGTCAGCTAACTCTCTTTGTAACTCATTACCTTCTTTTTCCAACTGTCCACATTTTTTATATATTCTGAGCAATGCATTCAAAATGACACCACTATTTCTGTCTGAAATACCAAGTTGTTTACCCTCTTTAAAAGAAAAATCTTGTACACATTTAGATATCTGTGTTTGCCCCTTATCTGTTAAACATGCATTAGAGGCAACCTCCCACCCAAATAACTCAGTTGGCATCTGGGAATCTGCAACTGAAACCATGGACATTTTAGAGAGCATTTTTCTTTTAAAATTGCACTTTTCGTAAATCCTGCAAGTGACACCAAAATGTCTTGCTTCGCCCTCAAAAATACCACTCCCACACGATGGTCCAAACACGACGAAGCAGGAGACATAAAACACAACAATACCTAGAAAGGGGTTTCACTTTACAAAATGAAACACACCAAAGACTCGCTTTTTAGAATGAGGCTTGGGGTTTTATTTATGCAATGCTCTCTAACAGAAAGGCTTTCCCAGATGTCAAATGAATAGCATTCAAATGAATATAGAGATATATATTTATATGCAAGCAATAATAACACACTTGGCAAATGTAACAGTTAAAAATGCATGAATAATAATAATGAATAAACAAGCATCAACTAATACTGGACGTCCTGCAAGAAATCAGAAAGATATATACACTAAATACATCAAATGATTACTTTGGATGTGCAGTCTGACTCACTCACACATCACAAAGAAAACACCTCAAATGATCATAGCCACTGGCCACACATCACAATGACACTAGTCAGAAACAAATCACTTCACCTGGTGCAAACACTCATTTTAGCCCACTCCAGACCGGGGGATTTACAGCCGTGGTTAAGAGCCTCAGCAACCAGGGTTCCGCTGTACCAAAGTAGACGTGTCCATCCCCATTCAGATTCCAAAATCCCGGTTTCTAAGTCAACAAACCTCAGCTTTATAGTCTCAAAACACACTAGAAGGTTTGAGAGTCTTTCCCTCTACGCCAAGGAAACTTACTGGAATTAGCTACCTTCCATGCAAGCATTCCAGGGCAAAAAGAGTTCCCACATTCCCTCTACATTCGCACATGTTCCAGCCTTTATTTTAACGAAGGTTACGAAAGCCTTCGGTACATTAAACAATCTCTTCTCCAAAAACAAAACAACCTTGAACGTGATTAACCCAAACAACTTGCAAACACTCTGTGGGCCTGTCTGTGCGCACAAAAAAGCTCAAGCAAGGCAGAGTCAGAATTCAGGATGACATGAGGCCATGTCAAAGCCAATAGTAAGAACTTCATAATACTTCCCAATGTACAACACAATGCACATTTGTGCACCACTGCCTATAGCACCACATACTTCATCTCTCAATGTACAACACAATGCACATTTGTGCACCACTGCTCATAACACTGCACTTCGAGACCAAAAAGTACATTCCCACCTCTCTCTCTCATGCTTTCAAATGAACATCCCACACGTTCTGTTCTTGGCAAGCTGTTCAAGACTGCAAGATTAAATCTTCAAGAGAAACAAGGCATATGTGCAGGAAGTCATACATTCAGGCTAGGGTAAAGTAAAACAAAAAAGTCAATTAAAATGATGGTAGTCAAAGGTCATCACGTGGTGTCAGAACATAAGAGTGCCTCTAGCACTACAAGGAGGCAACTGACGTAGAGAAACAAAGTTGGATACGAGCAGGCTGTGTGAAACGAGATGATGACATTGAGGTTTAAGGAGATGAAAGACCAGTATTGCCTAAAAGTTTGCTGACTCCAATGATGAAGTACTATCATGGATAGATGCATATAGGAAGGGATGCCATAGTCAGATTGCTTAGGCAGACTTGGTTTAACCCAAGGTTTTGAAAAATGGCTAAAGCATTGTGTTATCGGTGTGTGATTTGTCAATAAGTTAATGTGGGATAGCAAACTGCTATCATACTGAGCCACATCAGGAGATCTGGAGGTCCCTTCAACAGGATGCAGCTGGACTTCATTGAGATGTCATTATGCAATGGATTGAGGTACATTTTGTGCTGGTGTGCATCTTTTCACATTGGTTGGAAGCCTATCTGACTAGGAGAAGTGATAGCCTCACTGTAGCTAAATTGTTATTGAGGGAACATATCCCAGGATTCGGATTTCCAACCTCTTTTAAAGTCAAACCTAGGAACTCATTTTAATAAGGAGCTCCTGAGAATGTTATGTGCAACGTTACAGGTGGAGCAGAGATTGCATTGCAGTTATCATCCAGAAGCTTCAGGAATCGTGGAGCGAGTCAACGGTACTTGAAGTCTAGAATTGCAAAAGTGTGTGCTTCAGCATATTTAAAATGGCCTGATGCTTTGCCTCTTGTACTGATGAGTCTTCACAGTATCCCAGATCAGAGGACCGGACTCTCGCCCCATGAGATCATGATGGGGAGGGCTATGAGACTGCCAGATGTGCCCAAAAACATATTAGTAAACATTACAGATGATTTGGTACTTGATTACTGTTAAGTATTGGCTGACGTGGTTCGTTTTGTGTATCATCAGGTTGCAGCAACTACTGCACTGCCGCATTCGGAACAGTGCCACGACCCTAGTCCAGGAGACTGGGTCATAGTGAAGAAACACATGAGGAAGAGTTGCCTTGAGCCTCATTGGCATGGTCCTTACCATGTGATTTTGGTCACTACGGCAGATGTGAAGTGTGGTGGTCTTCCAAACGGGATGCACGCATTCCACACTCGTAGAGTCCTGTGTCCCTTTGAATGAGAAGGAGCACCTCTCTCAGAAGAGACACTAGATGTGGTTGAAAAACCACTGGAAAGGTCAGCCAGACTGTAGGGGACTGGACAGAGCCTGAGACAGCACTTGACCAATCTGAGGGGGGTCAAGACGAATATGAAGTTGTCTGAATTTGATGAAGCTGATGCAGCACTGGTGAATGGAGCAGACCCTGACCCCAATGAAGGAATTAGTGCTGTGAAATCATGAGTGGTGGAAGAAAGCTGGCTCAAGGACAAGGAGAGGACGAGATTGAAGTTGTTCTCTGAAAGGGTACTTGCACCCATATCGGAAGCCTCTGGTGAGTCGGACTGGAGTGAAGACGAAGGTGAAAAATAGAGTCTCAGAAAATCTAAGAGACTGAGGCTGCCTTGTCGGAGCTACTCTTCTCCTGAGTGGACCTACCTGGTTACTACTGACAACGAGGGGAAGGAATGGGAGATCAGGACTCATTGTAGAAGTTCTGCTGAGACTTCCAGAGACTCATCTGAACATTCTTCTTACATTTGCCCTTACGTACCCAACAAGGCAGAGTGGCTTAAAGAACCTGATATTAAATGAAACTGAATTTCCTCATTTGAATTCACAGGAGTTTTCTGAGCAAGTTGCTGAACTGAGTGAAATGTTATTAGAGATGCTCATGAATAAACTTGGTCCTCACACTGTCAGAGATGCCTAATGAACTTTGTATTGTTGCTTGAAGAAGAATACCTAGGTCCGAGTGGAAGAAGAATAAAGCAGTGATTACCTTTAGACGAACACTGAGTAGGGTTAGGGAAAGCCTCACGAAGATTATACATAGTGTAAATAAGGTGAAACAAAAAGACTGTTTACAATTTGTACAGCTGGAGCCTGACATAGAACTTTATGTTGCTGCTATTTTTCTGCCCATTTGGTCTGAATTTAAATAGTATGGAACTGAATATTAGTCATAGACGTAGGTACATAATAGTTGCATTGCTAATCACATTAGTGATAGGCCTAATAGCACTAATTGTCAGATTAAGCTTGAGTGCAACTAAGTTCGAAGAAGAAAAACATACAGCAGGACAAAAAACAAAACATAAACAAGGTGGAGAATTATATTCTCTAGAGGGGCGAAATATACATACTGATTTGTCAACAGGAGATTACACATCTAATGCATACACTAATTTGCTTTATGAATATATACAAACTATTGAAGCCAGAGATGGTTATTTTTGCATACAGTTGCCTTCTTCCGTGGCAGATGGCATTACCTATCATACCCTGCCATTGACCTTTGGCATCACATGTAGTCTGCTGTTGAGCATGTTTTATGGCCAAGATAATTTCCAGTTTCTATTATTCAAATAATGATTTCGTTTTTCAGAAGTCCTGCTGTTTAAACACTTGAGCAAACATTCCTATGGTCAGAATTCAGAAACAGTTGGCAGATAGTTTGCACTGACCAAAACACTAGATACAGCTTCTGCACACAGATACATTTGATGTTAATGGAGCAGGGGAAACTAAATATTTTTGTACCCCTTGGAAATTAATGACCTCATAATCTTAATGGTACTAACCGTTTGAAAACGCATGAATTAACCAACAAATACACTTTTTGTTAAACAGTACACGGGGGCAATCTGCTAAAACGCATGCAAAAACTAATTTATTTACAAATGTGAAGCTAACTAACCTTAATTGTGATTTAAGTAGTAAATAGTGTAAAATTGCATGATTTATGTTGCATAGTAAATCGTACCTTGGCAAAGAATGCCGGTGGTAAGTAAAATGGCTTTAAATGTCGCTTCTGCTTGGTAATACCTAACACGGGTCTTTAGAATGGCGGGTAGTCAACAGAAAGGCTTATTTTCCATGTTTTAATTACTGTTGTGTTTGTTCTTACATTAGTTCCGTTCGGGCCTGCTAGGCCTTGCTTCCAAAATGGCCGTTGGAAAAGATGAGATGCGCGCGCCGAATAAAATGGTCCCTGTGCATGGGCAGCACGAAGCTCCAGTCACGTGTATGCGGCCTGTGCCCAGAGTGAGGGATGTCAAGGCCAGTCTGACCTCCTACTAAAAGCTTGCCAAGAGTTCAGCACATATGCTTGGGAACGGTTGAGAAAGACGAACGACATGGCATGAACTAATGTGTGACCATCGGAATTGTTACAAACCATATTAACAAATTGAACTACTTTTGGATAGGAGACTTATTGTATGCTTTATTGTCCCCAAACCGGATCGAACAAGGAGGGCGATGAGGTGACCATCACCACCCCTCCAATGGACCAATTAGCGTGATTCATGCCCCTAAAGATTGCAACTTTTGAGTGTAGAGAGCCAGAAAATAGGGTATAAGAGGGTCTGCTCTGACGTTGTTAAAAAACGTGCTTTTTCATTTTTCTGCCTTGATGCTGCGAGAGACTCTGTCATTTTGGATTTAGAACTTTGATTGGGGAAGGAACGAGATCGTTGCGGGAATTCTGCCCGGGAGGTGCGTTCGAGGAGGTTAGCGGGACAGTCAGTCAGTTTGGGAGACCTATCCAGTGATCTGCGGTTCATCTTCTTTGGTGAACTTTTTCTTGTCATCGCCCCATGGCAGAGGGTAATGCATAATTTCTCATTTTCCTAAATTTTCCTTAAATGTTTATTGATATTTCTAAATGTTTTGCTTAATAAAGAATTTTACTTATTTGCTCGAAGAATTTAGATAAAAATATATTCTAACTTTAAAATGAGTCTGTGGTTCATTAAACAAGGTTATGATTAAATAAATGTTGAAGGTTTTAATTGTGATTGAGCTGGTCTTAATCACCATCAACTAATTATACTAGTTGGTCCATCGACCAAATAGCGGAGTACCTTGATGTTTAGAACTGACAGGATCCAAGGTCAATGTATATAATGTATAGATTATAATTATGTCATTTTAAAGGTATCTCGCTTGTCCAGCAACTCATTTTCCTTAGTGCTAGATCCAGAGAATTGAGTGGATGTGTGTATGCGGTGTTATGGGCCCCACCGACATAAGTTTTCAAGTGATCAATGCTGAGTAGGTGTTTTCCTCTGGATTTGTGACATAAGGAAAAATGTATATTAGCCACGCTGGATCAGATTTCTTGGTAGCAGAGTTATGCTTTCTATAGATTAGTTTGGTGATTATTAATTATTGATTATTGATTTGTTATGTCTAACACTCTATGTTGAGTTTGTATTACGTTATGTGTAAGTCGGAATTTTGAAGCTTCCGGGAAGTAGAAAGTGGACACATGTGGCAAGAGAAGTCACACGGAATTGTGCATTGTCTGATTTCAAATTTGGTGATAACACAAGATTGTGTTATGGTAGGGAAATTTTCACATATGAATTGCATTTGAGTGAAATAGCAGCATGTTTTCTTGTGAAACTTTGGCCTAAATTCTCAGGAGCAGTGTAGTCTCCACATATGTTTTATCCCCAAAGAAACGGGTTTACCTCTTGCTTGAAAGAAGGGTAAGGTAGAGGGAAGTGCTACACTTATCGAACGAAACAGTATTCTTGTAAGAAAGAGTAAACTATATCTTTTGTTCAGAGAAACAGACAATGGAAATGTGTTTTACGTTGTAACTAATTGATTTAGTCGAAAAGAAAAGTTAAGAAAAGTGCCAATAATTTTTGTAAAGGAGGGGTCAGCAGAAGTAGGAGTAGAGCTGACGTCAACAAGAACCGTGCTGGTATTGGCCAGTTGTGGAAGAACGAAGAGTTTCCCGATTGGTGTGTTGGTGTGAGACGCGCTAGGATAGGTTAGTGTGGGAGTGATGTAAAGCTTTCTGATTGGTGCATTGGTGTGAGACGCGCTGGGATAGGTCCAAATAACCGAGCAGTGGAAAGAGCTGACTGGTGAAGGATTGTGTGAATTGTTTCGGGGAAACAACAGTGAAAATGCCTTATTATAACGAATACGTTAGAGAGAAACCGTCATGGTTGACAGAGCTTAAAAACTTTTTTAAGAAAGATAAGAAGGTTGTGACTAGGGAGGGAGAAATACTTCTTCCGCCGAAAATGCCAGCATCTCATATGATGTTGAAATATGGCTATCATACTTGCATTTGGTTGGAAAATTGGGTGAAATACACCAAAGACGATGGAGTATTGGCATTTCCAGAAAATGGTTCATTTAGCACAGCAGTACTTCGAAATTTGAGAGAAAAGATGATGAAACTTGAACCAAGACCTAGACCGACACAGTTTGAAGCCTTAGGCGAATAGGAAGACGAGATGTATGAAAGGGAAAGGCACAGAGGTGCAAAGAATTATAGTTTGGTTCATAGAAGAGTATGGGGAGTGAATGCTGAAGACAGGATGAGACGATGGCGGTATGCTAACATGACGGGTGGTATGTTTCCTGTCAGAACAGTTGAAGAAATTACAGGGTAAAAGTGTACAGAGAAAAAGAAGCATGCAGTAACAGAGAGTTATGGATATGGAGGTAGCGACACTGAGGATGAGTTGCTGGAGGACATTTTGAATAAAAGACCCCCTCCATATCAACAGGATTCTGCGGTGGTGACACCAAATGCACCGCCAAGGGGAACTGTAATGAATCAAAGCCCTGAACGAATGTCCGAAATAAATAGTCAGTTTAATAAATTAGAAACACCACAGGCTGTGAGACATGATAATGGTAATACAGATGAATTAGCCAGAACCACAAAAGAATTGACTGAAAAGATAACAGAACTAACAAAGAATATGGAAGCCGTGACTGTGCCAGTGACTATAGGGCCAGTAATCCCAGTATTTGAAAATCAAAAGATAGACGAACACAGGTTAGTAATTCCATTGAATTCTAGTATGCAAAAAGTAAGAGAAGAAATAATTCCAGAAAGTAGAGAGAAAGAAGATATTGTCTGTCCCTATAGATTAAGTTCACCTGTAAATTTGACAATTAATGAGAGTCAGATAAATAGGACTCCTATGGGAGCTGGGTCAGTAACAGAAACCCCAGAGAGAAGTACAAATTGGATAGAATTAAATAGGACCCCTGTGGGTCCGAATGCAGAGGAATTAAATGATTGGGTAAGGAGCTTGCAGAAAAAGGATGATGAACCACAACTTTTGGATGTGGTCAGATTAAAAATAGACATGGAAGAATTAATTCTAGGAACTATTGGTTCAGATCGATTGAAGTCCTATCAAGATGAGGAGTTAATCTTTATGTGCAAAAGCATCACTTGGGAGAGCTAGGAATTTGCATGAAAAACTGGAAGAAACAGCGAACGAATTGGGAGTAGATTTTGGGAAGATTAAAGGATTGCAGAAACCGTACAGGGTAGATTACAGTGAGAAAGACATAGAAAATCTGAACACTTCAGGATGATTAACCCAAATAAAAGAATTAATTGTTTTACTGAGAAAATGGGGTAATCTAGACAAATGGAGAAGTAGGTGGATAAGAAGGAAAGAGGGAACAACAGACAAAGCATCATTGGCTTTTCCAGTGAAAGAGAAAGAACTAACAGTAATGGAGTGTCCTATGAGAGAAACTCCAGGAGGAAGTTATGTACATGTCCCATGGTCCAGACAAGATATATTGTCATTTACAAATGATTTTCCAAGATTGAGAGAAAAGCCTGTAGAGTGGTATAGACAGGTAGAAAGGTTTGTAAAGGTTTCAAAAGTATTGTGGGAAGATCTGGATGGATTATTTGAGATTGTTGTCCCTGCAGATTTATGGACAGAGTGTAAAATTACAATTGATTGGCCAAAGGAAGAATATCCTAGAGATGCAAAAACAGGAGCGCCAGGTCCAGAAGTAATGAGAAAATATGAACAGGCAATCACGTTTCTGAAAAATAAAATTCCACCAAAAGAGACGGATTGGGTAAAGATTGATAGAACAACTTAGGAGAGTAAAGAATCTGTACATGCGTACTATGAGAGACTGCTTTTGGTTTTTAAACAGTATAGTGGATACGAAAACTTGAGTGAAAAAGAAATGAGTCATTTTGTGTACAGATTTGAATATGGCTTAAGACCTGAGATAAGTGAAATGATTAAGCAGCACATGTTATGTTGGCAGAATAGCACAGTGGATGAGGTATTACGGTATGCCAAATATTGCAGTGATGATATTGAGTGTAGACAGCGTAAACTCAAGGAAAAGGCAATGTGGGCACAAGTAAAGGTTGCAGAGAAACAAGAAGCCCAGATGAATAATCAGTCTAGTGATGCAGGACAAACCAAGTCAAAACCAAATATTGGTAAGGGAAAAGGTCAGATGAGTATAGAAGAAGCTAAAAAGAAATGGCCATGTCACAATTGCGGAAAATTAGGGCACTGGAGAAACGAGTGTAGATTACCTCCGAAAACGAACACAGAGAATCAATCATTGAATCCACAGGTGCAGATTGAGGTGAGTTACCAACAGCCACAACAGCCACAGGTAGTTACTTAACAGTGTCAGGTGCCGCAACTACCTCTTCCAAAGAGTGTAAATCCTCAGAGATACAGTGCAGAGGCAGGATTCTACGGAGGAGAGCAGGTAACAAAATTGCCGCGCGCAGCTGCAATTTCGCAGTATTGGTTACGGCAGGATGGAGATGAATCGGATGAAAGCTTATGACGGTGCCTAGGAGAGGAGGAAGAGTGCGTGCTTGGCGCAATTCTAGAGGTAGATCAGTCAGGTCCATTTGTGGATGGAAAGGTGAATGGTGTAAATGTTACTTTCCTTGTGGACACTGGTGCTACCCGTTCTACTGTCAGGTCAGTGGAAATTCCAAACCTTCCTCTCTCAGGAGAATACATCCAAGTTGTAGGTGTTTCAAATAGGCAGATTAAAACCCCTCTAACCAAACCAATAGAGGTGGAAATTGACCCATTCAAAGACATGCATCGTTTTGTGGTGTGTGATTGTAGTCCTGTAAATTTGTTAGGACGCGATATGCTTTGTAAAATGAATTGTACCATCTACTGTTCTCCAGATGGTATTGCTTTTCAAACACCAGATGAAGATGTTCTGTATAAATTAACAATGACAGAACTAGAGCCAGGAATGTATGATACGTTTCCTGTGTTCGATGCAGAGAAAATCCATGCTGAACTGAAAGAAACAGTCAGGTCTGATGTATGGGATTTCACAGGGGAAGATATTGGACTAATGAGAGAAGTTGATCCTGTAAAAATTACTGTGAAAGAAGGAACGAATTACCCAAACACCCCGCAATACAAATTGACACCAGAAATTATTGAAGGAATAACACCTGTGATTAATAAGATGATAGAACAAGGGATTCTGAGAGAAATAATGAGCAGCCCATATAATTCTCCTATAATGGGATTGAAAAAGCCAAATGGAACATTTAGAATCGTTCAAGATTTAAGAAAAATAAACAAAATTGTTATTCCTTGTTGCCCAATTGTGCCAAACCCTACTGTAATACTGTATCAAATCCCACATGATGCAGAATGGTACACAGTCATTGATTTGTGCCATGCATTCTTTTCTATTCCATTGCACCCTGACAGCCAGCCATTATTTGCGTTCCGGTTCGGAGAGTGTATTTTGGCATGGTTCCGAATTCCTCAAGGGTATACTGAAAGTCCTTCTATATTTAATCAAATTCTGAAGAAATCATTAGAAGATTTAAAAATGCCTGAAAAATCTGTGATGGTCCAATACATCGATGACCTATTGGTGGCATCGAAGACCAGAGAAGCATGTGTTATGGACACCATTGCTTTATTGAATCATTTGGCAGAAGGAGGACACAAGGTGTCCCCATCAAAACTGCAATTTTGTCAGCAAGAAGTACAATACCTAGGTCATAAGATTGAAAAAGGGATGAGAAAAGTGACAACAGAAAGAATAAGGATGATTAAAGGAATGAGAGCCCCAATGACACAAAGAGAGGTGAGACTGTTTCTTGGAATGGTTGGTTATTGCCGACAGTGGATAAGTGGATTTTCATTGATTGCAAAACCTTTACAGCGATTGACAAAGAAAGATGTCAAAGATCCGATTGAATTGAATGATGAGGAAAGAAAAGCTTTCGAAGAATTGAGAACAAGTTTGTGCGAAGCACCAGCATTGGGAATGCCTGATTATGAGAAAGAGTGTGAGCTGTATTGTAGTGAGAGAGACGGATGTGCACTTTCAGTTCTGGTACAAAGGCATGGAAGAATGAAACGACCAATAGCTTACTTTTCAGCTGTTTTGGACCCGGTAGCCAAGGCGTTGCCTGGATGTCTAAAATCAGTAGCTGCTACTTGTGTGAGTCTGGAACAGAGTGAAGGCATTGTGATGGGATATCCTTTAAGAGTATATGTCCCTCACTCCGTTGAAATCCTTCTGACCCGAACAAAAACCCAATTCATGACACATAGTCGGCTGATTAGGTATGAAAAGGTAATTTTGGGTGCAGACAGTGTAACCATTGTAAGATGCACGAGTGTGAATCCTTCCACTTCACTGCCAGATGCAGTAAATCCAGAAGTCAAAGATGATGTTGATCATAACTGTTTGGACGTGCTTGAGTTTTGCACAAAGCCCCGCCCTGACATTAGGGATGAACCTTTGAAAGAATCAGATTATGTGATGTTTGTGGATGGGTCGTGCTTGAGAACGAATGGAGGAGTTTTAAGTGCTGCATATGCTGTATGTACGGTGGCAACCATAATGGAAGCATCCTGTTTGAGAGGAATACGTTCAGCCCAAGTTGCTGAGCTGATTGCTCTGATTCGAGCGTGCATAATGGGAAGAAATTTCCGAATCACTGTGATCACGGATAGCCAGTATGGCTTCGGAGTGGTCCATGATTTTGGACAGATCTGGTCCCAGAGGGGATTCCTGACTTCCTCGGGGTCTCCTATTAGAAATGGTGAATTTGTGAAGAAGTTGCTTGAGGCGATACAGCTGCCTAAACAGATTGCGGTAGTAAAATGTGCTGCTCACAAAAATGGATCGGATTATATTTCAGTGGGTAACAAATTTGCAGACGAAATAGCCCAATATTGTGCCAGAAACGAGACCTCATTGAATCGGAGAAGGGAGAAAGAAAATGTTTCATGTCCCTTGCTGTTTACTAACTCAGTTGAAACATGGGAAGAGGTGAGAGATTTGCAAGAAGAGGCAAGTGATGAGGAAAAAGACATTTGGATAAAAGCAGGTTGCAGGCAGAGAGAGGAAGATGGAGTTTGGGTTTACAGGGATGAAAGACCGGTTATGCCTGATAGCATGATCTCTAACATGGCACGGATGTACCATGGACAGGCACACATAGGTAGAGATGCTATGATCAGACTTTTCAAACAGACCTGGTACAACCCAAAATTTAGGGCTATAGCTGAAAGTCTTTGCCAAAGATGCCTTATTTGCCAACAGCTAAATTCTGGAAGGAAAACAGTGGTGAGTTTGGGAACAATAGGACGAGAAGGAGGTCCTTTTACCAGAACGCAACTAGATTTTATTGAAATGCCCCAGAGTAACAGATTGAGGTATGTCTTGGTGGTCGTTTGTTTGTTTTCTCGTTGGGTGGAAGCCTATCCGACAAGAAGGAATGATGGAGTTACTGTAGCTAAGCTCCTGCTGAGAGAATTCATTCTTGGATACGGTTTTCCAGTAACGATAGAGACAGATAGAGGAACACATTTCCAAAATGAAATTATCCAACTGATATGTGAAGCACTAGATATTCAACAAAAGCTGCATTGTGCCTACAGACCAGAGGCTTCTGGAGTGGTAGAGCAAGTAAATGGCACCATAAAGAATAGGCTGGGGAAAATGTGTCAAGCCACAGGACTCAAATGGCCCGATGCCTTGCCATTGGTGCTGATGAGTATAAGAAGCATACCTGACAGAAACACAGGTTTAAGTCCCCACGAGATAATAATGGGACGAGCAATGAGACAAGCACACGTACCTGTGAACAAATTGCTGACTATAACTGATGATCTCGTACTGGACTATTGCAAAGGATTGGCTGATGTGGTGCATTCTGTGTTTCATCAGGTTGGACCAGATGCGACCACTCTTGAGAGAAAACCAGCTCATGATCTGAGTCCAGGAGATTAGGTCCGCATAAAAGTTCACAGAAGAAGAAATTGCTTGGTTCCACGTTGGGATAAGCCACATCAAGTGATTCTGGTGACGACGACTGCAGTAAAGTGTGCAGGTGTGAAAAATTGGATTCATGCCAGCCATACTATCAGAGTTCCAGATCCTGAAGCTCGACCTGTAAGTCGACATCTGGAGATATCAGCCACCAGTTCAGAGTCTGAAGCAGAGACTGAAACAATCAGAGTTCCAGATCTTGAAGCTCGACCTGTAAGTCAACATCTGGAAAAATCAGGTACCAGTTCGGTAATTAAAGAAGAAACTGAAACAAACAGAGTTCCAGATCTTGAAGCTCGACCTGTAAGTCGACATCTGGAAATATCAGACACCAGTTCAGCATCTGAAACAGACCAACCTGAATGCAGAGAAAAACAAACAAAAGAATCCGAAAACAAAAGAACTGATATTGAAACGGGAGACACTAAACAAATAGACAGTGACGGTGAACAGCCAAGTACAAGCTATGGAAAAATTCCACCAGAAATTGTAGAGGTAACTCAAGAAAGTTCAGATTCAGATAGAGAGATAGAGGAAAATGCGGAAGAAACACGAGGAGGTTTAGACTCAAAATTTCAAGCGGAAGAAACACGAGGAGGATCAGACTCAGAAATACAAGCGGAAGAAACACGAGGAGGTTTAGATTCAGACGAAGAAGCGGAGATCATAAAATTCAAGGTTAGAGGAAGTGAAGTGAGATCTGAGACAGAATCTGAGGAAAGTGAAGACGAGAGAAGGCAAAGAATAGGTCCAAGAAAAAGAACTTGGAGATTAGAACGAGAAGAAAAGGAAGGAGAACTGAAAAGGCCAAGAAAAGGAGACAATTGGCCCAACGCAATTAAAAGGCTGAGATATAAAATAATACATTTTAACAAAGACAATGCAGAACAAGTAAATGAAGTAACAAGTCAAGAGAGACAAAGAAAAACAAATACAAGAAAATTGCAGGGACCCAAAAGAGTGAAAAGACCCAACTTGAAATACAAGTTGCCTGAATGGGTATATATAGCACTGCCTGACATTAAAGAAGTGGATAGTAGTCACGAAAACCCAGACAAAGACTGTGAACAAATGGGTGAGAGTGAACTGCGCCAATCTTGAAAGTCAGAGAAAGTAAACCGGAATAGACACAAAACTGATGAAGACAAAGGTTTCTTTGTAAACCGAGAAGTGCAGCAAAAATAGTTGATCTCAATCAACACTAAGTAATTTGAAGTGTGAGAACACATTTCTGTATATATAACCAGATAATATTTTAACATGGTAGACACCGAGAGTAGAAGATCTAGATGTGGGTTTCTTCGTAGATGGTGTAAAATGTGTTTCTGTTTTACAGGTTTTCTGATGCTTATTTGGTTCATTTTAACGATAGTAATCCCACTAAGGTTAGTTGTAGAAAATACATCTGCAATCATAAATGACACGAATGATGACAAGAAAGCTAACATAGAGAACACTGCAACACTGATAGATATTACTGAATTTCATAAGGATAAGTCAATAACTGATTTCTCCAAGAATGTCTTCACGAAACTCTTATATGAATATGTGGAGACAATGGATGTAAGAGATTGTTATGTATGTATGCCGTTACCTGCGTCTGTAACAGAAGGTGTGACATATCATCACCTTCCTTTGACATATGGAATAACTTGTAGTGTTTTAGCTAGTTTGTTTTACAAAACAGGTAAATTAGAGTATTACTACACTGACACAGATGCTGTTTTTGCTAAGGTTCCCATAGTTCCTGAACTAAATAGGCTGAAATTTGCAAAGACTTTTGGAGAATTTTTCTTAGAAACAAAAGAATTAACATTAGAAAATGCATTTAGACATAACCTTCCTTGTAGGTTAAGAAAAGAAGAAAAGGTTTTCTTAGACATGGTAGAAGACAGAAGGGTTAAGTTTCAAAGAAAGGCAACCGACGAAAAGATAAAAACCCCACCTTGGGCGTTTGAAGAGGGAGGTCAACACAAAGGTGAAACTAATGCAGCTATGGTTTTAGATTGGCCCCAACAGGGAAAATTGTGTATTAGTAGAGATAATACCCTGTATGATAACTATTTTGTGGGTTCTAGTGAGTGCCAGGATACATACAAAATTTTACGGGGATGGGGATTCAAGGGAGGAAAAGATCCAGTATTCCCAGGGATCTATTATTATGTTTGTGGAAACCGAGCATACTATAGGTTGCCGGACCATTGGTACGGATCATGATATCTAGGCCTAGTCTTTCCAAAGATTTTTCACGTGGAAAGAGGAACGAAAGGAATTCACAAAATGGGTACACCATTAACCCGTAGGAGAAGGGAAAGCTTCTCAGAGATAATGGGTGACATTTTTGGAGCATTGATACCAGCAGTGGGTGTATCTTTGAATGCATATAAGATTCGGAAATTCTCTACAGTGGTAGATCATTTATCAACGAATACTGCTGGAGGGTTCTTGATGATAAACACTGAAATGATTGCCATGAGGGCCATGGTAATGCAAAATCGACTTGCCCTTGACATTCTTTTAGCAAAAGAGGGTGGAGTCTGTGGAATGCTGAAAGTTCAACATTGTTGCACTTACATTCCAGATAAAAGTCAGAATATACAGAAGTATATAAAGAACATTACAGATTTGCATAAAGAAATTGTCCCACTGGAGGTTGAAGGTGCATGGGAGAAACTTGGTAAAGGTTTTTCCTCAATAAGGAAATGGTTCACTGAGATAGGTAATTCACTAATTGGAAAAGTACTAATTCCAGTGACTTTAGTAGTAATGATAATACTATTATTGAGATTAGCATATGTGTGTGTTAAAAGAAGAAAAAGACAAAATAAAGTAAAAAGAGAAAATGAGAAAAACAAAGAAAGAGAACGGGAGATGGGAGAGATCGAATTGGAAGAGTTTAAAGAGAATATGTACAAAAGGTCTAAGAAAGAAGATGAAAAGAACACAATAGTCTAGATTAACAAATGCAAGTGGACAAGAAACATTTATCTGATACATTTTGGTAGGGATAGGTTTTAGTGGTGATGTTAAAAATCACCAAAGGGGGGAATTGATGGAGCAGGGGAAACGAAATATTTTTGTACCCCTTGGAAATTAATGACCTCATAATCTTAATGGTACTAACCGTTTGAAAACGCATGAATTAACCAACAAATACACTTTTTGTTAAACAGTACACGGGGGCAATCTGCTAAAACGCATGCAAAAACTAATTTATTTACAAATGTGAAGCTAACTAACCTTAATTGTGATTTAAGTAGTAAATAGTGTAAAATTGCATGATTTATGTCGCATAGTAAATCGTACCGTGGCAAAGAATGCCGGTGGTAAGTAAAATGGCTTTAAATGTCGCTTCTGCTAGGTAATACTTAACACGGGTCTTTAGAATGGCGGGTGGTAAACAGAAAGGCTTATTTTCCATTTTTTAATTACTGTTGTGTTTGTTCTTACATTAGTTCCGTTCGGGCCTGCTAGGCCATGCTTCCAAAATGGCCATTGGAAAAGATGAGATGCGCGCACCGAATAAAATGGTCCCTGCGCATGGGCAGCACGAAGCTCCAGTCACGTGTATGCGGCCCGTGCCCAAAGTGAGGGATGTCAAGGCCAGTCTGACCTGCTATTAAAAGCTTGCCAAGAGTTCAGCACATATGCTTGGGAACGGATGAGAAAGACGAACGACATGGGATGAACTAATGTGTGACCATCGGAATTGTTACAAACTATATTAACAAATTGAACTACTTTTGGATATGAGACTTATTGTATGCTTTATTGTCCCCAAACCGGATCGAACAAGGAGGGCGATGAGGAGACCATCACCACCCCTCCAATGGACCAATTAACGTGATTCTTGCCCCTAAAGATTGCAACTTTTGAGTGTAGAGAGACAGAAAATAGGGTATAAGAGGGACTGCTCTGACGTTGTTAAAAAACTTGCTTTTTCATTTTTCTGCCTTGATGCTGCGAGAGACTCTTTGGACTTTGAACTTTGATTGGGGAAGGAACGAGATCGTTGCGGGAATTCTGCACGGGAGGTGCGTCCGAGGAGGTTAGCGGGACAGTTAGTCAGTATGGCAGTCCTATCCAGTGATCTGCGGTTCATCTTCTTTGGTGAACTTTTTCTTGTCATCGCCCCATGGCAGAGGGTAATACATAATTTCTCATTTTCCTAAATTTTCCTTAAATGTTTATTGATATTTCTAAATGTTTTGCTTAATAAAGAATTTTACTTATTTGCTCGAAGAATTTAGATAAATCATATTTTCTAACTTTAAAATGAGTCTGTGGTTCTTTAAACAAGGTTATGATTAAATAAATGTTGAAGGTTTTAATTGTGATTGAGCTGGTCTTAATCACCATCAACTAATTCTACTAGTTGGTCCATCGACCAAATAGCGGAGTACCTTGATGTTTAGATCTGACAGGATCCAAGGTCAATGTATATAATGTATAGATTAAAATTATGTCATTTTAAAGGTATCCCGCTTGTCCAGCAACTCATTTTCCTTAGTGCTAGATCCAGAGAATTGAGTGGATGTGTGTATGCGGTGTTATGGGCCCCACCGACATACGTTTTCAAGTGATCAATGCTGAGTAGGTGTTTTCCTCTGGATTTGTGACATAAGGAAAAATGTATATTAGCCACGCTGGATCAGATTTCTTGGTAGCAGAGTTATGCTTTCTATAGATTAGTTTGGTGATTATTAATTATTGATTATTGATTTGTTATGTCTAACACTCTATGTTGAGTTTGTATTACGTTATGTGTAAGTCGGAATTTTGAAGCTTCCGGGAAGTAGGAAGTGGACACGTGTGGCAAGAGAAGTCACACGGAATTGTGCATTGTCTGATTTCAAATTTGGTGATAACACAAGATTGTGTTATGGTAGGGAAATTTTCACATATGAATTGCATTTGAGTGAAATAGCAGCATGTTTTCTTGTGAAACTTTGGCCTAAATTCTCAGGAGCAGTGTAGTCTCCACATATGTTTTATCCCCAAAGAAACGGGTTTACCTCTTGCTTGAAAGAAGGGTAAGGTAGAGGGAAGTGCTACACTTATCGAACGAAACAGTATTCTTGTAAGAAAGAGTAAACTATATCTTTTGTTCAGAGAAACAGACAAGGGAAATGTGTTTTACGTTGTAACTAATTGATTTAGTCGAAAAAGAAAAGTTAAGAAAAGTGCCAATAATTTTTGTAAAGGAGGGGTCAGCAGAAGTAGGAGTAGAGCTGACGTCAACAAGAACCGTGCTGGTATTGGCCAGTTGTGGAAGAACGAAGAGTTTCCCGATTGGTGTGTTGGTGTGAGACGCGCTAGGATAGGTTAGTGTGGGAGTGATGTAAAGCTTTCTGATTGGTGCATTGGTGTGAGACGCGCTGGGATAGGTCCAAATAACCGAGCAGTGGAAAGAGCTGACTGGTGAAGGATTGTGTGAATTGTTTCGGGGAAACAACAGTGAAAATGCCTTATTATAACGAATACGTTAGAGAGAAACCGTCATGGTTGACAGAGCTTAAAAACTTTTTTAAGAAAGATAAGAAGGTTGTGACTAGGGAGGGAGAAATACTTCTTCCGCCGAAAATGCCAGCATCTCATATGATGTTGAAATATGGCTATCATACTTGCATTTGGTTGGAAAATTGGGTGAAATACACCAAAGACGATGGAGTATTGGCATTTCCAGAAAATGGTTCATTTAGCACAGCAGTACTTCGAAATTTGAGAGAAAAGATGATGAAACTTGAACCAAGACCTAGACCGACACAGTTTGAAGCCTTAGGTGAATAGGAAGACGAGATGTATGAAAGGGAAAGGCACAGAGGTGCAAAGAATTATAGTTTGGTTCATGGATGAGTATGGGGAGTGAATCACGAAGACAGGATGAGACGATGGCGGTATGCTAACATGACGGATGGTATGTTTCCTGCCAGAACAGTTGAAGAAATTACAGGGAAAAAGTGTACAGAGAAAAAGAAGCATGCAGTAACAGAGAGATATGGATATGGAGGTAGCGACACAGAGGATGAGTTGCTGGAGGACATTTTGAATAAAAGACCCCTCCATATCAACAGGATTCTGCGGTGGTGACACCAAATGCACCGCCAATGAGAACTGTAATGAATCAAAGCCCTGAACGAATGTCCAAAATAAATAGTCAGTTTAATAAATTAGAAACACCACAGGCTGTGAGACATGATAATGGTAATACAGATGAATTAGCCAGAACCACAAAAGAATTGACTGAAAAGATAACAGAACTAACAAAGAATATGGAAGCCGTGACTGTGCCAGTGACTATAGGGCCAGTAATCCCAGTATTTGAAAATCAAAAGATAGACGAACACAGGTTAGTAATTCCATTGAATTCTAGTATGCAAAAAGTAAGAGAAGAAATAATTCCAGAAAGTAGAGAGAAAGAAGATATTGTCTGTCCCTATAGATTAAGTTCACCTGTAAATTTGACAATTAATGAGAGTCAGATAAATAGGACTCCTATGGGAGCTGGGTCAGTAACAGAAACCCCAGAGAGAAGTACAAATTGGATAGAATTAAATAGGACCCCTGTGGGTCCGAATGCAGAGGAATTAAATGATTGGGTAAGGAGCTTGCAGAAAAAGGATGATGAACCACAACTTTTGGATGTGGTCAGATTAAAAATAGACATGGAAGAATTAATTCTAGGAACTATTGGTTCAGATCGATTGAAGTCCTATCAAGATGAGGAGTTAATCTTTATGTGCAAAAGCATCACTTGGGAGAGCTAGGAATTTGCATGAAAAACTGGAAGAAACAGCGAACGAATTGGGAGTAGATTTTGGGAAGATTAAAGGATTGCAGAAACCGTACAGGGTAGATTACAGTGAGAAAGACATAGAAAATCTGAACACTTCAGGATGATTAACCCAAATAAAAGAATTAATTGTTTTACTGAGAAAATGGGGTAATCTAGACAAATGGAGAAGTAGGTGGATAAGAAGGAAAGAGGGAACAACAGACAAAGCATCATTGGCTTTTCCAGTGAAAGAGAAAGAACTAACAGTAATGGAGTGTCCTATGAGAGAAACTCCAGGAGGAAGTTATGTACATGTCCCATGGTCCAGACAAGATATATTGTCATTTACAAATGATTTTCCAAGATTGAGAGAAAAGCCTGTAGAGTGGTATAGACAGGTAGAAAGGTTTGTAAAGGTTTCAAAAGTATTGTGGGAAGATCTGGATGGATTATTTGAGATTGTTGTCCCTGCAGATTTATGGACAGAGTGTAAAATTACAATTGATTGGCCAAAGGAAGAATATCCTAGAGATGCAAAAACAGGAGCGCCAGGTCCAGAAGTAATGAGAAAATATGAACAGGCAATCACGTTTCTGAAAAATAAAATTCCACCAAAAGAGACGGATTGGGTAAAGATTGATAGAACAACTTAGGAGAGTAAAGAATCTGTACATGCGTACTATGAGAGACTGCTTTTGGTTTTTAAACAGTATAGTGGATACGAAAACTTGAGTGAAAAAGAAATGAGTCATTTTGTGTACAGATTTGAATATGGCTTAAGACCTGAGATAAGTGAAATGATTAAGCAGCACATGTTATGTTGGCAGAATAGCACAGTGGATGAGGTATTACGGTATGCCAAATATTGCAGTGATGATATTGAGTGTAGACAGCGTAAACTCAAGGAAAAGGCAATGTGGGCACAAGTAAAGGTTGCAGAGAAACAAGAAGCCCAGATGAATAATCAGTCTAGTGATGCAGGACAAACCAAGTCAAAACCAAATATTGGTAAGGGAAAAGGTCAGATGAGTATAGAAGAAGCTAAAAAGAAATGGCCATGTCACAATTGCGGAAAATTAGGGCACTGGAGAAACGAGTGTAGATTACCTCCGAAAACGAACACAGAGAATCAATCATTGAATCCACAGGTGCAGATTGAGGTGAGTTACCAACAGCCACAACAGCCACAGGTAGTTACTTAACAGTGTCAGGTGCCGCAACTACCTCTTCCAAAGAGTGTAAATCCTCAGAGATACAGTGCAGAGGCAGGATTCTACGGAGGAGAGCAGGTAACAAAATTGCCGCGCGCAGCTGCAATTTCGCAGTATTGGTTACGGCAGGATGGAGATGAATCGGATGAAAGCTTATGACGGTGCCTAGGAGAGGAGGAAGAGTGCGTGCTTGGCGCAATTCTAGAGGTAGATCAGTCAGGTCCATTTGTGGATGGAAAGGTGAATGGTGTAAATGTTACTTTCCTTGTGGACACTGGTGCTACCCGTTCTACTGTCAGGTCAGTGGAAATTCCAAACCTTCCTCTCTCAGGAGAATACATCCAAGTTGTAGGTGTTTCAAATAGGCAGATTAAAACCCCTCTAACCAAACCAATAGAGGTGGAAATTGACCCATTCAAAGACATGCATCGTTTTGTGGTGTGTGATTGTAGTCCTGTAAATTTGTTAGGACGCGATATGCTTTGTAAAATGAATTGTACCATCTACTGTTCTCCAGATGGTATTGCTTTTCAAACACCAGATGAAGATGTTCTGTATAAATTAACAATGACAGAACTAGAGCCAGGAATGTATGATACGTTTCCTGTGTTCGATGCAGAGAAAATCCATGCTGAACTGAAAGAAACAGTCAGGTCTGATGTATGGGATTTCACAGGGGAAGATATTGGACTAATGAGAGAAGTTGATCCTGTAAAAATTACTGTGAAAGAAGGAACGAATTACCCAAACACCCCGCAATACAAATTGACACCAGAAATTATTGAAGGAATAACACCTGTGATTAATAAGATGATAGAACAAGGGATTCTGAGAGAAATAATGAGCAGCCCATATAATTCTCCTATAATGGGATTGAAAAAGCCAAATGGAACATTTAGAATCGTTCAAGATTTAAGAAAAATAAACAAAATTGTTATTCCTTGTTGCCCAATTGTGCCAAACCCTACTGTAATACTGTATCAAATCCCACATGATGCAGAATGGTACACAGTCATTGATTTGTGCCATGCATTCTTTTCTATTCCATTGCACCCTGACAGCCAGCCATTATTTGCGTTCCGGTTCGGAGAGTGTATTTTGGCATGGTTCCGAATTCCTCAAGGGTATACTGAAAGTCCTTCTATATTTAATCAAATTCTGAAGAAATCATTAGAAGATTTAAAAATGCCTGAAAAATCTGTGATGGTCCAATACATCGATGACCTATTGGTGGCATCGAAGACCAGAGAAGCATGTGTTATGGACACCATTGCTTTATTGAATCATTTGGCAGAAGGAGGACACAAGGTGTCCCCATCAAAACTGCAATTTTGTCAGCAAGAAGTACAATACCTAGGTCATAAGATTGAAAAAGGGATGAGAAAAGTGACAACAGAAAGAATAAGGATGATTAAAGGAATGAGAGCCCCAATGACACAAAGAGAGGTGAGACTGTTTCTTGGAATGGTTGGTTATTGCCGACAGTGGATAAGTGGATTTTCATTGATTGCAAAACCTTTACAGCGATTGACAAAGAAAGATGTCAAAGATCCGATTGAATTGAATGATGAGGAAAGAAAAGCTTTCGAAGAATTGAGAACAAGTTTGTGCGAAGCACCAGCATTGGGAATGCCTGATTATGAGAAAGAGTGTGAGCTGTATTGTAGTGAGAGAGACGGATGTGCACTTTCAGTTCTGGTACAAAGGCATGGAAGAATGAAACGACCAATAGCTTACTTTTCAGCTGTTTTGGACCCGGTAGCCAAGGCGTTGCCTGGATGTCTAAAATCAGTAGCTGCTACTTGTGTGAGTCTGGAACAGAGTGAAGGCATTGTGATGGGATATCCTTTAAGAGTATATGTCCCTCACTCCGTTGAAATCCTTCTGACCCGAACAAAAACCCAATTCATGACACATAGTCGGCTGATTAGGTATGAAAAGGTAATTTTGGGTGCAGACAGTGTAACCATTGTAAGATGCACGAGTGTGAATCCTTCCACTTCACTGCCAGATGCAGTAAATCCAGAAGTCAAAGATGATGTTGATCATAACTGTTTGGACGTGCTTGAGTTTTGCACAAAGCCCCGCCCTGACATTAGGGATGAACCTTTGAAAGAATCAGATTATGTGATGTTTGTGGATGGGTCGTGCTTGAGAACGAATGGAGGAGTTTTAAGTGCTGCATATGCTGTATGTACGGTGGCAACCATAATGGAAGCATCCTGTTTGAGAGGAATACGTTCAGCCCAAGTTGCTGAGCTGATTGCTCTGATTCGAGCGTGCATAATGGGAAGAAATTTCCGAATCACTGTGATCACGGATAGCCAGTATGGCTTCGGAGTGGTCCATGATTTTGGACAGATCTGGTCCCAGAGGGGATTCCTGACTTCCTCGGGGTCTCCTATTAGAAATGGTGAATTTGTGAAGAAGTTGCTTGAGGCGATACAGCTGCCTAAACAGATTGCGGTAGTAAAATGTGCTGCTCACAAAAATGGATCGGATTATATTTCAGTGGGTAACAAATTTGCAGACGAAATAGCCCAATATTGTGCCAGAAACGAGACCTCATTGAATCGGAGAAGGGAGAAAGAAAATGTTTCATGTCCCTTGCTGTTTACTAACTCAGTTGAAACATGGGAAGAGGTGAGAGATTTGCAAGAAGAGGCAAGTGATGAGGAAAAAGACATTTGGATAAAAGCAGGTTGCAGGCAGAGAGAGGAAGATGGAGTTTGGGTTTACAGGGATGAAAGACCGGTTATGCCTGATAGCATGATCTCTAACATGGCACGGATGTACCATGGACAGGCACACATAGGTAGAGATGCTATGATCAGACTTTTCAAACAGACCTGGTACAACCCAAAATTTAGGGCTATAGCTGAAAGTCTTTGCCAAAGATGCCTTATTTGCCAACAGCTAAATTCTGGAAGGAAAACAGTGGTGAGTTTGGGAACAATAGGACGAGAAGGAGGTCCTTTTACCAGAACGCAACTAGATTTTATTGAAATGCCCCAGAGTAACAGATTGAGGTATGTCTTGGTGGTCGTTTGTTTGTTTTCTCGTTGGGTGGAAGCCTATCCGACAAGAAGGAATGATGGAGTTACTGTAGCTAAGCTCCTGCTGAGAGAATTCATTCTTGGATACGGTTTTCCAGTAACGATAGAGACAGATAGAGGAACACATTTCCAAAATGAAATTATCCAACTGATATGTGAAGCACTAGATATTCAACAAAAGCTGCATTGTGCCTACAGACCAGAGGCTTCTGGAGTGGTAGAGCAAGTAAATGGCACCATAAAGAATAGGCTGGGGAAAATGTGTCAAGCCACAGGACTCAAATGGCCCGATGCCTTGCCATTGGTGCTGATGAGTATAAGAAGCATACCTGACAGAAAGACAGGTTTAAGTCCCCACGAGATAATAATGGGACGAGCAATGAGATAAGCACACGTACCTGTGAACAAATTGCTGACTATAACTGATGATCTCGTACTGGACTATTGCAAAGGATTGGCTGATGTGGTGCATTCTGTGTTTCATCAGGTTGGACCAGATGCGACCACTCTTGAGAGAAAACCAGCTCATGATCTGAGTCCAGGAGATTGGGTCCGCATAAAAGTTCACAGAAGAAGAAATTGCTTGGTTCCACGTTGGGATAAGCCACATCAAGTGATTCTGGTGACGACGACTGCAGTAAAGTGTGCAGGTGTGAAAAATTGGATTCATGCCAGCCATACCATCAGAGTTCCAGATCCTGAAGCTCGACCTGTAAGTCGACATCTGGAGATATCAGCCACCAGTTCGGAGTCTGAAGCAGAGACTGAAACAATCAGAGTTCCAGATCTTGAAGCTCGACCTGTAAGTCGACATCTGGAAAAATCAGGTACCAGTTCGGTAATTAAAGAAGAAACTGAAACAAACCGAGTTCCAGATCTTGAAGCTCGACCTGTAAGTCGACATCTGGAAATATCAGACACCAGTTCAGCATCTGAAACAGACCAACCTGAATGCAGAGAAAAACAAACAAAAGAATCCGAAAACAAAAGAACTGATATTGAAACGGGAGACACTAAACAAATAGACAGTGACGGTGAACAGCCAAGTACAAGCTATGGAAAAATTCCACCAGAAATTGTAGAGGTAACTCAAGAAAGTTCAGATTCAGATAGAGAGATAGAGGAAAATGCGGAAGAAACACGAGGAGGTTTAGACTCAAAATTTCAAGCGGAAGAAACACGAGGAGGATCAGACTCAGAAATACAAGCGGAAGAAACACGAGGAGGTTTAGATTCAGACGAAGAAGCGGAGATCATAAAATTCAAGGTTAGAGGAAGTGAAGTGAGATCTGAGACAGAATCTGAGGAAAGTGAAGACGAGAGAAGGCAAAGAATAGGTCCAAGAAAAAGAACTTGGAGATTAGAACGAGAAGAAAAGGAAGGAGAACTGAAAAGGCCAAGAAAAGGAGACAATTGGCCCAACGCAATTAAAAGGCTGAGATATAAAATAATACATTTTAACAAAGACAATGCAGAACAAGTAAATGAAGTAACAAGTCAAGAGAGACAAAGAAAAACAAATACAAGAAAATTGCAGGGACCCAAAAGAGTGAAAAGACCCAACTTGAAATACAAGTTGCCTGAATGGGTATATATAGCACTGCCTGACATTAAAGAAGTGGATAGTAGTCACGAAAACCCAGACAAAGACTGTGAACAAATGGGTGAGAGTGAACTGCGCCAATCTTGAAAGTCAGAGAAAGTAAACCGGAATAGACACAAAACTGATGAAGACAAAAGGTTTCTTTGTAAACCGAGAAGTGCAGCAAAAATAGTTGATCTCAATCAACACTAAGTAATTTGAAGTGTGAGAACACATTTCTGTATATATAACCAGATAATATTTTAACATGGTAGACACCGAGAGTAGAAGATCTAGATGTGGGTTTCTTCGTAGATGGTGTAAAATGTGTTTCTGTTTTACAGGTTTTCTGATGCTTATTTGGTTCATTTTAACGATAGTAATCCCACTAAGGTTAGTTGTAGAAAATACATCTGCAATCATAAATGACACGAATGATGACAAGAAAGCTAACATAGAGAACACTGCAACACTGATAGATATTACTGAATTTCATAAGGATAAGTCAATAACTGATTTCTCCAAGAATGTCTTCACGAAACTCTTATATGAATATGTGGAGACAATGGATGTAAGAGATTGTTATGTATGTATGCAGTTACCTGCGTGTAGGAAGGTGGAATCTGACTATATGGTTGCCCCCACTTTTTTTAATGGTGTTTTGCTGGTTTATGACTTAGTTGGACTGGGACCCTGCTATTCAGGGCCCCAGTCTATCTGCTCTCTCTAAACGACATGGAGTGCACTCTAGGTGCACTAGTGATTGGATACTGTGGTGCCTTATGAGTCCCTAGTATATGGTACCTTAGGTGCCAAGGGCATAGGTACTTCACAGGCCTCCCAGGGGCTGCAGCATATGTTATGCCACCCCTGGGAAGCAGTCTAAATCTGACACCACAGGCCTGCTACTGCAGCCTGGGTGAGGTGGTGCTAGCACCCCTCACTGAGATATAGGTTTCCTATATCTCTCCTGCACACACATATAAACCTATCAGTCACCCCTAAGGCAGGCCCTATCAATCCTGAGGGCAGGGTGCTTGGCTTCTATGTGAGGGGGTGCCTCTGCATGAGCAGGGCCCCTCTGCAGTTCTCAGAGTCCATTCTCTGGTGCTGTTTGTGGATGCGGTTAAACCATATACTCTTAAGTGCATTATATCCTCGCGGTAAATGCTAACTTTGGAATGGCTGCATCAAAACATGTCGTGTTTGGTGTCAAACATCTTGGAATACTACCCCCCGCCAATCTTGGCGGCGGGGGTAGCATTCCACCCTTCTAGAGGGAGAAGACATGTACCTGCTGTGGAAACGCGGTAGAATCCTAAAGAGCCCTGGCATCACAAAATGGATGCCACCAGTCACAGACACTGGGCTGCCCTCCTGCTGATGACCGAAACTCACAGTGGAGGAAGCCCAACAATAGGCATCCTGTCACAGGGAGGTGTAACCACCTCCCAGACAGGGTTTAGTGTATTGGGGCTGGGTGGGTGCACTCTTAGAGTGCTTTGAAGTCCTGCACTGGGGGAGCAGAAGGCTCCTCTGTGCATATGCCAGTTCAAACCAGCTCAGGGGCTACCTGCCCCTGCTCTGGCGCGAAACTGGACAAAGGGAAGTGGGTGTAGCCACCCCTCCCTTGACCCTCCCATAGGTGGGGTCATAGAGCTAGTCCATCCCCTCTTTTAGTATAAGAGGGGGAACCTTGCCATTGCAAAGCAGATAACCCCTGGACGACGCTCTACAGAAGAATCCTGGCCCTTCGACGTTCCACTACCTTTGGAAGACAGAAGAATCTCCCTTGGAGTCAAGGAGTGACTCCCCTGCTTGGCAGGCACCAAAAACGACAACGACGGTCGCAAACTACGCCGCTCCCGCCGGAGTCCGAAGTCCCTGCAGCCCAAGAAGTGGATTTCCTGACCTCTCCCAGGCCATCGTGAGTCCCCAGCGAAGCTGAGGCAAGTGGACCCCACGAGTAACGAGGAACCGCGACCCCTGGGTACCGTGCACTATTGTCGAGTGCAACCCCTTCACAACGTTCTACGAACTTGTGCTTTGGACCACGTGTGGTCCCGACCTCCAGCAGGAATCCCTCCGAAGATCAGAGGCCTACACCGTCCCGAGTGACCGTGGGCCCCTGTTGAGTGATTCCGCCCGAGGTGTCTTCGCGATCCCTTGCCCGCTGGCTTGTGGGTCCCCAGAAGACTTCCTAAAGAAACCAAAGGGCTCCCCTGGTTGCTCCAGGCCTGCCCTGACTTACCCTCGCTGGGTGAGTCCCTCAGACCTTGCTGGTCTGCGCCATCGACTTTTCTTCATCTCCCCGAGACTTGCGGCTGCCAAGGCTTGTTGGCTCCGATCGAGTTGCCGACACCGCAGTCAGCTGCAGACGTCGAGGGACACACCGAATCCAGCTCCTGGTCGTCGTCGACGCCTCCTGGACCACGTGGCTGAAGAGTCAAGGCACCTGCAACCGACCTGAAGCGACCGACGACGGTGGGCATCCATCTTCCTTGCCCCGGGTCACTGCCAAGTGACTTTGAACACTGTCCCCTCTGCTTTCAGGTCATCCTTCTTCAGAATCCAGGCTTGGATTCCACCGGACACTTCTTCAGCTCCCGCAAGCAGCAAGTCTTCTTTGTTCGCCATTGAAAACGACGCCGCGACCCGACACCAAAGGACACCTGTGCACCCGGCTTCCCTGGGTGAGGTAACTCCAGCACTACGGTGCTCCTGTGGGTGTGGGCCCTAGAACTACTTACCCTGTAAGTGACTTGCTTGTAGGTTCTCCCGAAGTATCCTAAAACTCTTTATTTCCAACCGCGACTTGCCCCATTGAAGTTAACGGCGATTCGCGCCTGTGTATCCACACTGCACGCGTCCCCCGTGGGTCCTTTACTTACCTGCCTTGGGTGGTTTCGTGAGGCCCCAGCACTTCTGAAGGCCCTAGGCCTTGTCTCCTTGCAAGTCGTTGTTTCTAAGTCTCTTACTTAGTATATGGTCTGGTACGCCCCTAGGGCCCCAGCCATATTTTGTGCTTAACTTATTGTGAAACGTTGATTTGTGCATATGTTTGTCTTCTAATCTCATAAAGAGATTAGTAGAGAGTTATTTAGAAATAAATACATATATATTTGATATATATACCTGTGTGGTGTCTTTTCATTTGGTGATTCAAGAGATTATATGGTAAAACAAGCTGCTTTACATTCCTCCGAGACTTAGCCTGAAGGCTGCTCTCCACAGCTACCACTAGGATAGCTTTCTTTAAAAGGTTGTCTTAAACCTATCTACCATAAGAGTCGATTTGCCCTGGTGCAAGGTGTCCACTTTAATTAGTGAACAGCATATACCAGGCCAACTTCTCACATTGGTGGGCAGCGTGTGGGATTCCAGCTTGCCATTGTTTTACCAGAAAATCTCTATTTGAATTACTAACTGAAAACCATTATAGGTACTCAAGGTACATATAAAGTCAAGCTTAGTATCAATAAGTTCTACTGAACTTAGAGCTGTGTGCCAAGGGATAGCACACCCTTTCCACAGCTCAAGCTAGGATCAGTAGGCCACAAACTAGTGTAGGTAGTACAACACTGCACAACACTAGAATGTCCTTAAAGGGTGGACCCAGTGGATCCACTCAGCCTCAGTATAAGGACATGGCTTTCTCTGACTTGAGAGCCATGTGTGTTGACAGACACCTGAGGACTAGGACAGAGTCCCTCAACCCTGCACCTGATAGATCTGCTGACAGCAGATGACCTTAGATTGGCTCTAGGAGCTAAGGGGTCTGAATCAGTGGGTGGGTCAATCATAGTATCTGGGTCAGATGAGGACAATCCGAATGACCAAGACTCTGTGGTTGAAGGGCCAGGCTTCAAGGAGCCTGAACAGGACAGAGGAGTTCTCCCTAAGAGAACTGGCAGAGTGGATGAGAGGCACAGATCCCCTTCCAGGGAATCTGAGCACTCTTATCACTCTGGCAGAGAATTTGTCCAAGAGAGGAGCTCATACTTTAACTTAAGAGAGACCTCCTCTGAGAGAAGGTGCAAACTGCTCCAGTATGAGGAAGCCAAAGTGGCCCTCAGAACCAAGCAGTTGGCACTGGATAGAGAAGCCCTGGAGATCCAGAGAGCTTCCAGAAGGGAGGGTTTAGAACCCCCTGGTGGCAGCAACAGTGTCCCTAGAGGCAGAGAATATGTCCCTGACCATAGGAACCTGAGCAAGGTTGTTCCTCCCTACCAGAGTGGGGATGATATCCACAAGTGGATAACTGCTATGGAGAGGGCCTGTAGAGTACAGCAGGTCCCCCAAAAGCAGTGGGCAGCAATCTTGTGGCTCTCCTTTTCAGATAAAGGAAGAGACAAGCTCCTCACTGTTAGAGAGGAGGATGCTGATGATTATGAGGTCCTGAAGAGTGCACTGATAGATGGGTTTGGCTTAACCACTGAGCAGTACAGGTTGAAGTTCAGAGATACCCAGAAGGCACAGACTCAGGACTGGACAGACTTTGTAGATTGTGCATCCAAGGCTCTGGAGGGTTGGCTGGTTGGCAGTAGGGTTACTGATTTCAAAGGATTTTATAATCTAATGATGAGAGAACAGATCCTTAATAATTGTCAAAACCAGCTTTTACACCAGTACCTGGTGGACTCTGATCTGACCTCTCCCCAAGAATTGGGAAAGAAGGCAGACAAATGGGTCAGAACCAGGGTAAGGCCTAAGAATCAGGGTGGTGACCACAAGAAAGATTCTACCAAGTCCCAAGAGAAAGGTGGGGATAAATCCAAGGATAAGTCCACTACAGGGCCCCAAAATTCCTCTTCTGGGGGTGGGTCCCAAACTCCTTCCTCTCCTGAAAAGAAACCCTATTGCCATGTCTGTAAAAAGCCTGGGCACTGGAAATCTGATCCCAGTTGTCCCAGGAATGGCAATAAAGAAAATGTTCCTCCAACAACTACTACCACCCCTCCTGGTACTACCAGTAGTAATCCTCCAGTTGGGAGTAGTGCACCCAAAAAGTTAGGTGCGTTTGCAAGAGGAACAGAGGTGGGCCCTAGTTTAGACAGGACCCCCTCAACAGACTCCTCAGATTCTGATGGTGGTGTAGGATATGCCACCTTTACCATGGGTCCCATAGCATTGGGCAGGTACAGACTGGAGCCAATAATTAATGGTCAGAAAGCTGTGGCATTTAGGGACACAGGGGCTAGTGTCACCATGGTGGCAGGGAAACTAGTCCCCCTCACCAGCTTTTACCTGAGTTTAAATACCAGGTGACCAACATTGATGGTGTCAGAACAGATCACCCCATGGCCATAGTCAATCTCAGCTGGGAGGGGGTCACAGGCCCAAAGAGAGTGGCAGTGTCCCCAACCTTACCTGTAGATTGCCTGATGGGCAATGATCTGGAAATTTCAGCCTGGGCTGAAATTGAACACCAAACCCATCTGAAGATGTTGGGTGTCCCTGTAAAGGTTAGTGGGGCTGTGATGGCCACAGCCCCAGCCCAAGATTTTGGAGAGATGGAGCCTGGAAGAATGGCCCACTCTCCCCCAGAAGAGAGCACAAGGGTTGAAGAAAAGTCTTCTTCCCTCCAGACAGTAGGTAAGGGTCAGCCTCCTCAGGGAACTGACCCTACCCCTAGTGAAGGAACTGCCACAGAGGTAGTCAGGCCTGGCCTGGCCACCCCCTGATGGCAGAGGACCCTTACAAGGTGGTACCCAGTCTGGAGCAGGTAACCTGCCCCTCTCTACCCTGCCTCAGTCAGCCCAGGGCTGCAGAGGTCAGGGAGGTCAGTGGACCCCCAGGGCCCCCTGTCCAGAGGAACCCCCATCAGCAGATTAGGGGCACCCAGGCTAGTAGCCCTAGCCAGGTAGAAATTCCTCAACCCACTGAGGGATCCCCCATACCTTTATGTAGGGACCTCCCCCAGAAGGACTCTGTTAGGCAAGGGCAAACCTGGGACCAAAAGGTTCCAAACATGCCATGTCCCTCCAGTGTTCCACCCAAAGGGACCCAACCCCCGGCTGTAGGCAGTCAAAGGTTGACCCTTAGAGCAGAGTACCACTCAGTCATGGAGAGACAGGCATACATGGTGACCAGTGAGCTGAGAAAGCTGAGGCCAACATTCCTAGGGCCACACTTCCCTACTCAGACACCTCACCAGCCTGGTACTTTACCAAAGCACACCACAGGTAGTGATTCCCCATGGTGGAGACCCTCTCATACCCTTAGGGTGAGGGATTGCTTAGTGGACCATAAGACAGGGGGCAACCATGCTAGTGCAGGTGCTTCCTTATATGGCCACTTAGTCAATAAAGGCTCAACTGGCCAAGGTTAGCCTTATCTCCTTTCGTTTGGGGGGGTTATGTAGGAAGGTGGAATCTGACTATATGGTTGCCCCCACTTTTTTAATGGTGTTTTGCTGGTTTATGACTTAGTTGGACTGGGACCCTGCTATTCAGGGCCCCAGTCTATCTGCTCTCTCTAAACGACATGGAGTGCACTCTAGGTGCACTAGTGATTGGATACTGTGGTGCCTTATGAGTCCCTAGTATATGGTACCTTAGGTGCCAAGGGCATAGGTACTTCACAGGCCTCCCAGGGGCTGCAGCATATGTTATGCCACCCCTGGGAAGCAGTCTAAATCTGACACCACAGGCCTGCTACTGCAGCCTGGGTGAGGTGGTGCTAGCACCCCTCACTGAGATATAGGTTTCCTATATCTCTCCTGCACACACATATAAACCTATCAGTCACCCCTAAGGCAGGCCCTATCAATCCTGAGGGCAGGGTGCTTGGCTTCTATGTGAGGGGGTGCCTCTGCATGAGCAGGGCCCCTCTGCAGTTCTCAGAGTCCATTCTCTGGTGCTGTTTGTGGATGCGGTTAAACCATATACTCTTAAGTGCATTATATCCTCGCGGTAAATGCTAACTTTGGAATGGCTGCATCAAAACATGTCGTGTTTGGTGTCAAACATCTTGGAATACTACCCCCCGCCAATCTTGGCGGCGGGGGTAGCATTCCACCCTTCTAGAGGGAGAAGACATGTACCTGCTGTGGAAACGCGGTAGAATCCTAAAGAGCCCTGGCATCACAAAATGGATGCCACCAGTCACAGACACTGGGCTGCCCTCCTGCTGATGACCGAAACTCACAGTGGAGGAAGCCCAACAATAGGCATCCTGTCACAGGGAGGTGTAACCACCTCCCAGACAGGGTTTAGTGTATTGGGGCTGGGTGGGTGCACTCTTAGAGTGCTTTGAAGTCCTGCACTGGGGGAGCAGAAGGCTCCTCTGTGCATATGCCAGTTCAAACCAGCTCAGGGGCTACCTGCCCCTGCTCTGGCGCGAAACTGGACAAAGGGAAGTGGGTGTAGCCACCCCCTCCCTTGACCCTCCCATAGGTGGGGTCATAGAGCTAGTCCATCCCCTCTTTTTAGTATAAGAGGGGGAACCTTGCCATTGCAAAGCAAATAACCCCTGGACGACGCTCTACAGAAGAATCCTGGCCCTTCGACGTTCCACTACCTTTGGAAGACAGAAGAATCTCCCTTGGAGTCAAGGAGTGACTCCCCTGCTTGGCAGGCACCAAAAGGAGACAACGACGGTCGCAAACTACGCCGCTCCCGCCGGAGTCCGAAGTCCCTGCAGCCCCAGAAGTGGATTTCCTGACCTCTCCCAGGCCATCGTGAGTCCCCAGCGAAGCTGAGGCAAGTGGACCCCCCGAGTAACGAGGAACCGCGACCCCTGGGTACCGTGCACTATTGTCGAGTGCAACCCCTTCACAACGTTCTACGAACTTGTGCTTTGGACCACGTGTGGTCCCGACCTCCAGCAGGAATCCCTCCGAAGATCAGAGGCCTACACCGTCCCGAGTGACCGTGGGCCCCTGTTGAGTGATTCCGCCCGAGGTGTCTTCGCGATCCCTTGCCCGCTGGCTTGTGGGTCCCCAGAAGACTTCCTAAAGAAACCAAAGGGCTCCCCTGGTTGCTCCAGGCCTGCCCTGACTTACCCTCGCTGGGTGAGTCCCTCAGACCTTGCTGGTCTGCGCCATCGACTTTTCTTCATCTCCCCGAGACTTGCGGCTGCCAAGGCTTGTTGGCTCCGATCGAGTTGCCGACACCGCAGTCAGCTGCAGACGTCGAGGGACACACCGAATCCAGCTCCTGGTCGTCGTCGACGCCTCCTGGACCACGTGGCTGAAGAGTCAAGGCACCTGCAACCGACCTGAAGCGACCGACGACGGTGGGCATCCATCTTCCTTGCCCCGGGTCACTGCCAAGTGACTTTGAACACTGTCCCCTCTGCTTTCAGGTCATCCTTCTTCAGAATCCAGGCTTGGATTCCACCGGACACTTCTTCAGCTCCCGCAAGCAGCAAGTCTTCTTTGTTCGCCATTGAAAACGACGCCGCGACCCGACACCAAAGGACACCTGTGCACCCGGCTTCCCTGGGTGAGGTAACTCCAGCACTACGGTGCTCCTGTGGGTGTGGGCCCTAGAACTACTTACCCTGTAAGTGACTTGCTTGTAGGTTCTCCCGAAGTATCCTAAAACTCTTTATTTCCAACCGCGACTTGCCCCATTGAAGTTAACGGCGATTCGCGCCTGTGTATCCACACTGCACGCGTCCCCCGTGGGTCCTTTACTTACCTGCCTTGGGTGGTTTCGTGAGGCCCCAGCACTTCTGAAGGCCCTAGGCCTTGTCTCCTTGCAAGTCGTTGTTTCTAAGTCTCTTACTTAGTATATGGTCTGGTACGCCCCTAGGGCCCCAGCCATATTTTGTGCTTAACTTATTGTGAAACGTTGATTTGTGCATATGTTTGTCTTCTAATCTCATAAAGAGATTAGTAGAGAGTTATTTAGAAATAAATACATATATATTTGATATATATACCTGTGTGGTGTCTTTTCATTTGGTGATTCAAGAGATTATATGGTAAAACAAGCTGCTTTACATTCCTCCGAGACTTAGCCTGAAGGCTGCTCTCCACAGCTACCACTAGGATAGCTTTCTTTAAAAGGTTGTCTTAAACCTATCTACCATAAGAGTCGATTTGCCCTGGTGCAAGGTGTCCACTTTAATTAGTGAACAGCATATACCAGGCCAACTTCTCACACTGCGTCTGTAACAGAAGGTGTGACATATCATCACCTTCCTTTGACGTATGGAATAACTTGTAGTGTTTTAGTTAGTTTGTTTTACAAAACAGGTAAATTAGAGTATTACTACACTGACACAGATGCTGTTTTTGCTAAGGTTCCCATAGTTCCTGAACTAAATAGGCTGAAATTTGCAAAGACTTTTGGAGAATTTTTCTTAGAAACAAAAGAATTAACATTAGAAAATGCATTTAGACATAACCTTACTTGTAGGTTAAGAAAAGAAGAAAAGGTTTTCTTAGACATGGTAGAAGACAGAAGGGTTAAGTTTCAAAGAAAGGCAACCGAAGAAAAGATAAAACCCCCACCTTGGGCGTTTGAAGAGGGAGGTCAAGACAAAGGTGAAACTAATGCAGCTATGGTTTTAGATTGGCCCCGACAGGGAAAATTGTGTATTAGTAGAGATAATACCCTGTATGATAACTATTTCGTGGGTTCTAGTGAGTGCCAGGATACATACAAAATTTTAGGGGGATGGGGATTCAAAGGAGGAAAAGATCCAGTATTCCCAGGGATCTATTATATTTGTGGAAACCGAGCATACTATAAGTTGCCGGACCATTGGTACGGATCATGCTATCTAGGCCTAGTCTCTCCAAAGATTTTTCACGTGGAAAGAGGAACGAAAGGAATTCACGAAATGGGTACACCATTAACCCGTAGGAAAAGGGAAAGCTTCTCCGAGATAATAGGTGACATTTGTGGAGCATTGATACCAGCAGTGGGTGTATCTTTGAATGCATACAAGATTCGGAAATTGTCTACAGTGGTAGATCATTTATCAACGAATACTGCTGGAGGGTTCTTGATGATAAATACTGAAATGATTGCCATGAGGGCCATGGTAATGCAAAATCGACTTGCCCTTGACATTCTTTTGGCAAAAGAGGGTGGAGTCTGTGGAATGCTGAAAGTTCAACATTGTTGCACTTACATTCCAGATAAAAGTCAGAATATACAGAAGTATATAAAGAACATTACAGATTTGCATAAAGAAATTGCCCCACTGGAGGTTGAAGGTGCATGGGAGAAACTTGGTAAAGGTTTTTCCTCAATAAGGAAATGGTTCACTGAAATAGGTAGTTCACTAATTGGAAAAGTACTAATTCCAGTGACTTTAGTAGTAATGATAATACTATTATTGAGATTAGCATATGTGTGTGTTAAAAGAAGAAAAAGACAAAATAAAGTAAAAAGAGAAAATGAGAAAAACAAAGAAAGAGAACGGGAGATGGGAGAGATCAAATTGGAAGAGTTTAAAGAGAATATGTACAAAAGGTCTAAGAAAGAAGATGAAAAGAACACAATAGTCTAGATTAACAAATGCAAGTGGACAAGAAACATTTATCTGATAAATTTTGGTAGGGATAGGTTTTAGTGGTGATGTTAAAAATCACCAAAAGGGGGAATTGATGAAGCAGGGGAAACGAAATATTTTTGTACCCCTTGGAAATTAATGACCTCATAATCTTAATGGTACTAACCGTTTGAAAACGCATGAATTAACCAACAAATACACTTTTTGTTAAACAGTACACGCGGGTAATCTGCTAAAACGCATGCAAAAACTAATTTATTTACAAATGTGAAGCTAACTAACCTAAATTGTGATTTAAGTAGTAAATAGTGTAAAATTGCATGATTTATGTCGCATAGTAAATCGTACCGTGGCAAAGAATGCAGGTGGTAAGTAAAATGGCTTTAAATGTCGTTTCTGCTAGGTAATACCTAACACGGGTCTTTAGAATGGTGGGTGGTAAACAGAAAGGCTTATTTTCCATGTTTTAATTACTGTTGTGTTTGTTCTTACATTAGTTCCGTTCGGGCCTGCTAGGCCATGCTTCCAAAATGGCAGTTGGAAAAGATGAGATGCACGCGCCGAATAAAATGGTCCTTGCGCATGGGCAGCACGAAGCTCCAGTCACGTGTATGCGGCCTGTGCCCAGAGTGAGGGATGTCAAGGCCAGTCTGACCTGCCACTAAAAGCTTGCCAAGAGTTCAGCGCATATGCTTGGGAACGGATGAGAAAGACGAACGACATGGGATGAACTAATGTGTGACCATCGGAATTGTTACAAACTAGATTAACAAATTGAACTACTTTTGGATATGAGACTTATTGTATGCTTTATTGTCCCCAAACCGGATCGAACAAGGAGGGCGATGAGGTGACCATCACCACCCCTCCAATGGACCAATTAGCGTGATTCTTGCCCCTAAAGATTGCAACTTTTGAGTGTAGAGAGCCAGAAAATAGGGTATAAGATGGTCTGCTCTGACGTTGTTAAAAAACTTGCCTTTTCATTTTTCTGCCTTGATGCTGCGAGAGACTCTGTCATTTTGGACTTTGAACTTTGATTGGGGAAGGAACGAGATCGTTGCGGGAATTCTGCCCGGGAGGTGCGTCCGAGGAGGTTAGCGGGACAGTCAGTCAGTTTGGGAGTCCTATCCAGTGATCTGCGGTTCAACTTCTTTGGTGAACTTTTTCTTGTCATCGCCCCATGGCAAAGGGTAATGCATAATTTCTCATTTTCCTAAATTTTCCTTAAATGTTTATTGATATTTCTAAATGTTTTGCTTAATAAAGAATTTTTACTTATTTGCTCGAAGAATTTAGATAAAAATATATTCTAACTTAAAAATGAGTCTGTGGTTCTTTAAACAAGGTTATGATTAAATAAATGTTGAAGGTTTTAATTGTGATTGAGCTGGTCTTAATCACCATCAACTGATTCTACTAGTTGGTCCATCGACCAAATAGCGGAGTACCTTGATGTTTAGAACTGACAGGATCCAAGGTCAATGTATATAATGTATAGATTATAATTATGTCATTTTAAAGGTATCCCGCTTGTCCAGCAACTCATTTTCCTTAGTGCTAGATCCAGAGAATTGAGTGGATGTGTGTATGTGGTGTTATGGGCCCCACCGACATAAGTTTTTCGAGTGATCAATGCTGAGTAGGTGTTTTCCTCTGGATTTGTGACATAAGGAAAAATGTATATTAGCCGCGCTGGATCAATGTGCATTCTTACCGATATAGAGAAGAAGTTTCTGGAACAAGTAGAAGATATATATAGGGCGGTAAAGGCAAAAGCAGCTATAGGAATTAAGATAGTTAGTTGGTCACAAGAAAAAGTAGAGCACAACACAGTAGGAAACACAGGAGCTTTGACATGTCGCTCTCACTGCTGAGAAAGTGAATCTAGAGCGTTGACGTGTGATGACTGACGCAAGGGGTGGGGCTGGCAACGCGGCGAGCGGTCCTGACCTCCTGATTTCTCACCTCCTCGATCTCCGATTTCCCGGCCCCGGCGCCTGACTCCTTTGTGGTCCGTGTTGCGGGTGGCTGTGGCTGTCGCTACCCCCGCCGATCCCGCAGTCTCCACTCCTGCAATTCCCGCTCAGTGGTGGCACGTTAGCAGTGAGTAGCCATGAGTAGCAGTGAGCCGCGAACAGCGAGTGGCGAGTGCTGCGGTCCGGAGGCCCTGAAGACTGGACCGGACGGCGGTGAGCGGCGAGCGGCGTGCAGTGAGCAGCGTGTGCGGGGGTCTGGAGGCCCAGAGGCCCTGGGGACCGGACCGAGTACTCAATTCAAGGAGAGAACTTGGCAGGGGACCGCGGCCTGCGCCCCCTCCTTTTTTCGCAGCTGCAGGAGCGTGGGGCCTCTGGCTGCAACTGTCCCGCTACTCTGTTTTCCCGCCTTGCATCCAAACCAGGGAAACCTCGAGGCGTGGGGCGTGTGGGCATCAACAGCACCAGTAGCAGCGTTGGAGGCTAGTGCTGCGGTACAGCCCATCCTTGCGGAGGCGGCCGGCGTTCGGCCGGTGCAGCTTGCGAGTCGGAGCGACCGCTCAGTGCCTGCCTGCCTGCCCTATCCTACCTTGCATCTTTCTGTTCTTCCCTTTCTTCCTCTGGTGGTGGGCGTTCGCCCGAAACCTGCACTGAACGCTGCACTTCTTGCTTCACCGGCTAGGCTGAGGTCGTGAGAGGTGGAAGCCGAGCCCAAGCCCAGAGTCGGAGCCTGGACCCACCAAGCCTTCTCTCTCCGGTAGGTGCCTGGAGTGGGGGGCCTTCACGCCTGCCCGCCATTGTTGTGAGCGCACCGGCTGCAGTGGGCATAGTTGGCTAAAGTGGAGAGACTCCCTTAGGAGGCCTGTAGAGGTGGCCCGGCCCGGTCTGGGCTAGGTCTAGTGTGTGGTGTGTGGAAGTGGTAAGAGAACGGAAGTTTACACCGACAGCGAGGCAACGGAAGGCGGAGGTGGCAGAGCAGACTTGTCATAGGATCGCCCCGGAGAGGCCTAGTAGTTTGGCACGGTGGCATCCAGTGCCTGGAACCTGGACAACTGAATCTGAAGTTTGTCGAGGCCCTCGCCTTCTAGCTAGATTTAATCTGAGTCTCAGTCAGAGTCATGACCGCAAAAAAACTGCGTTCAGGAAAATTGGTGTTTACAAGAGCGTGTAAAAAAAACAAAGCCAATCCTTTGAGGAATAAGTCAGTACAGATAAATACTTTAAAAGGGTTTAATGCCATTTCCACCTTTTTCTCAAAAAAAGAGATAAGTCAAAATAAGGAGGCAAATATGGAGCCCAAGCCCAAAACTCTATTCCGAAAGGTAGAAGAAAAAGTGGAAAATATGCCTCTGGCTATTATATCTTCACCTGGAATTAGAGTGACTCGGGCAGGAGATGCAGTAAGCCCTGAAATCAGAGTGGAAGGTACTCCACGCAAAATTCACACTATTCATTCTACTGAAAATAGCGTGTCTCAGACCATTATTGATTTATGTTCTGAGTCTAGAGTGGAAGGCCCTTTATCGGAGGATTTTACACTTCCAGACATAAATATTAATTTAAATTACACCTTGTGGGCCTTTCAATCTCCTAAGCCTCGTATATCTAATATCTCACATCTTTCAAACTCTCAAGATCATCCTCCTGGTCCTTCTATTAAAATGCAACTCTTTAGTAGTACGCCTAGAGGAGCGGACTCAATGAACTCAAGAGCATATATTACCCCTGATTTTTCCCTGGGTTCTGACCCTTCAAATAAGGTTCCTGATGAAAAATTATTGATGTCTGAATCCTTGTTCTGTTTGGAAAGAGTCTTATCGTCAATTTTAGCTCTCATGGAACTTTGGTTACATTTGGATTCACTTTTGTCATTAACTAAATCAATAATTTCGGATCATAGACAGCCTAACAGTAAAGTTTCCCTCCCTCTTTGTCATAGGCCTAACTCTAGTTTAGAGATCCCCCTCTCCACCTTCAGGCACCTAATTTGAACCAAATGAAATCTACCCAAACGTGTTCTGTTTTTTATCCGAATTACCGTGATTTTGGTACTCAGGTGGGGATGCCCCTTGGTTCCTCAAAACATAAGGATAAAGATATTATGACTTATTTGTTGAATTTCAGCCCTTTTCGCTACAGCAACATTTTGATCCTGAGGCCTCTGTGTCGCTGCCTGCTAAATCACCCCTCTTGGGCACAGAAAAGGACAAAATAATTTTAGAACGTAAAGTCTTCCCAATTTCTTTTTTAAAAAACAGGGGTTAAAAAATGTGTTCATCTTACTACGGAGGCACCAAAAACCGAACATTTTTCACCAGAGAAAAAGACCTCAAAAACAAAAGAAAATCCGCTGGCAGAAAGGAGAAGACAAAAAGGGGAAAAATACGGAGGATTAAGAAGAAAAGGGCAAAACAACTCTGTTTCGACCCTAATATAAATTTACCTGTGCCTCCGATCTCTGCTCTAAATGATCAGAAGAGGGAAGAAGTTCAAGTGGAAGTTTCTCCAACGGATTTTAGCTCACTTCTGTTGAATTCTAGTACTGCAATCCCAGTGTCACAAGAAGCTACCATTTTAAACTTAAGTACTACAGCGGGGGCAAAAGGTAGTCTGAATCCTAACGCTGTACTATTTTCCTCCGCTATTGGCAGTGATGTGACCTATAATCCTAGAAATTTGTCTCAGGGAGATTCTCATGTTAGCCCTCTGCCTTCTGTACCTCTTTCTTTGGATTTTGTTTTTATTTTTGATCATGAGCTATATATGAATAGGCCTTATCTATTGAGCTGTTTTGCTGAAATATACGACCTACAAATGATCCAGAGTAGTGATTTGGCTTTGGTTCAAGTTTTAAAATATGGCAATCTTGGGGAGCCAGAGTGACGTTTGGCTCTAAGGTGACTTCCCATCTAATAATCACAAATTCTGATAAACTACGGTGTTGTGGTATCGACGTTCTGGTCCCTAATGAGGAGAAAAGTCCTGAAAAAGAGTCCGTTAATAGGCAGTCTACCACCCTATTAGATCTCTCATCTTTGGATTCTCTTCACTTGGAGAGAGAACGGGTATTACATGTCTCCCTCGGAAAGGATGGAAGGAGAGTCTCCCTCCAACCAGAGAAAAAGAGTTGTCATGCATTAACTGTAGACGAGGAAAATAAGAAATGGAGTTGGGTGGCAGGGGCTCTCAATGCAAATAGCTCTGCTGGCCTAAGATTTGGGAACTCCTCCTAGCAAGGGCCTTAAATTGATCTCCTGGAACGCAGCCGGCACAAACAAAAACAAATTGTTATTCTTGAAAGAACAGAATCCCGACATAATATGTATACAAGAGTCCTGGATTATAACGAATTGGTCCACTGCTTTGTGCTGAGCCGCCCTGCACTCCCGGTGAGCAGGGGACATGCGAAAGGAGGCATTGCCATTCTGCTTAGATCAAGCCTCAAATGGATATATAAAATAATTCCGCTTGCCTCTAATCTATTTCAGGCAATTAAGCTAGAGACCAAGGAAGATTATGATAATTCTGAGTCCCTCCTAATTGTAAATGCATACATACCACCCGGCATATCCAATACACATTTACTAAAAGACCTGTTTGCCTTTGTCTCGTCTATCCTGGAAAAATCAGATTGTAAGAACTTAATGTTGGTTAGGGACCTTAATGCTAAGGTTTCCACCCATAGTATGGGGCTTTTTGCTAATACCACTAAGGATAAAGCACTAAACATCCCGCCTGCTCAATTTCCAAATCATAGCCGAACCGATAAAAGGGGAACAATTTTACTCGAAGGCTTAAGAAATTTGGACTTATTAATAGTCAATGGGAGACTAGAAAAAGATATCCTAGTTAAAATTACACATAAGGGACCAAATGGTGGCTCTATTATTGATTATGTAATTGCCTCAGCAGATTTTAATAGGTTATCCAATATGGAAATTTTAGAAAATCAATTTAGCGACCACATGGTGATCAGTTTAAAAATAGAGTTGTCCTGTGTTGGGGGTAACTCTTGGAACTTCAAGGATAAAGCGGTAGCTTTCAAAAAAGCAAATGGCAGAATTTACTGGAATACTCTGCCCGTTTCAAAACTTAACCCCTTCGCTGCTTCTGTCGGCCAACGGCCGTCGCGAGCACTACCTCCGTTGTGCTGCGCACGTCCGTTGGCCGACGCGGCCCCGCCCACTCCGCTAAACCGCCGCACCGCGGCGGAATTGCCGCCGCGGTTAAGTGGTTAAAGAGTCCTTAACAATTTTAATAGGAGATCAGCAGTTCATAGTATCAGAAGATCTAGACCACCCCCAAACTAATCTGTTGGAATCTTTTAGCCATAGCATAAACACTAGGGTCACGTCCTGTAAATCTAGCCAACCAATAATTAAACAGAGACCGTTCTTCAATCCTTTACTTCAAATAAATAGGGATTTAAACAAATTAGTGAGGGCTCAGTTCTTGAATTATTTCCCTGAACGAAATAGACTAATAGGTTTATTAAAGAAGAAAAGACAACGGAAAAACGCTCCTTAAAACAAAAAAAGGAAGACTATGAATGGGTCCACTTAAAAGAAGCTGCTTCTAAAAATAATTCTAAACGATATTGGGAAATAATTATGGAAAGCTGTGGCACTAGAATTAAATCTCTTCCTATCCCAATAAATGAAGAAGAATGGAAAACACACCTATTTGAACTTTATTCCACGAAACCTAATTCCTTTTGGTCTGACTTCTTTTTAATGAATCCCCCAAAAATTCTGAATACAGTAATGCTCCTTCAAAGGGGAAGTCGTTGGACTCATTAAAAAAATGAGAGCCTCAGGGGCAATGGGTCCTGACGAAATCCCTATGTCAATTATTAAAAAAGAGCCAATATTATGGGCTACATATCTTACCCCTTTGTTCGAATATTGTTATTTGCATGGGTTGACCCCCCCCATCATGGTCCGGTAGTATCCTAATCCCTCTGTATAAAAAGGACCAAAGACATCACCCGGGTAACTACCGGCAAATAGCCTTATTAGACGCAGTGGGGAAAATTTTGCTCGCAGTATTTTTGACAATCTTACTGATTGGGTTGTAGAGCAGAAAATTCTCCCATAGAGCAAGCTGGGTTCAGGAAAACCATTTCACCCTAGACAACATTAGTATGTTGAAACTAATAGAGGATAAATATACTGTATTTCGCAGGACAAACGTCTATGTGGCATTCATAGACTTTTCTACAGCTTTTGATAAGGTAGACCGGCCACTTCTTTGGAAAAAGCTACATAAAATGGGGGTGCCCACAACTTTGTTATCTTTAATTATAGCCCTACACTCGAAAACATGGTGTCAGGTACTAATGGGGGGAACTCAGGGCCTTTCATCAGTAATTCCCACAGAAAATGGTTTGAAGCAAGGTTGCCTATTAGCACCTCTCCTGTTCTCTTTATATGTAAGAGATTTACCGGACTGTTTTTCCCCAATGGAAGGTGATGCTCCAAAGATAGGTGGCCGTTCATTCCCCTGCCTTATGTACCCAGATGACATTGTAATTATGGACCTGACCCCTATTGGTTTGAATAACAAAATTGTCACTACTACAGAAGTATGCGACTGCACAATTTGTGACGATTAATGTTTAAAAAAGCAAGGCTCTGATTATGAAATGAGGGAAAAACAGAAAAGTTTGTAATTTTAATTGGGGAATTGGTTCCGAAAAACTTGAGATTGTAGATTCCTACCTCTATTTGGGGAAAGTAATTTAAAGTAGTACAAAGTTTATTCCCCAAACTGAACACAGCTCTTGCAAAGCGGCATCGCATGCAAATGGCCTACGCATATTCTATAGCGCTATGAGTCGAAGACATTTTTCACATTTGCTTTTAGTTTTTAAAGCTAAAATCCCTCCCACCTTGTTGTATGCTATAGAATCTATTCCAGTAAGAGAATGGAGTTTTCTGGATAAGATTGAAGGCCAGATTTTACGCAAACTATGCAATTTTAATACTCTTGTTCCAATAGCCGCAATTAGGCTTGAATTTGGCTTGGTAAGTTCATTTATACAAGGTTTAACTAGGGTAATACGTTGGGGATACCAGCTAAAGAATAGGGAGCCTCACACATTAAGGAGTTTTATGTGCCAGGAAATTTTTGTAGGACAAATGTATAAATATTCTTTTTCTAGTGATTTTTTCTTGGCACTGAATCATTTCAGTGTGCAAGAGGATTTAGTGCTGTCTTTCTCTCTCTCAGAATTGAAATCTTTCTTAAAAATTTCAAGTGGCATAGTTAGTCACCAGAGAGATGTTAAATTTTGTAGAACAAGGGCCAGACTGGAGACAATAGCCAAGGCTTCTTCCCCGAGAGTTCCTCAGAAGTACCTTTCCTGGAATCTAAACCACGGTATTCGCCGTTGGCTTATTCTTTGTCGCATGAATCTTTTACCATTAAATGATTTAACGGCAAATTGGCCACTTAACATGAAAGGTGGAAAAAACTGTAACTTCTGTAATCTGGGCACCCAGAATCTTGATCATATCTTGTTTGTATGCCCAGCTCTGTCTTCATTTCGATCCCGGTGGCTTCGTCCAATGTTTTTACAGAATGGCATTAAAAATGTATCATCTGCTTGAGAATTCTTGCTTTTTCCAAAAAATGAAATTGTGTGTACAAAACTTTTTAACTTTTTTAGGGAGTTTATGAACATATTTTAAATTCTCATAATTTCTCTTAGGGTATGGTTGCCTGTGCATTTAATCAGCTTTTTTATAACATAGCCCCTAAAGTCCCGAGCTTCTATGTTCTCCTTGGTTATTTTAGTCTATTTCTCACCTGCGGAAAGTCTGCACTTGTGACTGCTGCTATCTCATTGCTGTTTGCACATAATTGTTTTTTTACCTGTTTTTAAATACGTTGTTAAGGGAAAAGACTTTGCTGCTTTATGATGCACTTTATATAAAGCATCTTTTAATATGATGCTGCTATGGTATGTTACTTTTCTAAATTGCACTTGTATTTAACATGATTTTTTTTTGTCGCAGTATAGGTTCTAACTATACGATTGCTGCTATTTTGTTGCTGCTATATGAAGCACTTTATTTAAAAAAAATTCTTTATATGAAGCTGCTATTCTATGTTATTCTCTCAAATTGCACATGTTTTTATTTTGACTGATCTGTTATGGTAACGGTCTTATTTATTTGTTGACTGTTACTTAATTGCCCTAGTAACAAAAAAAATTCGAACATTTATTTGCTTTAAATCTTCCTCATCAGGGAAAATGAGCAGTCGGTTCAGTATGTGATTAGTTTCTCAGAAATGTTTCCTGGCTCATAACCTCATATGCCATTTGACTGATCTTATTAATTTCAGGATTTAATGTGAGGCTGTTATAGTAGGGTACCTATTAGATTTTATAAGCTCGGATTTGCGTCATCTGCTGGGGTAAAAATACTAATTAAATTATCGCAATTTTGCGCTCTGTTACAATAATGATATTTTTCTATTTTGTATTCTGTTCCTACCGTGCCACTATTTGTATTTCTTTATTGGGGGACTCGCTTTGCTGTCTAAAGGAGCCTCCAGAGCTGATTTTGAAGAATTTTGATATCTTTAAGATGAACTAATCTGTACAAAAACTGTTGTAGTGACGCAGATACAATGGCTTTTAATGAAGTGATTTTATTCTAATTATTGTTGGTATTTTTAATATGTCTATCCATGTATGCCTTAAGTGGACCTCATTAGAGATCCAAATTCTTAATAAACAAATTGAATTGAATTGAATTGACATTAGATTGGCAACATCAAGGCAAATTGTGCATACATAATGAGAAGAACGCACATTACATCATTCCTGTGGGAGAAAGTGAATGTGATCATACTTTTGAGTTTAAAAGATCTTGGAAGTTATTTTTGCATGGCACAGACCCTGTGATTCCTGGAGTTTATTTTGTCGGTGGAAAGAATGCCTATTTTAAATTGCCAAGTAAATGGTATGGCACATGGTATGTAGGGGTAGTTTTCCTGAAGATCTATCATGTTGAGAGTTTTGATCACCCTGTGTGGGAGGAAAGGTCTAGATCTAAACAGGGTGATACTGCTGGAGAGATAGTAGGAGATATTTTTGTAGCTCTCATACCCAGTGTAGGGATGATATTAAATGATACCAAGATTAGAAAGCTTTCTACTGTAATTGATAGGTTGTCTACTAATACTGCTGGGTCTTTGTTGCTTGTAAATACTGAAATGATTGCTATCAGAGCTATGGGTTCACAAAATAGGCTTGCATTAGACATATTGGTTGCAAAAGAGGGCGGAGTTTGACAGATGTTAAAGGTCCAACAGTGTTGCACTTATGTCCCAGATAAGAGTAAGTATTTGCATAAGTTCCTAAAAAATATTACGGACTTGCACAATGAGGTGACTGGTTTGGCAGAAGAGGGTGTTTGGGACAAAGTTGGACATGGATTCAGTTAATTAAGAAGATGGTTCGCAGATTTGGAAAGTGGTATAGATGGTTCTGTTTTGAAACCATTGTTGATTATTGCTCTTCGTGCCATGTTTTTGATTGTGAGGTTGTACAAGAAGTACCAGAAGTAGAAAGAGAATTTAAGGAAAGGAGTGAATTTGAGACTCAAAAAGAAACAGGATGACATTTATAATGAAATAAAACAGTTAGAGGAGTTTAAGACAACAGCAATTGCCGCAACAAGGGTTTAACTTGGCCAATCTGATAAGACCAAGAGATAAGAAAGATAAGAGATTTGTGATGGCTTGATTCGCCATCAGAGGGGGGATTGAAGAAGTATAATCTTGATCCCATCTGAAGAAAATGTAGACGTGCACCATACTCACGAATAGTCAGCACTCAAATACACTCTGTCATGACTAATGTACTAATAGGAGTGGAATATTATATATCAAAGATATTTTGTTTGAAACATGTATTTGGAAAGTGATTAATATGGTTATGTGACAAGTTACATATCAACATAACAGGAGAAGTTAACATGAAATGTTGTATTGTCAGATTAATTAGGATGTGAACAACTAATGATAATGTTTATACGCATAATTTGAATTACTCAAGTGCAGATGAATTTACATTGAGACTTTATAATTCATTGCATTTATTTGTGCTTCATGCAGTTGCCTTTATTTTTCTTGTAAGAAAAGTGTCCTATTTTGTAACCTTGTGCACATGTTAACCTAGCAAAACTAGGCCTCGAGTAGATATTAGTTCAGTTGCTGCTCACATTAAGATTTGAAATGAAATTTGCATTTAACCTTCATTATGGAATGTATGCTGCTGAGCTGTTTCTACTGAAGGTGGATAAGCTTCATTATTTAAAATAAAGGAGTCTTGTGTTAATAGATAGCAAAGCACGAGAAGGAGGAGTCGGCCGAAGGAATCACGGTAACAAGTGAGGAGAGGAGTTCTAATAGGAAAAGAATGGCCAAGGACGAGAAGAGATTATGTTTTATATGGCTGGGAAAGGTACTCAAGGCTTCCAATTGTGCCAGAGCTATGGAAATTTCCCAAGGAGCAGCCACATGAGTGTCAAGTTGATAAGAGATGATATTATGTGCTTAGTTAGGAAGAGAGTGCATCTTGGGTTTCTTTGGGGATCAGACCTAAGCTACTGCTTGTGTGGCTTTAAGTTACTTGCCCCATTATCAGGGTTTCCTATTGAAGACCCTGGTGGCTGGCACCTTTCTTCTTTTCTAATTTGATTACGCCCTTATTCAAATTCTTTAGTTTAGGGTTGCCCCGTTGGGTAGTGTAGGGAAAGTTAAGTCTCTCACACTCATTAAAGAGAATCATTTGATGCAATTTAACCTTCATTTCTTCTTTCTGATCACCTGCATTGTTATCTTAGAGTTAGTCATTTGCTTTGTACTATATAGGGTTCATCTCTTAAGGAGATTTGGACTTACTTTGATATTTTTGCATTTTTATATGAGTACATTGAGACTAATCTATATTGAGTTGTTTCTGAATTAATAATTAAACCTACTAAACTCTGATCAAAGAGTCAAGTGGATTAATGTGTGACCACATTGGTTACACTGTACTGAAATGATAGCTAGTGATTTGTTTCCTTTCATTGCTCACTCTACTAGAAAGCTCTGTCCCCTCTGGATAGAAATATGCGAATGGGCCTAGACGTTACCACCTTGAAGGTCTAAAAAAGGTGTGTGCTCCAGACCTTCTAGTCCCAGGGCTCGCTAGAACTTTTGCCAGATCTAAACCGAGCTTAGTACTAGCAGTGCTGTTCGACGTTAGGTAGGAATTGCAGTGTTATCTGTAGGTTCCACGGGTCGAGAGTAGTGATGGGCATTTTAAAGATTTAGGGGGCCCTGGACCAAACGCATTTTGGGGGGCCCTGTTCCCAACAGCTTTGTATTGATGATCCAGTTTCAGCTCTTTCATGCCCTCTTTGGCCAGATCACTCACAGTGCACAGGCACACTCGTACAAATTCTAAATGTGTTTATAACTAATATTCAGGTATAGTGATGTGTGATTTCAATATTGTAACATAGCAGCAGATCACTAATTTAACTGCAAATAATCTCTGTGACACCCTTCGATTTCTCATATGTAAGGTCCTGTTTTGATCTAAAAGAAACTTTTTATGGATGTTGAATAAAACAAACAAAACATTTCTCTGCAAAATGTCTTTAAAAGACTCTCACACGCCAATCACATTAAAAATAAATTATAGTAAAACTGTATTTAAAACAATCTGTTTAAGAATAATTCAAGGCAATCAGGACAAGACTCTGCAGAACAGAGTTGGCTCTACCAGGGGGCCTTCTGAAAGGCTGGGGCCTTGGACGAGAGCCCACTTTGGTCATGCCTTAAAACGTCTCTGAGTAGTGATGTTTGGTACTGAAACAAGTGCTCAATGGCGGTACAATATCGCCCCATGCAGGGTCGCATTGAACCGTCAACGAAGCTAGCTTTGGACCTTTGTGAAGTAATCACACTTGACACTCCAGCTAGTGCAAAAGCATTGCAAAATTACTCAAAACCGTCCAACAACATGGAACATTATAACCGGAAATTAATATCTCCCCCTTTCATTCTTCCTTCCCAAAACTTTTGCCCATCCAGTTGCTTCATTCTTCCTCACACCTCTTACTCCCATGATCTCCTTCCCTCCTTAGACTCATTCTCCCATCCTTTAGGCAAGCATCCATTTGCTGTAAAACGCCCTTGCCCTATCCCACGGCATCCTGCACACTGTCATCCTTCACCTCTGTACACCCCCTCTCCCCCCTGAGGGGTGGGTAGGCCCACATCTGACTCCCCACTTTCCTGCCAATAAGCAAGACCCTGCAAGGCATGTTGCTGCCGCACCCATGAATCCTACTGCAACCAGCAAAGGCAACACACTCAACTGCATCAAATCGTCTCACGCCACAGACACCCCCAACAAATCATGCAGCTCCATCATGTAGTATGCATTGCCCATCTTGGACAGATGCACCCCATCCGCATGGTATAAAACCGACTCAGGTTCCTGAATCCCCCCATGAGACAAGACTGAGATGCCGTGGGCCCCACAAAAAAACTTGCATATCCCGGTTCAGTTTCCTCCGGGCCCTGTCAACTACCCGTGCTTTCACGCACCCCTCCACTTTCATCTGGGCACAAACTCAGTCCAAATGATGCTGACCTCAGCCAATTGCTGTTGAATCTAAAGCATGTTCCTTTGCATGTGTTGCAATAGGATGAGCTTGGAGAGCTGCACCAAGTCATTTTCACCAAAATGGAGCAACAGCATGTCTGGGCACCCCCTGATTGGAACTATCGCAGATAAGAATGGCAACAGATTACCCCATCTCATCCCACTCTTCTCCCACCAGAGCACCTCAGGCCTGCTAGGCAATCCTAGGTTATGTCCATATATCTGGCATGCAGCATACTCTGACCAGTGAATAAAGGAGTGTCCAACCAACCAAGTAACTGTTTTTCCGCTCCTGGGGGCGCCTGTGCACCCTAGGGACAAAAGAAGAACGTTAAAATGCGACACTCACCCTGCAGAAACCACCCTAAAAAAACCTGCACTCATTTACGTGCATATCTCTCACAGCACCTGGACTTCCACCTGCCAATCAAACAAATTCATGACCAATTTCAACCCAATCATGCAGCCGCTGCCCCAATCCGGAAGGAATGAGTCCCATAGCGAGCAGGATTCCTGCCCAACCGACCCAATACCAAACGCAGCACACTCAAAAGCTGGAAAGCCATAAGTCTAGACCCGTCTTCGTGCCAGAAAACCTCAGCCTTCCTGAGCCCAGGCCAGGCAGAGAAGTCCGTCCATTTTCTCACTGGCCACACCTCCACACTACCACCTTGCTGCATCCAAATCTACTTACCTTTCTCCAACTGATCCATCTTAGACCTTCTCAACCAGATACCCAAGCTGTTCCCTTCCAAAAGCACATCACCACACAACACGCCCCTCACTTTCTTTAAACCCAACATCTCAGACACCCGAAAAGCACCAATAAACATCCATATCATGGTCAGCCAGAACAGAGCAATCTCAAAACGGTGAACACAACCCGCAATATGTCGACCAACAATTCAGATGTAACAGCCTCCCTTGGCTGTCTCCCCATCCTGGCTCTCTCTCGGCTCTAACCTTTCAAAACTTTCCCCAACATATTATCCAGCACGGGATCAAAACCCCAATACAGCTTACCACAAAAGGATAAACTGGCCAGTTTACCCGCAATGGTGGCAGGCGACAAACCACGGTTAATTAAAAGCAAAACTAACAATATGACTCTGCTCGCCCCTTCCCCCAATCCATACTTGACAAGGTTACAGAGTGTCCCTCTAAAGATACAATTTCAATCTAAGCCTGCCGATAACTCTTCCTGGTGGGCTCAGCTAACGATTTGTCAGCCAGCCTAAATACTCTTACGCCCCCCCATTCCCAGGCATCTGCCGGGACTGGTGTCGTGCAAGCCTCTGCTCCTGGTGCCAGACTGCGAAAACTCTGTCACCGTGAACGAGACAAGGAATCAGCGATCGAGGTGTTGACCCTTGGTACATGCTTAGCCCTAAAAACAATGTTCAGCTGTAGGCACAACAACATGAACCTGCGCAGGAGACGCAACACCCTCAAGTCTTTCGCCCTCTGCCTGTTGACAAGGTCCACCACAGTCATATTGTCAACATGGCAAAGGACCGTCCTATTTGCAAATTCATTGCCCCAAACAGACAAGGCCACCAGCAGTGGAAAGAACTCCAAAAAGGCAATACTCCTCCCTTGAGCCAGCCAGGTCCCTTGCCAGACCTCAGCACACCAGTGACCATCCAAGAAGAGACCAAAGCCATGTGTCCCTATGGCATCTGAGAACATTTTTTCCTGCCACACCTTGTCCTCTTCAAGCAAAATGCATGAAGACTAAATTGAACTTCTGCAAGAAAGACATCCAGACAGCCAAATCCACCCTCACCCCCATGGAAATGCGTATCTTGTGGTTTGTAAGCACAGCCCCAGACATGGCCACTCCTAGGCGCCTGCAAAAAGTCTCAGGTGCCAAAGGAACCCCAAAAGCCACTGCCATGACCTCATATCTTCTCAGTGCCCAAACACACTCTTCAGACCCTGCTGCACCTACAAAGAGGAAATCATCGAGGTAATGTGACACATCCTGGGGACCATTTGCTTTCAAGAAGACCCATTGCAAGAACGTACTGAAGGCCTCAAAGAGAACACAGGATATTTGCGCAGTCCATGGGCAACATTCTGTCCACATAGATCTCCGCATTTAATTGCAACCCCAACACATGGCGATCCTCTAAGGTGTATGGGCAGAAGCTTGAAAGCCGATTTGATATCACAGTTAGCCAGTTCTGGCCCCCCACCACACACCCTGATCAAGTTGATCGCACCATCAACCGAGGCATATTCAACCCTCATATCCTCTGTGGCAATGAAGTCATTCACCAATGACCCTTCCGGCCAAGACAAATGATGAATCAGGCGAACTTTCCCAGCTTGTTTTTTGGGGACCACAGCAAGAGGCGATACAATCAAATCAGACATGGGCCAATCTTGGAAAGGCCCCACATTTCTGCCTTCCGGAATCTTTCCCTGCAGCTTGTCAAGCACCACACTTAGGGGAACCGTTGCTGACCACAAGTTGTCAGCCCACCCCCAGGCCCTGGGCCCCTGGTAACCCACCCTGAACCCCTCCCGGAAACCCCATTCCAACTTCAAAGCCACCTCCCTGTCCCGATAAAGGGTGAGCCATGGCAGCAGCACTCCCAGCCTAATTGGCATAGGAGCCCTTTGACCCAAAAGCGCCCTGAGGTCCCTTGCCTTTTGCTGCCCTCCATTGTCAGAGGGGCTCCCTAATGTGAAACACTGGGTGACGGGGTGCCATCCACTGCATTTTGCAAAAGGAACCAACGATGGATGGAATGCTGAACAATGCAAACATTCACCCCCAGTCACAAAGATCTGGGTTTAATACATCATTCTTTTGCTCACCACGCCACCCCAGTTTGGAACCAGCCATATGCAAATCAGTCTTGACCCTGTTCCTCATGGGAACAGTCCAGCCTGAACTGCCAAGCCAGGTCCTCCCTGAACTGCAAACAAGCATCCTGGGACTGGTTTCGGGGCATCACCCCTCATCAGCCAGGCTAGCTTGAATCCAGTGGTGCAGTGAGAACAGGACCCACATCTGGGCATACCCTTCCCACTTAGGGTGACAAAAGCAAAAGGAAGAAATGATGTGCCGAATGCTGAACAATGCAAACATTCACCCCCAGTCACAAAGATCTGGGATTAATCCATCATTCCTTTGCTCACCACGCCACCCCACTTTGAGCACTTGTGTTTGAATTTACAGGGGTACTAAGAACAAGAGCCTTTGTCGAAGTTCCAACAGGCACCCACATTCAAGCCAGTGGATTACGCAGTGCTTCCCGCCCCATGCTGGACGGGACATGGCTAAAAGGGCTTATACGTAATAGACATGTCACTCGCATTGTGAGTCGAGGCCGAAGACTGTGTCGAGGACATACACTGCATCCATAAATCCAAGTCCATGTCCTCCCACGGTTTTTCAGGGTCAAGAATGACCCTGGCTCAAAACTCCTCATCGGAACTGAGCCACAGTATATGCTAGCATAGATTAAGAAGGCCAATGTCCAGTTGTCCATGGTAATGGGTACCCTCGGACACCTGGCTAGTACCCACTCTTCCTCCTTTGTACCCTCCTTGGCCTGTATGTCCCTGTGCAACAACTTGAAGACATCCACATATTCATGTCTCCAAATATGCTTTTTGGTCTTTTCAGCTGCATGAGACCCCAGGGGCATTGACAACCCCATGTATGGCAATCATTTCTTATATGTACCCTCCTCAGAGTCATCCTTGTCCCCCGCCTTCTCCTAGGCCTTGGTAGTCTCCAACCCCCCTGCGTACTGTGGTCCTTGGCAGCACCATTTTTCACCACATCAGAGACTCCCCCTTTTGACGTGAAGTTCCCCCTTCATCAATCCACTCCAACCCCCACAAATTTGCACCCCCTTACAGGCGAGCCCACCGTCCTAGGCTCCCAAACAGACCACCATTGGCCCTTACCTGGATGTAACTGACTGCGGTCCGTCTGCTCCATGGCCCTTCCCTGTGGACAACTCCTTCACTTTGTCGAGGTGACAGCGTGGTCCGCACTTGACTTCTGCAAGATATCAACTAGAGAGGTCATTGCCCCCCCTTTTCCCTTGGCCCGTGGTTCAAGCAGCAGCCCATCACCTAATCATTCATTATTTAATTGATTATTAATTATGTAAATTGTGTAATAATTGCCTTTTTTAAGTTATATACTAGGTGTGGTGTGCTGGGTTTGTAGGGGTATATGGTGGAAAGTTGATTAAGTAATAATTATTTAAAAAATCATTATTCTTTAATAAATATGTAAATTGTGTAATTATATTTTTTAAGTTATATAAAACGTGCAGACTATTGGGTTTGTAGGGCTATAGCGGGGGGAGGTTAAGTTGTAATTAATTATAAATTTATTATGAATTATTTAATTAATTATTAATTATGCAAATTGTGTAATAATTGTATTTTTACTTTATATATTAGGTGCAGGCTGCTGGGTTTGTATGGGTAATGGGTAAAAAGTTAATTATTAATTATAGAATAATTAATTATTAAATTATTAATTAATATTCAATTGATTATTAATTATGTTAATTGTGTTACATTTATTTATTTTAGTTATATGTTAATTGTGGGCTGGTAGGTTTGTAAGGGTATAGTGTAGTAAGTTAATTAAGTAATAAATGACAAATGCTTAAATTTATCATTATTCATTTGTTTACTAATTATGTTAATTGTTATATATATATATATATATATATATATATATATATATATATATATATATATATATATATAATATATATTATCTACTGGTGGTCGCCAGTAGATAGTTATAGTTAGTACCTATTTTCCATAGGAAATTCACAACATTCTATTTCCAATAACTTTGGCGCCGGTTGACGAATCTTCGCGAAATTTTCGAAAGTCGTGGGGCGCTCCGGTCCGCTCCTATCCTGAAAGTTTCGGGGTGATTCGGCAAGCGGGGGCCGAGAAAAAAGGGGGGTCCCAAAATGTGTTTTCCCCATGCAATTTTCCATAGGAAACTTTAGACACGGCTACAGCCTCGAACTGCTGAACGGAATTACACCAAATTTGGCAAAGAGGTAGTTCTTGGTTCAGAAAGAACCCTTTTTGTTAAATGGTGCAAATCCGTTCAGTAGTTGCTGAGAAAATCAAAAGTAAAAACACATATATATCTATGGCCGCGGAGGATCCGCGCACCTTCCCGACCACGAGCTGCATGCTAATTGGCTGTCAACACTCCAAACCAGGAAGTGTTGGCAGCCATCTTGTGCCTCGGTAGAACCGAGGCACAAGAAAAAAAGAAAAACAGTCACGAAAAAAAGGAAAGGGGGCAGGGTAGAAACACCCTGACCCCTAGGGCCTGCACAGGGGTCCCACAAGGACCCCCAGGGCCCAAAAAAGCATTTTTTTTTTTTAAATCGGCAAAATGCGCGCCGGATCCGCGGATCCGGCCGCAAAATGAAAAAAAAACAAAGCGCGGTCTCCCGCACTTCGTTACTAATTAGCCCCCGGGTGGGCCAAGTCCCGGGGGCAGTGCAAAAAAAAAGTGTGGGGGGGGCCTATCCCCCCCACACTGCCCTGGGGACCGCCACCTCCCCGGGGCTTGTTTTTTTAAAGTTTGGGGGGCCTCTAAGGCCCCCCCAAGCCCCGGGGACTGCCACCCCCCGGTGCTTCCATTAATTAAAATAGCGGGGGCACACTGCCCCCCGCAGCCCCGGGGACTGCCACCCCCCGGGCTTCATTTAAAAAAAAAAAAAAAAACCTGTGTGGGGGTCTCGAGCCCCCCCACACGCCCCGGGGACCGCCACCTCCCCGTTGCACTAAAAATGTAAATTTGGGGGTCCGTTACGGACCCCCAACCCCGGGGACCACCACCTCCCCAGGGCTGTGCACACGAAGGGAGGGGGGCCGCGCGGCCCTCCTCCTGGAGCCCTTGATGGCCCTGGGGACTGCCACCCCCCCAGGGCCGGCTCCTGCAGTGTCCCGGGGTGCCCACCCCCGGGACACTGTAGTTTGCTATGGCAGGGTGGGAGCCTCGCGGCTCCCGCCCTGCCATAGCAAACTGATTTTCCACACAGGGAGCTGCATCTTAGCAGCTCCCCATGTGGAAAAGCAATGCCGCCTCCCGAGGGACGCGGGGAGCCGTCGGGACTGTGGGGGGATTGGGGACCCCCCCACGGTCCCCAATGGAGAGGGCCAGCCCCAGGGGATGGGGTCCCCGGGGCCATAAGTGGCCTGAGGAGGGGGGCAATGCAGCCACCCTCCAAAAGATTTTTTTTTTAAAAACAAGGCCATGCCCCGGGGGATGGGGTCCCCGGGGCCGATTAAGGCCTCGGGAGGGGGGCATCGCGGCCCCCTTCCAAATTTTTTGTTTTAAAAAAAAAATTAGGGGCAGGCCCTGGGGGATGGGGTCCCCAGGGCCATAAATTAGAAAAGAAGGGGGCCACACAGCCCCCCTTCTTAAAAATAAATAAATAAAAGACCCGCATTGCGCCGGAGGCCACGCCCCTCCTTGCAGCACTCTGCAAACGCGCCCTGGCGCGTTTGCAGATGGGGAATCGAATTCCCCTTGAATACTGGGGGTCCCTGGGGGCCAACTAGCCCACCAGGAACCTCCAGTATGCGCCAGGGGGCTGCGTTGCAGAGAGGTGTTCTGAGGCCATGCCCCTTTTTACACCTCTCTGCAAAGCAGCTCTGTGGCACTTAATGGAGGTAGCTGGTGGGCTAGTTGCACCCCAGGGACCCTCAGGATTCAAGGGGAGTTAATCCCCCAACTTAAAACGCGCCACAGGCGCGTTTGCACAGTGGTGAAGGGAGGGGGCGGGGCCTGAGGTGACATGTGTGCAAACATGCCCTGTGGTGTGTTTTAAGTTGGGGGATTAAGTCCCCTTGAATCCTGAGGGTCCCTGGGGTCCAACTAGCCCACCAGGTACCTCCAGTAAGCACCACAGAGCTGCGTTGCAGAGAGGTGTAAAAGGGGTGTGGCCTCGGACCACCTCTCTGCAACGCAGGCCTGTGGTGCTTACTGGAAGTACCTGGTGGGCTAGTTGGGCCCCAGGACCCTCAGGATTCAAGGTGACCTAATACCCCAACTTAAAATGCGCCACAGGGCGCGTTTGCACTGTGGTGAAGGGAGGGGCGGGGCCTCAGGTGACATGTGTGCAAACACGCCTGTGGCGCGTTTTAAGTTGGGGAATTAATTCCCCTTGAATCCTGAGGGACCCTGGGGCCAACTAGCCCACCAGGTACCTCCAGTGCGCGCCACAGGGCTGCGTTGCAGAGAGGTGGTCCAGGCCACGCCCCTTTTACACCTCTGTGCAACGCAGCTCTGTGACGCTTACTGGAGGTACCTAGTGGGCTAGTTGGACCCCAGGGACCCTCAGGATTCAAGGGGACTTAATCTCCCAACTTAAAACGGCCACAGGGCTTGTTTGCACACATGTCACCTCAGGCCCCCCCCCTCCCTTCACCACTGTGCCAACGCGCCCCGGGGCGCGTTTTAAGAGGAAGTTTTAATCCCCCTGCCCTATTATGTACTAGGGCAGAGATATTCAAACTGTGGGGCGCGCCCCCCTGGGGGGGCGTGGATGGGTTCCCAGGGGGGCACAAATGCCTCTGCAAACACATGTAAATGAAGATGGCCTGGAAGAATGGCGTGTATTTGCTGCATTTCCAGGCTGTCTTCATTTACTCAGTGCTCTTGAAGTCAAAACTGTGATTGGAGTGCCTTGGAGTCAGAGGTCACTGAGTGTGCTGGCAGGGTCAAAGATGTTGCTAAAAAACAAAGTCTTTGTTTCCTGTATTCACAGTAATTTAAGTGCATTATTGCTATATGTGGGTATTAAACTGGTACTTATGAAGGGAAATATGCCAGGACAGTGTTAACTGTACAAACGGCAAAATAATTCAGTAATGCTATCAGAAAATGTTCAGCATTATTTAGCATAATTAGCCTTTGCTTGCTGCAAAATATTGTTAACCCTGCTGCATAATTTGGCCTTCTCCTGCCACATAATTCCTGTGTCCCTGTTTATAGTGCCATGAGGTCACAGTCTGTGGCAAAAAGCAAAGTAAATATGTAAGTCATTATTTTAAAATAGTATTTCACATAGTAGGGTGCTGCAAATTGATGCAGTGTTTGAGATAAAACAAGTTTTTACAAAATATAGTTTTTAGTAATAACTAATCAGACTGTATTTAATGCAGACATTTTTATGTGTCTCCATTATTCCAGAACTCAGCTGATGACACCCCAACATTACACCTCAAACAGAAAGAATATTTGCCACCATGAAGCTTTAAGCAGAGCTACTGGAATTATTCAGCAGGAGAGGACCACATTATGTGGTATGGTTGAATAAATTATGCAGCATGAAAAGATAAATTATGCGGCACAATGCAGCACATTTTGTGGTTAGCATTATTTCATTATTTTGACATTTTAACTCATGCTGTTAGGAGCAATATTTCACCTCATTAGTACCAGTTTAACACCCAAATACAGCAATAAGCAGCTACAAGATTACCAGTCAATCTTTGAAAGGCCTTCCACTGTTCCTGAACACTTTGTCACGTTTTAAGTAACTTTTGTTCCATTTGAGCTGGAATCTAATTTTTTTGGCTAAATTCTGCAGATTTTGCAGCAGATGATGGATTATGTAGCAAATGCGGTAAACTCATAATTATGTGGAAAATGCTGCTGCTGCAGAAACTCATAATTCTGGTGACCCTGGCTTTAAGTGACTCAATTAAGGCTGGTAAGAAGGCTGGTTTCTTCTTTAACTTTCTGCACTACCACCACACCCTTCACTTTCAGGCAGAGGCACCTCAAAGTCAGCATTAACTGTTCAGGGACAGTTTTTATTGTGATAGCTAAGTCCATGGGGAGGCAGGTAGAAGGCCAGCTGGGTTGCATTCAGATGCAGAGCCCTAATCCTCTCACCCCTGGGGCCTCAGAGTAATGGTCAAGGAGAAAGAGGAAAGGAGCGAGATTCATGGATGTTGTCAAATAGATGGCCCAGAATAGAGAGCACTGTATGGGGACTAATGTTTATGTTTACAAATGGCCTGAGACAGCTTCTTCAAAGCGATACCCCAAAGAAGGCGACAATATAAGTGGCCTTTTCTTTTTCTTTTAAAGAGCTATTCATCAGTGCACAAGGTACTGCTGCCAGGTGTGTAAGTGGCCACTGTTGGTTATCATTAATGAAGCAGATGCAGTAGGGCTGGGGCCCAGGGGTTTGAGGGGCCCACTGCATCACAGTTATGACTGTCTACCTTTAAAACAGGGGCATGGGAGATTATTTTCCTTTCTAGCATTATGACCGATGGCACCCTTGCAGAAGAAAGGGATACAACATGGGAGCTCTTTTTTTCGAACAGGACAGAGAGTCTGTTTCAAGATTGGAGTGATGGTCAGGCATGATGGGGATGAGGTAAAAGATGCAGAGGAGATAGCCTGCTACTCAGGACTGCAGTTATCATTAGTACAGTAGGTGTAGTTGCATTGGGGTCCAAGGGTGTGAGGGGCTCACAAACAAACGCAAGTCTGGGGAGCAGTTTTTGGGACAATACATGTTTTTGTTTGATGCATTTGCTGTTTTATAAGTCTCATATTTAGTGTGGTTTATGAACTATAGAAAAAGTACTCCTGAAATCATCTCATGAGCCACGCATCCTGCATGCAGCCATGTCTGTCCTGCTCTCCCAATCCTTGCCATAAAGTTTTGAAGGGGGGCCCGACCTCAAAACATTTTGCTTAGGGGGGGCTCAGAGCAAAAAAGTTTGAAGACCTCTGTACTAGGGCCTTACAGAGGAGGTCATGCTAATCACAGGGGTACCCCAACGCATAGTGTTCCCTAGTGTATGTAGGTGTTTTCACTGTATTCTAAGTGTCTTTTAGCATAGCACTGGCTCTAGGCCTGGTTAGTCCGAGTCAGTTACCACCAGTACCCGTCTGAAAAAGTTGTGGGCACAGGATGATTTTGCAACAAGGCCTCTTTCTGCTCCTCTGTTGGTTCTTTCTGCACATGTCTTGCTTCTTCCTGCTCTTTTCTTCATCTTTGTGGACTTCTGTTGCTTCTTTCTGCATTTCTTTTGCTTCTTTCTGTGCGTTTTTTCTTCTTTCTTCACATGTCCTACCTCTGTAGGCATAGTTAGAAACTAGCATTTAAAAAACCTTTGAAATTCACATTTAAAAATCATAGGTTTCAGTCACGTTATAGTTAGAAATTAGCATTTAAAAAACCTTTGAAATTCACTGAAAAAACCATAGGTTTCAGACACCTTATAGTTAGAAATTAGCATTTAAAAAACCTTTGAAATTCACTGAAAAAACCATAGGTTTCAGGCACGTTATAGTTAGAAATTAGCATTTAAAAAACCTTAGAAATTCACTGAAAAAACCATAGGTTTTAGGGACAGTTATAGTTAGTTGGACATTTCACTCGTACAAAACCATAGAAATTCCCCGTTATAGTTAGTTCAGCTAACTATAACTCGCGCCCCGCAATGCACTGCTGATGACGTCACATATTACATCACTCATGACATGGTCAGTGACATCACTGATGACATCACTGATGACATCTCAAATGACATCACTGATGACATCACTGATGACATCATCCATGTGATAATTTCATGCATCTTCTCACACCCTAATATAACTTTTGATACACCCACTCTAAATTACAGTCTGCCATTCTTAAAACCATAGACACTCCAACACCAATAACTACATATACACTCACTGATTCTTAGGTCTACACACACATCCACTCACTCACCCGTACAGTCACTCATACTTACGGTCACTCAGTACAGGACTATCATATGCACTCATACACCTATATAGACACTCACACACCGCCACTCATCCATAGAGGTACTCACACACCTAGTCACTCATGGAAATAATTAATCACACTGCCATTTACTCAGATATACAGTTATACACACACCAGCTCTATTACTCATACAAATACTAGCACATTCTTACGCTCTTATACAATCAATGATACAAGCACACACTCATCCATACAGCCACTCTCACAATAACACACTCATTTGTAGCCAATTATGTACTCCAACACACATATATACTACTTTTCACATATGTAGTTACTCACACATGTACCACTGAGATATACATTCACTCACTAACACACCCATACACACACTCACCCACCCATACAGTCCATCACAGATGCACTCTTGAAACCATGCACCCAGTGAATCACCCACTCACACATCTATGCTCAGAGTCACAGACACCCCACCCACACAAACACTCAGGCACCCATACAGATACTCAGACAACAAATCAATAAGCCATATAGACACTCATGTAGCTATTTGCAAACCCATGCAGTCGCTTACACACCAACAGACACACGGATACAGACATTCACACAGTTTACTCACTAACCCATGCATTCAGAAAGATATGTTTAATCACTCACTTATAGAGTCAGTCACGCACCTACTAAATCAACCATTCAGACACTTATACACCCACTCATTCATCAATACGCCTTTCACTATATATATTAAACATATTTAAACTTTACAGAAACACACAGTCACTGGATGATGTCATCAGTGATGTCATCAGTGATGTCATCAGTGATGTCACTGACCATGTCATGAGTGATGTAATATGTGACGTCATCAGCAGGGCATTGCGGGGGCGCGAGTTATAGTTAGCTGAACTAACTATAACGGGGGAATTTCTATGGTTTTGTACGAGTGAAATGTCCAACTAACTATAACTGTCCCTAAAACCTATGGTTTTTTCAGTGAATATATATATATCTATATATATATATATATATATATATATATCCCATTCACAGTTTTGCTCCTTCCATTCTCAAACGCCCTACGGTAGTTGGAGCGCTATAGCAGGCGGAGAGCATTGGAAATAGTAATTCAATGAAAGCGAAAATAAAGCGCTCACTCAGGAGATATTCCTCTAGGTAGTTGTTTATTCTAGTTACGCGTTTCGACTGCTACGCAGTCTTTGTCACACAAAGGATACGCTGTTGATCGCGTGATACATACAGAAAGTAGGAAATAGAAAACAGGCATTGAAAAACATAAAAGTGTTTGTTTTCCACAATGATAATGGCATCCATATTGGAATGACTGAATTTATATCCTAATTATCCCGTATTAAGGATTTGTCCATACAACCTCGCAAAATAATTTTCTGAGAACCCAGGTGTAACAATAAATACCTAGTGGCTTTCGCTCAGTTGTTTGTCTCTGCCAAATGGCACAATACTAATAGTACAGTAATATCGGCATCCATTTGTTTGTCTCTGCCAGAAGGCACAATACTAATAGTTCAGTAATATCGGCATCCATTTTGGAATAGATGCGTTTGTATCCCAAATTTCCAATATTTTGGATTTATCCATACCACAGCAGATTTTATGATAGTAAGGATGTATTTGAATAAATGCCTGGTGGCTGTAGTACAATTGTATGCCTCTGCCAAATGGCACAATACTAGAAGCACCCTGCCTGATCATCCCGTACCACAAATTCTAAATTTTGTAATTCAGTCATTTAGAAAAAGTGCATTTCTGTATGGTGATACAGGAACATGTTCACTGACTGACATAGTGTCTTATGTATACTTCGTATGGTTTTTAGGCATATTCAATAAATGACATAGTGTCAAATGGCATGTGCTATATAAAAATTCAAACGCCATAATAGTGGCCCTTTGTAGAATAGTAATGCAATAATTACGGCAATATGACAACAAGATAATAGACAGTAATATACAGTATTGTTATATCCAATGAGTCCTTTTCTACTCATCCTGTTCTGTATTTGCAGTCAACCTATGCCAGCTTAGAGTTCCACATTGATACATATCATGTGATACACAATTTTAACCAAACATAATGTGAAATTAAATCAAAAAATGTTCTTATCTGTACAGTGCCCTCCACCACGATGACGTGATGTTGAAGAAAAGGGTAGGGACCTCTGTCGACACCTCCATCCAAGAGTAGGCCCCTTCCTTTCCTCCTGTAGGGTAAGGAAAACACAAACTATTTGACTTTTTAAAACTTTACACATATATACACCTATTATAATTGATGTTTGACACTAGTTGTTTACTCCTCTCTTCTTTAAAAGTGGCTGTCTATAGTAATTTTTTAACAAAATCATTTTTACTTAGCGTTTCCTGTTTTTGTGGCAACAACGGAAGTCGCGATGTCATCGATAATCGCGGATACCACGTGTTTTTCAACTACTCTGAAACATATTTATAGAGATATTGTGAGCAATTTTCAGTGTAGCTGTTCCCTATAATAGTATTGAAAGTTCTGCTTTTGTTTTCATTTAAAAACTTGTCTTTTGAATTTCCACTTTCATGCGGTAACCGATAATATGTGGATAACTGCTAATATGTCGGTCACCACGAATATCACATGAAAGGGGAAACAAGGAATATCAGTGGATAATATACTTTTTAGCAAAATGAAAAGGAAGTACACACCCACTCCTCCTTTTTGAATCTTCTTTTCCAGAATGTTATCGTGCGCAGGTGGTTGATTTTGCCTGGAGACTCTTTTGGGACTTTATTTGTACCAAAAATTGCAGCAGAGCAAGGAGATGTGGATCAGCTACAACAACAGCAGGAGCAGGATGTGGAGGAGGTCGATACAGAAGCTATTAAAGATGAGTGGCCTCCCCAGAAGAGGGCAAGTGTGGCTTGGGATTTTTTTTAAATCCCATCTGGGGAATCAGAAACAGTTTCAAAACTAGTGCAATGCACAATCTGTCAGAATACCTTCTCTAGGGACAAACAAAAAATATTAATGTGGGACAATATCCATGTTATACCATCTTAAAACGTATCATGGAAAATGTCTGCAACTATAATCAGAGAGAGAGAAGCTGGATGACCATCTACATCAGTGGCAGCAGCAACAATTCCCGGCCAGAAAGTCCCTTCAGAGGTCCAGACTAGTATGACAGATATGGTGCCAGAGTTTTCGAAAAATGGCCATGTATTGCATGGACTGTGGTGTTCTAGATAAAGTATGCATGTTTGTTGGAATGAGTGTATGACTGGTGTATGGATGATTGAATGACTGCATGATTGTTGCATGGATGTTAGAATGAGTGCAAGAGTGCTGCCTGGGTGATTCTATGAGTGCATGGGTAGTGCCTGGGTAATTGCATGACTGCATGGGTTGTACCTGGATGAGTGCATAGGAACTGCCTGGGTAATTAGATGAGTGCATGGGTAGTATCTGAGTGATTGGGTGAGTGCATGTGTAGTGCCTGGGTGATTGGATGAGTGCATGGGTAGTGCATGGGTAACTGTATGAGTGTATGAGTAGTGCTAGGTGATTGTATGTGCACGACTAGTGCCTGGGTGATTTGATGAGTGCATGGGCAGTGCTTGGGTGATTGGATGAGTGCATGGGTAGTATTTGGATGATTGGAAGACTGCATAGGTAGTGCCTGAGTGATTGCATGAGTACATGGGTAGTGTCTGGGTGATTGTATGCATGCATGGGTAGTGCCTGAGTGATTATTTTAGTGCATGAGTAGTGCCTGGGTGATTGCATGAGCGCATGGGTAGTACCTGGGTGATTGGATGAGTGCATGGGTAGTATTTGGATGATTGGAAGACTGCATAGGTAGTGCCTGAGTGATTGCATGAGTACATGGGTAGTGTCTGGGTGATTGTATGCATGCATGGGTAGTGCCTGAGTGATTATTTTAGTGCATGAGTAGTGCCTGGGTGATTGCATGAGCGCATGGGTAGTACCTGGGTGATTGCATGAGTGCATGGGTAGTACCTGGGTGATTCGATGAGTGCATGTGTAGCGCCTGCCAGAGTGATTGGATAAGTGCATGGGTAGTGCCTGGGTGATTGGATGAGTTCATGGGTAGTGCCTGGGTGATTGGATGAGTTCATGGGTAGTGCCTGGATGATTGGATGAGAGTATGGGTAGTGCCAGGGTGACTGCATTGCTGCATGGGTAGTGCTTGGGTGATTGTATGAGTGCATGGGTACTGCCTGGGTGTGATTGGATGAGTGCATGTCTAGTGCCTGGGTGATTGGATACGTGCATGACTAGTGCCTGGGTGATTAAACACATGCATGAGTAGGGCTTAGGGGATTGGATGAATGTATGGGTAGTGGCTGGGTAATTGGATGAGTACATGGGTAGTGCCTGGATGATTGCATGACAGAAAGGATAATGCCTGAGTGATTGTATGAGTGCAAGTACAGTGTCTGGATGGTTGTGTGAGTGGAAGTATAGGGCCCGGATCATTGGAGGAGTGCAAGTGCAGTGCCTGGGTGAATGATTAAGTGCAAGTGTAATGCCTGGGTGAATGGATGAGTGCAAGTACAGTCCCTGGGTAATTAGATGAGTGCAAGTGCAATACCTGCATGAATAAATGAGTGCAAGTGCAGTGCCTGGGTGATTGGATGATTGTATGGGTAGTGCCTGAGTGAATGAATGAGTACATGGGTAGGGATAGGGTGATTGTATGAGTGTAGGTTCAGTGCCTGGATCATTCGATAACTGCAAGTATACCTGGGTTAATGGATAAGTGTAAGTGTAGTGCCTGGGTGAATGGACGAATGCAAGTATAGTGCCTGGGAGATTGGATGACTATATGAGTAGTGACTCTTGATTCGAGCCCTGCATACGGAAAATTGGGCCCAGATAATTCTGGATGTAGAGGGGAGTTTATCTCGGAAAATCCAAATTGGTAATGGGCTGAGGCAGGGGTGCGTACTGGCCCCCTTGCTTTTTTCTCTGTTTATTGCAGACTTGCCCCTAAACTTAGGAAACGTAAAAGGGGTTAGCCCGAAGCAAGGTGGGAAACATGTTTCATGTTTACTTTACGCGGATGACCTGGTAATCATGGACCAAACGGAGATTGGATTACTGAGAAAATTAAGCAGGTTTAAAGAATACAGCCAGATCAAAAAACTTGTTGTTAACATGGAGAAGACTAAGATCTTATGTTTCGGTAGAAGAAAAACAGGGTTTTCTTGGTATCTGGGCACCGAAGAGCTGGAAAAAGTAACAGAATATAGATACTTGGGGATGTGGTTCGGGAGAAGCCTGCAATGGCATACCCATCTTGATGCACTAAAACTGAGGACATCGGCTTCAGTGAAGGGATTAAAAAGATTTAATAGTGTATATGGTGAAATGTCTGATAGACCGGTTTTAAAAGCTTATTCTGCAATGGTTCCCCCCCCCCAATTTTTGTATGGCGCAGAAATACTTTATTTGAGTGGTAAAAATAGGTGGGACGTGGAAGAGGGAAACTGTTTGAAAAATCTATTCTCTCTGCCTAAATCGTCAATGGTACAGGCAGCGAGACTAGAATTGGGAATCACCTCATGGGGTATAACAGCTTGTATGGCACTACTACGCTTTGGCAGCGTTTGGGATCTGGTGTGGAACATAAAATCTCACAATGGTGTAGGAACGAAATTGTAAGTAGTGAGCTAACCTGGGCAAAAGAGACCAGAGCCACAGTCAACAAGGCATGTTGTATGTTAAAGCTTAAGCTGTGCCCCCAGTCCCTTCAACTCAGGATTGATAAAAGGGAACTTAGGATCCTGGGAAAAGAAACCTCTTGAGTACAGGATCAAGCTTACCTCTCAAGGAAAAGCTCAGTTCTCCATATGGCCAGAGCGTGGAAAAAGGAACTACATTTCCCCTATATTGACAGGCTACCAAGCTGCCCGCTAAGGCGAGAAGTGTTAAGGTTAAGAATCGGGGTAAACCCATGCTATGCGAACAAAGGGGTAAAAAGTTCCATGATAAATAATAAAGGAAAATGCACCTGCACCTTAGGAACTACATGTGATATCATACATGTTTTATTGGATTGCCAGAAGGTTTTAGAAATTCGAAGACAGTTTTTATGCCCGATTTTTAAAAGGTATGATATTAAAAATAGGACGCAAGCAGTAAACCTTTTAGTGGAAATGATTAATTTAGACATAGCTTGCGCCATGGGAAAATATATGAAAAAAGTTAAAGAGTTCCTTAAATGTAATGAGTATTGAGTGATTAGGTGTTAAGCTTATGAGGAGAATGAGCCATGAAAGGGTAAAAGATATGTGGTAAGAAATATACGATGTTATACGAGACGAAAATGAAAATGTGTGTTTTAGAAATTTTAAAAAGACCTGAGGGTTACTGGCTTTAAGAATGTGAATAGATTATTTTAAAATTCTTATATACTTATTTTATTGATTGCTATGTTGCCTATTTGTACTTTTATGGTTGTAAAAGACCGAATAAAGTTTTCTATTGATTGATTGATTGAGTAGTGACTCAATGAATCCATTAGTAGATTAGTGATTTGACTCACGTAATATATCCTAATCTGCAACCACTGTGGAAAAATAGAAACAGAGAAAAATGTATTAGGATTTAATTTTGAACCTTAGGCAACCAAAACAACACACAATATATTTTCTCTAAAACGTGAATTCAACATAGTCAAATGTTTTACTGTTTTTTAATGTTTTCAGCTTTCATGCTTCTTCACTTTCAACAGTGGTCTGTATGAAGCATCATCATCAAACAGTGGGGAAAAAACAATCAATAGATTGTAAAAAAAGAAAAAATGTTCACAGTAGATCATTACAAATATGTCATACTGTGCATTTCGCTCACTACAAGTTTGTTAATTCTGTCTTGCTGACTGGTTGCTACCTTAATGAAAGCAACTATGTATTAAAACTGTTTCTGATATTTTTATATCTGGTACAAAATGTTCAACAATTATGAAGCAGTCTTCATTTTTTAATATCCTTTTCTAAACATCATCCCTGTTAGGCCAAATGATGTCTAAAATGTTCTTGGTCTATGTACGAAAAACATAACACACAGTACTACGCAGAAGTTGCTGTAGCAGAAACAAAGGGGGCATTTTTGTAGTGTTGAAGAGACTTCTTAGATGCAACTTAAGGCTACTGGTAATATAGTACCTCCATATAGTTGTTATCTGTAGTAACAGAATGTAGTCCTCAAATGTTTTATAAATTCCTTTCCCACAGTTAAAAAGAGTCTTTCATTTCTAACAGCTTGCTATAGAGAATACCCCTAATAATGTCTCAGAAACATGTAATCCATATATATGTCAACACAATAGCACATTTTGTTATCCTAAATTCTCCTTAGAACTTCGGTTCTAAAAATAGCAGATATGAGTTTGGTAACTTTTTAGGTAGTCTTGATTTGTATGTCATTGCGCTCTGGCAATCCTGTTTGACATCTTAAATATATTGTATAGTGTCCAGAGGTTATATTAACTCCTTCATGAAATCTGATTGCTATAGTTGTAAAAATTCTTTTTGAAATGGAAATTTGTTCAGCTACAAAGTTTGTAATTTCAGTTCCTAATCTAGTATCATCCACTTTGCATTGTTGTAGCATGACTATGACATATTTTGCATACCACTGTAGTAACAACATTGACCTAAGTTCTGATCTGCAGTTTGGACAGGTCATATCTTGATAGGCATTTTAGTAAAATTTTCAAAGGGCACAGCTTTACAATCTGGTAATGTCGAGTAGAAGAATCGTTCTGAATTGATTTCAGTGCTAGACGTGAATTCATTCATTCATTCATTTAATCTTTATTTCGGTTTATAAAACCATAAAAGATGCATAGGATACAATTTATACATATTTGTTGGTAAAACACAATTGAAATACGGAACATTCCTTTGGTGCCGCCTTAGGCAAGTGCAAATGCTAAAAAAAATTATATTAAGAATAACACCGGCAAACGATATGTCAAATATATTAAAATGCAGTAAAAATGCTAAGCTTCTAATCCTATATAGTTAAAACATGAAGAGAATTTAAATTCCAGGTTGGGTCAACTAGACACAATACTAAAGCATACATTAAGATAAATGGTGCTTTCTCTCTTAGAATCTAAGCAGCAACAAAAGTGTGAGTGCTTTAATAATGCTTATAAGCGAACTGGGGCTAGACGAAGCTGAGCACAACAATTCATTCAGTCAAAGTTCTACGCAATTTCAAGGTGCAAGTGCAGAAAAAGTGCATATTAGAAATTAAGACTACACATTAATTTTTTAGGACATTAAAATTTCAGACCTTTTTTCTCTCTTAATATACCCACAGCGAATAAATATCTACTGACACTAAAAACGATTTTCTGTATGGTGTCGGTTTTTAGTATTCTAAACGCTTCAGAGCAAGACCTAGTTCCCAGGTTTCGACAGATGGGTTTAATCCATTTTTGCCTTGGCATGTCATATGCGGGGCAGAAGAATAATATATGTAACTCATTTTCTTGTGTATTGGGTTGGCATAAGGCACAACAATCCTCATTATTAATCACACCAGTTCTTCGACCCCATTTCGCCGTGTTTGAATTGATTTGCAATATACCATAGCGGAATTTCGTATACAATGTTTTTGCCAACTGGGGCTGCACTTCCTCCAGATATTGTTCAAAAGCTGGAGTTGGTTTTATAAGCAAGAACTGAGACGTTAGTCTACCAATGTCTGGGTTGTGGGAAACACTGTTCTGTATAAACGCCCAAAAAGCAGTTTTCAATGTTTTTTTGGCAGTTGCTGTCAATAGAGTAGGAGTTTCCCAAAAATGCCTTAGCCCAAGTTTACCAAACCATGTATGCACATGCCTAACCCACTGGAGAGTGTTACTTCGGTCGAACATTAGGATCTCCTCTAGCCCTTCTTTATAGCTAGCTAATTCTGTTGTGGTCCACAATCGCACCCAAAACAGCAAAGGTCTCAATATAGCCTGATGGTCGATGCGTTTTATGTTCAAATCCATGACAATGAGAATAATAGGTCTTCGCATAGGGAGATGTAGCAGCATTCTAAAAAACGTATTTTCTTGCCCCGTAAAAGTGTTCCTGCAGGTAGCCCCCCATATTTCTGCACCGTAGAGGGATGCTGATTGTGCCCTGTATTTGTACACTTCAAGTGCGGGGGACACTGCCTTTGTGATACTATTCCCATGTTTTTTTAGTATTGTAAGGAGTTTTGGATCAGGATAGTTTTGTTTTTTTCCAAATGTGGGTACCAGGACATTTTAGTGTCTAGTGTTATGCCTAGATAATTAAAATTCGTCACGTATTCTAGCTTCTGTTTTTGGACAGTTATATTCTTCTTGAATAATTTATGTGGATTGACTGCCATATATTTTGTTTTGCTCTGAGTTAATTACTATGTAAAGAAAAACAATGGTTCTGTCGGGTATCACATATTCCTTAAACAACCGAACAAATCATTATGTTATTCAAAAGAAATTTTCACTTAAAACCAAGGAACACACACAAAGACCATGAGAGTATTTGAGTTATTTTATATAAATTAAGTCATTTATAAATACCCAAACTGATTTTGTAAGACTGTCAAGACACGGAGTGAAATACACTGTGATATGTGACAAAGTGACATTTAGTGCTCAGTGATACAAAGGTGGTGCGTAATATGTACAAGGTGACTAAAAATATGTACAAGAAAATTGAATGGCCAGAGATCAGATATTAAAAATCAATGATTCTGCTAATTAAATGAATAAGTCTTTTCCGCAGAGCCTTTGGACTGGTCCAAGGGATATTGTCGACGTTTCAACCCAGGAACTGCACTACTATCTAGTCAGTGCGGGTCTTCATCAGGACATAGGGGGATGACAGCCTAAAAATGCCCAGTTTAGGCGGAACGGGCGCGCAGGCACTTGCGCCACCTTTTCACGTTGTGACAGTTCATGCACAAGTGGGCGCGTTTATCTTCCTGAACGCGTGGACGTTTCTAACCAGTAGAGTATTCTTTCGCGGGGATGACTGGAGGCACTCTATAGTAACCATAGAAGAATCTGCCTACCACTAGGAAGCTCCAAGTGAGAGCATCCCCGCGAAAGAATACTCTACTGGTTAGAAACGTCCACGCGTTCAGGAAGATAAACGCGCCCCACTTGTGCATGAACTGTCACAACGTGAAAAGGTGGCGCAAGTGCCTGCGCGCCCGTTCCGCCTAAACTGGGCATTTTTAGGCTGTCATCCCCCCCTATGTCCTGATGAAGACCCGCACTGACTAGATAGTAGTGCAGTTCCTGGGTTGAAACGTCGACAATATCCCTTGGACCAGTCCAAAGGCTCTGCGGAAAAGACTTATTCATTTAATTCGCAGAATCATTGATTTTTAATATCTGATCTCTGGCCATTCAATTTTCTTGTACATATTTTTAGTCACCTTGTACATATTACGCACCACCTTTGTATCACTGAGCACTAAATGTCACTTTGTCACATATCACAGTGTATTTCACTCCGTGTCTTGACAGTCTTACAAAATCAGTTTGGGTATTTATAAATGACTTAATTTATATAAAATAACTCAAATACCCCTCATGGTCTTGTGTGTGTTCCTTGGTTTTAAGTGAAAATTTCTTTTGAATAACATAATGATTTGTTCGGTTGTTTAAGGAATATGTGATACCCGACAGAACCATTGTTTTTCTTTACATACGATTGCCCAGGTTCTGAGGGATACTGGGTTACCCCATTGCTACTAAACTAGAGTTAATTACTAGGCCCATGGAATCACAATAGACACTAAAGGAGTCTAATAGACATTGAAGGCCCTTCAGGGTTTGTGACACTAAAATAGTGTCATCCGCAAATAAAAGAGCTGGTACTGGCACCCCACCTAACTTTGGCGAATCATGAGTACATCCCAGAAGGAAATTCGGGGCATCATTCACATATAGTGAAAATAGGGTTGGTGCCAGTACACAGCCCTGCCTTACACCCCTCCTTAAGGAGATTGCCTCAGTGAGCTCTCCCCTCGGACCCCAACTAACCTTTGCATAATTATCTTCATGCAATCTTATTATTTACACAAGAAGATCCTCTGGTACACCTTGATTTCTTAAGGATCTCCAGAGCAAATCTCTAGGGATGAGGTCAAAGGCGGCTTTCAGATCTATAAAAGCTATGTACAAGTGGCCTTTTTTTTAAATCGTATATTTCCAACTCATACAAAGGAATCTAAAAACCTGGTTAATAGTTCTGGTCTTAGCTCTAAACCCAGCCTGGTATTGTGATAAAATGTGGTTCTCCTCGATCCAATCGTTTAATTTTAGTAAAATCTGCTTAGCATATATCTTTTGTAAAACATCGATTAGACTTATTGGCCGGTAATTAGCGGGGTCTTGGCGGTCACCTTTTTTAAAAATAGTGATAATTTCAGCCCCTTTCCAAGACTCAGGCATTGGGGCACCTACCGCCACAGCATTACAGAGACAGTTGACATATGGGCCCCATACAGCTTTATCGTGCTTTAGCAGGTCGCCTGGTAGTTTATCAGGGCCTGGGGCTTTCCCGGGCTTTACTGCGTCGATTGCTGCTAGGGTGTCCTCTAGGCTAAAAAACGGTGTTATTATTGCAGAGTTTATTACATTACCTTGCTGGTTATTTATTGTATCCGTTGTAGTCCCTGAGTACAGTTTAGAAAAATGGTCGACCCAAGTACCTGAGTCTAAAAAAAGATCTTTGTTACTTCTACCCATTTTATTACCTTTAGCTATCAAACTCCAGAAGCTTGCGTGATCTTTGTTTTTTGCTGCAATAATCAGTTCCGTCCAGACACTATCATCCCAATCTTTCTTGGTTTGTATTAATAATCTTTTATATTTGGACCTTTTGTCTCTTAGTGTCTTAACATCATTGCTGGATTTGGCTGCCATAATAAGCTCGCACTTGGCTTTACGCCACTCGTTATTATACCATTGGTTTACTGGGTTGTTAGCAGCTATTTCCCCCTTCACCCTGGGCCCCCTACTCAAGATTTGTTTTAATTTGTCTACCATTGTGTGGTGGATCTATACTATTGGAATCTCTACAGCAGGCAAGTCGATATACGGGGAAATGACATCTGAGAAGGTGTTGTAAATCCTTGTCATAACCTCGTCTTTACCTACTATAGAAGGCCATTTCAAGGCTCTACGATTATTAGTAACTATAGGTTCAATTGGAAATGGGATATTATCATTGTCTTTCCAGTCAGTAGGATAAAAAGGAGAGCCTGCTATTGTAGGACACAAAGGATAGTGGTCACTGTCATTTCTAATTTCGATTTTTAAATCGTGGACATTTGACCAGAAATTGATGGAAACCAATATGTAATCAATAATGCTCTTGCAACTCCCCCTGCTAAATGTAGCAGCACTTGGTCTATCAGATGGTAATCAACCATTGCAGGCCCTAAGTCCATGCCCTGCGACTAGTCGAGTAAGTTGTGATACTGAAACTGTACAGGGTACTACGGGACTGCTATCCAATGGAAGAATATTGTTTGCAATGTCCTCCTCTTCAAAAATGTTTTCTAAACCCACTACATGTTCATATTTGCGGTTAAAATCTCCCCCCACAATTACTATAGCCCCCGGGTCGATTGTGCTTAAGTACTCATCTAGCAGCTCTAGTACTGGGGATTCCTTACTCGATGGGCTTGGCCTATTGTAGATGTTTACTATATATATTTCAGTTTTATCATGTGTAGAAATCTTTATCCCAATTATATCCTGTGTTGCAAAATCCAACTTGGTTATATCAACAGTAAGGGTGATCTTAACCCATATAACTAGGCCGCCCGACGGTCTACCTCTTAATGAGGGGATGGCATTAATGCTGTATGTTTTGTACCCAAGCTTGTGGGGGGTTTCCAGGGCCCAAGTTTCTTGTAACAGGCAGATTTCACTATGATCAATATATTCCTGCCATTCAGCGTCCTTTAACTTCCTTTTCAGCCCTGCAATGTTCCATGATGTCAGTTGTAATACTGGTTGCTGGATTGGTGCATTAAGCGTATGTGTGTTATCAAGGAGTCGGTCTGCCCCTAAATCACCCCTAGTTTCTTGAACTTCCAGATTTGTGTTGTAAAGATCAAAGGGATGTGATTCAACACTTGGTAAAACCGAGTGTGACAGACTTGGAACCACGGGGCCCGAGGGCAGGAATGCTATCCTAACGGGATCCGTAAGTGTCATATCTTTGTAAGCCTGGTAAACAGTCAGTTCTCTGCAATAAAGTGCGGTGCAAGTCGGAAAGACTAGGGGTACCAGTCAATCCACCTTGTCTAAAACTGAATCTAGCCCTGACCGTGTGCCAAGACACTTTTGAACTTGGGGCAGAGACATACTATTTAGATTATATTTCATCTGTATACCTGTTGGTGTAGGTGAACATGCTCTTACTTCCAGTGCTATTAAATTATGCACCAGGTTCTCCTCACTTAGGTGTAACTCGATGGAATCCATTTGAGTGGAATGATGGCTCAACCTTTTGGCCCATAATATATCATCTCTGATGACCGATCTACAGCCCCTAACCTTTCTGATCCAGTGGATCGATTTATTGATTAGGGAGTTGTGGTCTTCATATTTAATGTGTGGCGGTATTTTAGGCACATTGGTCAGGAAGACACTGTTTGACGGGTAGTTGGACAATTCAAGTGTGTCACTCGGATATCACTTGTTGTTGTCCTTGGGTATATCATTTCTACCCGCTTTTCTACCCCCTGGCTCCTGAATCTTTAAGAACGATGATTTTATGGGGGGCATGTGGGAATGGACATCAGAGGGATGATGTTATGCATGGGGTTTCGAGAGACAGTAATTGTCTGGTGCGAAAGAGGGATTATTACAGGACCACTGGGATGGTCTGGAACACAATCTTTAGGTAAATCCCTGCCCAGGAGTTTTGTGACCTGATCTGCAAGGTCTAAAATTAATGATTTAAGTGAAGTAACTTCTGCCCTTAGGTCATTGATGATCCCAATCGTGTCCGTCCCTGGAGAGGATGCTCCTAGCTTGGTCCTGTTTTTATGGTTAGTGAGCTCACGCTCCGCTTGCTCCTCACGTATGATACCTGGACTAAACGGGTATGTCACCATCTCTACCTCAATCACCCTCTCCACATTGTGGTCAGTTAGGTCTTGTAAGGGAGAAAACCTATTAGTCAGAGGGATGCTAGACAAGTTATTCGAGCTATCAATGTTACCAATATCACCATTCACCACGACTGTCGGACTTCTGTCATCAATTAAGGAAGAACTGTAGATTCCTGGTTCTGCAACATCGAGGTTTGCTACAGACCACGTTGCCTTACTGAGACTGGGGGACTTGTTCCTTGCGCTCCTAGTGGCATGTTTAGTGAAGATAGAGGAAATTCGTACAGCAGGTTTATGTTTTATGCTAATGGAAGGTACAGTCTCAACTGGATAGTGTGGATTATCTGCGGGAGGTGAATTAGGATCTGGAGCTAAAATACCTTGACACTCCTCTAAAAGATCATCAATGCAGTCTAGCACGCAGTTGTTAGCTGCCGATCTACAGGCAACTTTTGTTCTACTACATTTTAAACTAGGCCCATCAGACTTCCCAGTTCCCTCACTAGTGGTAGACTTCCTTTCCCCATTCTGCCAAAAGAGAATAGAACCCAATACAGTGGGATTAGAAGCAGTTGTAGGCTTTAGACAGCCCAACAAGTACTTGTTTGCATATAGACCAAATGAATATACTGGGTGATATAGCACAGTGGGAAAGGGCCAGGAAAAGGATTAAGAAACTGTTTCGAAACTCACAGTTAATGTCTTATCAAACAAAGTTGTCCAAAAGACCAGCAACGTTCTTACAGAACCAAGAGGGATGGCCCAGCCCAGCCTTGTCCTGACGCGGACGGGCGCAGATGGGCCCGCAACGGCTTTTAAGCACCTCCTGGCGCGTGGATTCGCATTGGCGCCTCCTGGCACTGAGCAGTATGGGGGATGGAGTCCCCTGACTGGCGGTGCTGCTGGCGGAAAACAAACTGCAAGAACGGAATTCATAATCTTCACAGTTATGGTTCCATTTATAAGTTACACCAAATAATTCATTGATATTCACATCTTTTTCCTCTAATAGTCCTAGCATTACCATTAAAAATTCTTGAGCATCCTGCTGAAGATTTTTAGAAAACACTACTGATCCAGTACAGTCATCTGTAAGTTTTCTTATTCCAGTAGCAGAATGTATAATACTTCTGTCACTTCTTAATTCTTCAAGTAAACTACATAGTTATGAAGACATTCTTTTATCTACTTTTTCTTTGGTAGAATTTGTAAAATGAGGCAAATGGTACAGTCCATTTAACACTACATTTGCATAGCAGTTCACTCCAGACTTATTATCAAAGTGATAGCCTTCCATTTCCTCATTGTGCTATAGTTTTCTTTTCTTAGGTCCTTGCGGTTTTTCCTTTTGTTCATCTTTCTGTTCAGCTCTGTTAGACTGCTTTGATATTTTCCACTTTGGTCACATTATCGGTTTTTCAAACACAGGACACCGGCCTAAATGAGGATTATATTGACCTCTTAACCGATTATACTCCCTTACACAGTTCTTACTTTCTTCTCATCAAAGTCAATCTGAAATAAACCAGACAACGTTCTAATTTGCGACAAAGCTGCATATGACATTCCTTCTCTACTACCAATATTAACAAGGGCAGTATCGACACTTAAACCTTGTGAGTTGTGCATAGTTACTGCATACGCTAAAGACACTGGATACTGCTTTCGCTGTATATACAAGTCTTTCACGAGTAGGAAACGCACAACACAACTACCAATCTGCTTAACCTCAACATCATCACATTTTATGGCTAAGTATTCCACGTCATTTCTGTTAGGAGAATAAATGAATTTAATAACTTTACCCATTGCGTCATTCACTAGCCCTTCTTCAACATTTAAATTGTGACGCAAGATTACACAACAATTTTTACAGATACGTAAGTAACTTTTTCTAATCCTGCAGGTTTTGACACAGACTTTTCTAAACTATCTAGTTTTAATTGCAGTTTATCTGTTAGTAGCACTGTAATCATTTGCTGTAATTTTGATGATCTCTTCTTTTTCCAGTTGCAATAATTGTTCATTGAATTTACTACACTTCTCAAGAGTTGGCATAAAAAACAATAGACTTTTCTTCCTCAACAAATTTATACACGACTTCTGAAGTTGAAACATTACTTGGAAATAGATTTTTGATGAGACGAGTTTCTAATACTCTCTTTCTCTCTTTTGTGAGGACTCCCACTCTTATGTCCTTTAATATATCAACATAATGCACAAGTTACTTACTTGTGTAACAATATATCTGTAAGAGACATTAGTTAGTGATAGATTCCTTACCTTAGAATATCCCCAGGCGTCAGACTGGAGCCGGAAAGTTTTTCGTCAGCAATACCCCTGCACGTCGGTAGGCGTCGTCGTACTGCTCCGCGTACGTCGCTGGCGTCGTGGTCGCCGAGATGACGTCATGGGAGCTATTTAGACGCGCCCACGCGCGCTGACGTCAGTTCTGTACACAACTTTTCCGCGCCAGGAGCGCAGAGCCATGCCAGAGACCGACTACTGGTGCAATAGAACTAGGGCCCTGAAAGGGATGACCTGAACCCTAGAGAACAGTTCGCAGAACGGGGAGGATTGGCGGGCGGTAAGGAATCTCTCACTAACTAATGTCTCTTACAGATATATTGTTACACAAGTAAGTAACTTGTGCATCTGAAAGAGACACGTTAGTGATAGATTCCTTACCTTAGAATACATACCCAAGCAATACCATCCCCGGTGGTGGGTCTGCAAAGTGAAATCACACCAGAAAGTCACAGAGAACCGACCAGCCAAAGAAGCCGTCTCTCCGGACTTGACTGTCAAGGCAATAGTGCTTTGTGAAAGTATGCAACGAGGCCCAAGTGGCCGCCTGACAGATGTCTTGCAGGGGACACCGCGTCCCAATGCTGTAGTAGCTGCTGTCGCCCTGGTAGAATGGGTGCGCAGCCCAACAGGAGGTTCCTTTTAGCCAGAGAGTAACAGGCTTTAATGCACAAGACAACCCATCGTGAGATAGTCCTCTTGTGCACAGCCCGGCCTTTCTTGGTGCCCACGTAGCCAACAAAGAGCTGGTCATCCCCCGGAACTGCTGTGTGCGGTTGAGATAGAACGAAAGTGCACGTTTTGGGTCCAGACGGTGGAGCCTCTCCTCTTCTCTTGAAGGGTGCGGAGGCGGAAAGAAAGCGGGCAGAGTCACAGTTTGCCCGAGATGAAAGGCAGGGACTACTTTTGGTAGAAAGGAGGGACGTGGTCGAAGAACCACCTTGTCCGGATGAACCGCCAGGAAAGGAGGTTTACAGGAAAGAGCTTGGAGCTCACTCACCCGCCGAGCGGAATTGATGGCCACCAGGAACACAGTTTTCAAAGTTAATAACCGCAAAGGACAGTTATGAAGAGGCTCAAAGGGAGCGCACATTAAGTATGTGAGAATCAGGTTCAAGTCCCACTGAGGCATGACAAAAGGAACAGGAGGGAAAAGGTGAGTAATGCCTTTGAGAAATCTGTTAACAACAGGGGACTTGAAAAGAGAGGACTGATCAGGCAGCCTAAGAAAGGCTGAAAGAGCAGAAAGGTAGCCCTTGATAGTGCCCAGAGCAGAGCCCTGCTGGGCCAAAGAGAGAAGGAACAAGAGGACGTCAGAAAGAGGGGCAGCAAGAGGATCTACAGCTTTTGCTGCACACCATGCCACAAATTTGTTCCACCGACAGGCGTATACCGTTTTAGTGGAGGGACGCCTGGCTGCCAGAATCACATTACAGACTTCAGGAGGCAAGTCAAATGGAATCAGCTGTCGCCGCTCAATCTCCACGCAAGGAGGTGGAGGCTGGACAGGTTCGGGTGGAGGACCGTCCCCTGGTGCTGTGACAGGAGATCCTCCCGAAGAGGCAGCTGGATCGGGGGATCCACGCTCATACTGAGTAGCTCGGGATACCAAACTCTTCGAGCCCAGTCCGGCGCCACAAGAATGACTTGGGCCCGGTCGCGTCTGATCTTCTTCAGCACTCTGGGTAGAAGTGGTATAGGCGGAAAGGCGTACAATAGACCGGAACTCCACTCACGACGAAAAGCGTCGCCAAGCGAGTGCCGCCTTGGAAACTCCAACGCACAGAACTGCTGACATTGCGCGTTTTCTTCAGTGGCGAATAGATCTAACCAAGGCTCTCCCCACTGTTGAAAGAGACCTTGTGCCACCTCTGAGTGAAGACGCCATTCGTGATCCAACATGCACCTGCGGCTGAGTTCGTCCGCCCTGGCGTTTAGGGTACCTGCCAGGTGTTGAACCACCAAGGAAATGCCTTGACGTTCCAGCCACGTCCAGAGACGTAGAGCCTCCTGACAAAGGGTCCACGACCCCACCCCACCCTGCTTGTTGCAGTACCACATGGCGGTGGTGTTGTCCGTGAACACCTGCACTACTCTCCCCTTGACAGAAGGAAGGAATGCTTTCAGTGCAAGTAGGATCGCCCTGAGCTCCAAAAGGTTTATATGGAGCTTAGACTCCGCGGGAGACCAGATCTCCGCCTCTCCCATGTGGCCGCCCCATCCCAGGAGGGACGTGTCCGTCACCACTGTGTGCTCCGGTTGGGGAAGGGAGAGGGATCTGCCGCTGACCCAACGCTGGTCCGTGAGCCACCACTGCAAGTCCTGTGCAGTGCCCTCCGAGATGTGGATGTAATCGGACAGATTTCCCTGATGCTGCGTCCACTGGAACTTCAGGTCCCACTGCAGAGCCCGCATATGCCATATGGCATGATTGATCAGCAGGATGCAGGAGGCCATGAGGCCCAGTAGCCTCAGGGTCTTCCTGACCGACACCCAGGACCAGGGCCGAAAGATCGGAATCATAGCCCGAATGTCCCGGACTCGCTGTTCGGGAGGATAAACCCGAAACTGCGCCGTGTCCAAAACCGCTCCGATGAAGAGGAGCTTTTGAGAGGGAATCAGGTGTGACTTCGGCACATTGATGGAAAACGCCAGCAAATGCAGGAGGTCGGCCGTAGTCTGGAGGTGGGAGTCGACTGCCTGGGGCGATCCTGCCTTCAACAGCCAGTCGTCGAGATAGGGGAAGACTGAAACCCCCGATCTGCGCAGATGAGCTGCGACCACCGCCATCACTTTTGTGAACACCCGAGGGGCGCTGGTAAGGCCGAAAGGGAGCACGGTGAACTGAAAGTGCTCGTGGCCTACCGTGAACCGTAGGTAATGCCGGTGGGCAGGCAGGATGGGAATATGAAAATAAGCATCCTGCAAGTCCAACGCTACCAGCCAGTCTTGCGGGTCTAGGGCAGACAAGACCTGAGCAAGCGTGAGCATCTTGAACTTCTCCTTCCGGAGGAAGCGATTGACGTTCCGGAGGTCTAAGATAGGACGCAGACCTTTGTCCTTCTTCGGAACCACAAAGTAGTAGGAGTAACAACCACGACCTACTTCTGGCGTAGGAACGCGCTCGATGGCCCCCTTGGCTAAGAGGGCCGCGACTTCCTGCTGGAGAAGTGCCAAGTGATCCCCCGACATGCAGTGGCACTGAAGTGGCATGGCTGGAGGGGTAGACTCGAAGGGGAGGGAGTAGCACCTTCGGACTATCTGCAGAACCCACCTGTCTGAAGTAATGGTGCGCCAGTGGGGGAGGTGATGGCGAATCCTGCCACCCACTGGCATCTGGTGGGCCTGAAAGACCGGACTAGGAAGGTTTGGAGGCAGCGGCGGCGGGGGCGGCGGTGGACTGACCCACCCACTGGCCCCGTGACCCTCCACGGCCGGCCCCCCGACCTCAGCCACGCTGAGACTGCTGCTGTGCAGGCCGGCGGCTCTGAAAGGAACGCGTTTGGACGCCTCGACCCTGCCCTCGAAAGGAGCGAAAAGCAGACCCCGTGGGAGTGCGTGTGGTGGCGAGACCTAAGGACTGGGCCGTAGCCCGAGAGTCCTTAAAGCGTTCCAGTGCACTATCCGCCTTGTCACCAAACAGGCGTGTGCCATCAAAAGGCATGTCCAACAGGGTGTTTTGGACATCCCCGGAGAAGCCAGTGGTTCTGAGCCAAGCGTAACGACGGAGCACCACCGTTGTGGAAAGCGCCCTGCCGAGGGAATCTGCTGTGTCAAGTCCACAACGGATGGTGAATTTTACAGCATCTCTCCCCTCTGTAACAGCCTGGGAGAGCACCGCCCGAGCCTCCACCGGGCACTGAGGAAGCACCTGTGCCACGGTGTCCCATACGGAATGTGAATAGCGGCCCAACAGGCACGCTGTATTCACCGCCCGCAACCCTGAACTGGCAGAAGTGAAGATCTTTTTTCCAAACTGCTCCAGTTTCTTAGATTCCTTGTCCGGGGGAGCAGAAGGGAATGCGCTCAGAGAGGCAGAGGCCTGGACAACCAGACTCTCAGGTGTTGGGTGTTGGGTGTTGGTGAGGAAGCTGGGGTCGCCCGGTGCCGGGCGATGACGGCGTGCCACCCCCTTATCCACAGGAACCCCTGTGTTAGGCTTGCCCCAGGTGCTCAATAGGACATCAGTGAGTGCCTCATTGAAGGGCAGCAGCGGCTCCGCAGAGGAGGACGCTGGCTGCAGCACCTCAGTCAGAAGATTCGTTCTGATAGGCACAGAAGGGAGCTCAAGGTTAAGAGCCTGAGCCACCCTACGCAGCACCACTGAAAAAGCCCCCACCTCCTCCGTAGCCACGGAAGAAGGGGACAGTGTGCCAGGGTGTGGAGAGAAATCCAGACCTATAGGACCCTCCAGGTCTTCTTCCCATTCAGGCTCGTTCTTGCATTGAGCTGCAAGAGGGTCCTCAGACCCCTCCCAGTACTCTCCTTCAGCTACCGGTGTTGGAAGAGGCCGGTAAGGACGAGGTGCCTGGGGAAATGGGAGAAACTCTGTACCAAGAATTGGAATCGGGGGGTAAGAGACCAAATCTGGTTCGGCGCCGTACGGCGTCAGTTGCAGCGCCGCGCCTGGCGTCGAGGCCGGCGCCGGAGGCGGCGCCGAGGCCGGATCCAGCGCCGACGCCGAGGCCAGATCCAGCACCGGCGTTGAGGCCGGAGCCGGCGGCGCCGCAGGGTACTTTGCCGGCGTAGCCGAGACCAAAGGCGGCGGCACGGGGGCAGACCCACCCAACGGGTCCACGGGGCCCGAAGGCGCTCCGGAGGGACCCAATGGGCCAAACAAACGGCCCCTGGCCGACAGGAAGGCCTGTATCTCATCCGATGTCGCGTGTGGGCCCGGAAAGGACGGGTAGGCCGCAGGCAACAACGGGGGCTCCAGCGGAGCCGCGGGGGAGTGACCCCCCGCTCCCTCTACCACGTCCTGGGACCGGTGAGGGGTAGAAGACAAAACGACGTCGCTTCTTTGATTTTTTATGGCGCCGTGACTTACCTGTCCCTGAGTCCGACGAGCAAAGGTAACGGCTCCGCGACCGGTCTCTCGACCTCCCACGGGAGCGGGACCTTGATCGACGCGGAACCGACTGTCGGACCTCCAACAACTTTCGGGAACGCTCCCGCAAAGCTTTTGGCACCATGGCCCGACAATCGGGGCACGCCTCGGGGTCATGGGCGTGCCCCAAGCAGAAGAGACACATATCGTGTGGGTCCGCTACCGACATGTTGCGATGGCAGGCCCCACAGGATTTAAACCCGGGCATCCCTACTGCACCAGAGTCGATTACTCGACAAACAATTACCAAGTTAAAACTTTTAACTAGGGGTACTGCTCTCTCTCGGATCTGCGCTGCTGGCGCGGAAAAAGAAAGAACTGACGTCAGCGCGTGTGGGCGCGTCTAAATAGCTCCCATGACGTCATCTCGCCGACCATGACGCCAGCGATGTACGCGGAGCAGTACGACGACGCCTACCGACGCGCAGGGGTATTGCTGACGAAAAACTTTCCGGATCCAGTCTGACACCTGGGGATATTCTAAGGTAAGGAATCTATCACTAACGTGTCTCTTTCAGATACATATCTGATGCTTGTCGCATATTTTGGATTAACTCTTTGTATTGAAAGTTTTCCCAAATGTTTACATTTCCAATACTTCCTAGTGAATTCCTTGTTGTATCATTATGTTGTGGTTTCTTGAATACAGGTTGTCATTTTACTGGAGTTCATTGAAGCAGGTCTCCAAAGACAATTAAGTGTTTTCCTCCAAAAAGCACGTTGTAGTCAGTTTTTAATATTTGTTGCATTCTTAAATTAATAAAAGTTAGCATTAGGTTAGACACCATGCTGACTTCATCAATAAATAGTAGCTTTAATTTCTTTAATACTCTTGCCACTTCATGACAAGCATCACCAGATAATTTGTTGTATTTTAATTTGTTGTCATATTCAACAGGCAGCATTAATAATCGTTGAAGGGTAACTCCTTTAATATTATGTGCAGCTACGCCTGTTGGTGCAGTAACTACACAAGACAAATTGGAATCTATTGTTCTCTGTAGATAACTTGTCAGTACTTTAATCGAGAAACCTTTTCCAGTTCCAGCTTGACCACTTATGTACAATAGAACTGGTTTGTATGTAGAACATGCACACTTTTTTTCATGCAGAAATCCATGTTCTATTTTACCTTTCACGTCTTCAAAAGTTTCTTTATGATCTGTATTCAATTGCTGAATTAGTTGTTCTAGATCCACAGTTACCTGTCTCACTTGCTGAATTGCATTCTCCACCTCATTCATAGCTATTGCAGCTTTATTTTGAATGATTGGCTGTCCAAGAGGATCTTGACTTCCAGGTGCTGAACATTGGCTGCTCTGAGAGCTCTCTCTTTCTATCGCAGCAGCAATGTTTCTTCTGGTTCAATCTCTCAACATTTGAAAATACACCAGAAACACCAAACACTCAATGTTATCTTTCACAGCATTGAATGAGTCTTCATAACAGTCAAATTCTCCAAGTAGCTCGCTTTCAGTTTGCCATGGCTTAAACAACTGCAACAAGGCTAAAAAGAAAACTCACTTTTGTCTGGAGTTTGGAAACTTAGCTTTCGATAGTTGATAAAATTTCCTCTGTTATGTCTGACCAAACATCCGTTACATCCAACTACAGCACATCTTCCTTCTTCTATGTTTTCATTGACATTTTTTCTGAATGCATAATGTTAAAGTATTTCATAGAGACACATCTTTTCCAGATGAGGACTTCTTCTTGTATAGTACGTATCCAGTATGTTACTCTTCAGAATATCTATACTATGTGGCTCAAATTCTGCAAGATATTGGATTTCAGGAAAAGATTTCAGTACACTGTTACAAGTATTAGCAAGGCCTAAAGTCACCCATAGAACCAATCTAGATATAGAAAACGAACTAGCTGAGCTTAACCGGTCTACGCATTCATAACAGCCTATCTCTCTGTGAGAAAGCATTTTCAAACTAAAACTGCACAATTTATTTGTAAGACTGTTTTCTGCTGAAATCTCCACCCACATCTCCTTCATCTCAGTGTTCTCTGACTTTGTTAATCTAGGCATAATGTACCGAGCAACAGCAATTAAGTTCTTCCGAATCACAGGGTTGTAGTCGTTAATGTACTTGGAAGCCTCTATTCTTCTTAGGTTGTAATTATTTTTCAGTAATTTCCTTGCAAGTGTATGTTTGACTGCAGATAAGAAACTGTTGACTCTTCCTTGTAAGATGACAGGTCGTGGGAATCCAAAAACAACATCTTGTATAAAATGTCCCTTTTGCTCCGTATTTTCGCTGACAGTATTTTCCGTATCTATGATTTTGGAATCGTTGAACTTGTTGTCTTAATAATTTGTCACCACCCTCCTTTGGGATAGATCCAGTTACATACTGCTCAATAAAGGACAGCACAGATTCATCACTGTCTGTTCTAAACTTTGGGGCATCTTTTACCCACAACTGCATGTGATTTTGGGGAGCACCTCTGGCTTGGTACTCCTTGCGCCAAAAGAAATTAGTCACCTCACCAAGAGGAGGTTTTGTTTTATTCAAGATAAAAGGCATCATTGCTTGAAATCTGTGATTAAAATATCTGCAAACATTTGCAGGATCTAGTGAGCACATGTCTCCTAGCGTCTTCAGATGAATGTCTTTTATATTTGAATTTGCCTCCTGTAAGAATTCTAGCAGGTCATCCCATGCATAATCAGCACAACTGACCATCAGAAACCAAGTAGGCGCTCCAAGGTTCCTCAACTTGCACCTGAGTTCCCCATGACGCTGATACCACTATTCATTAGTCCCACGTTGACATGCCATTAGGTTTATTAAATTGTATTCCAAGTGATCACTCTTTTCTTGAACTTTCTCCAGAAATTCTCTTGCTGATATATTCTGCAAATGAACTCCTGTTTTTAAAATGTGATTCACAGCATATGAAAGGCTAGACAAGTCACTCTCAAATAGTAGGTGAAATATATATGGTATACACTGATGAAATCGAGTATCTTCTGACTAAAGTCTAGTAGATCTATATTCAGCTGCAGATATTTGTAGAGGCCGCTCTTCATACCTGCCACCTACTCCAGTAGGAAAAAGATGTGGGAAACACCGAGCTTCTAAACTTTTCTCCCACATACTTAATGGAGCTCCTTTCACCTCCTTCATTTGAAACAGATCAATGGCATTTCCAATAACCTCTTTAGAATACAAAGGGTGGATACTATAATGTTCATAAATTTCTTCTGTTCTGGACTGATCTACCTTCTCAGTCTGACCTGCTGATGTTAATGTCTGATTCTCTATATGTGTGATATCTTGCAGGCTTTCTACATTTCTATAGTAAACATTATTTTTTACCAGATATAAAGTTGGTTTTTTAACTTTGGTAACATCTACTAGCACCTGCTATATCTTTTTGTTCTTAGTAGGCACACTATTTAAAAGCATTACAAGTACTTCTTCTAAATCTCTATCTACCCCTACAGTTTCAATATTTTTCTTGAAATCTAATGGCAAATGCACTACTCTACCTTTTAGACCTTTCTGAAGCTCTGTTGGCGTAACATTCCTGTCTTTGGCTCCATACAGACTATAGCTTGAAATGGATGTATACTTTGAATAAGAATGGACTCAAAAATATTTAAACCTTTTAGTGCTTCTGGAACAGAAACCAGTTCTAACATATACAAACATACTCTGGTTTTTCAGAGTACACTGTTAAATTTTGTAATCTCTTCTTCAAAGCTATCAATTGTAACACCTGTGTCCTGTTATGCAATTCCTCCTATTAACAACTTTTCATTCTCCCTAGAGTCCTGCTCAGTCCCCCCAAAAACTGCACATCATCACAAACCTTTTGTACGTCTGCCACAGTATCATGCAAAAGTGCTTTATTCATTTCTCCTAAACATAAAGCAGGAGTTTTCACATAGTACAGCCTCCTAACAGCCATAAAGTTTGCATTGTTGCGTGGTGTACAGCTAACATCCTGAAATGATGAAAGGTGCTTTGGCCCACTTTCTTTGATAAGCAAGGTAGTGAGTGTCCCTCCAAATGTGTATGCTTTCTAACCTTGCAAGGATCCAATACTTGTAAAGTACTTATTTTGGGTTTTAAACTTCGCCTTGGAAAGATACGTAGGAATTTCCTTAATATGTCAATGGATTGCTGTTGAATACTAAAAACACTACTACAATTCCATTTGTATACAGGCACCTGACTACGCCTAGCCTTGTACCTCTTCTGCAATAACCTGTTCTACATTTCTAGGTACCATCACCTCTTTCGCTATAGGAGTGCCATTCTTCATTTCATAACATTGTCATCTTTCATCAATAGCATGAACGAATTTGTTATCCTGGGGATAGCTTTCTTCATTAAAGAAAGGCTCGGTACTAGAAGTATGTATCCATTCTCCACTAAAAACTATAAAAAAGTTACTTCTATTCACTTATCTATTTTTCTGGTTTTGTCTCCTCATTCACAACACCATTTTATCAAGAGTCTTCATTCTATTTATAATGAAAATGAAAAGCTTCCTCTTCAAAGCAAAGGCCTTATCAACAACTCTGCACATTAATCTGTATCACAGCATATAGCTCACTAATTCTTCTGAGTACATACAAACAGTGTGTGACAGGATACATATATAATTCGCCAGATGGTTCTAAAAGAGTACATATTCTTCACTAAAACTTGTAAATACATGTGTTTGTGGTTGAGTACAACAATGCTCTCTGTATGATTGGATATGTGCATAGATAGTGCCTAGGTGATTCCCGCAGAATATAGGTAGTGCCTGGATGATTCCCTGAGTATGTAGGAACTACATCAGTGGTTCTATATCTCCATAGTTAGTGCCTGTATGTTCGCATGACTATATTGCTACTACCTGGGTGTTTGGATGAGTGCATGAGTACTGCCTGAATGATTAGATAAGTGCATAACTAATGCCTCAATGATTCAATGCATGCATAGATAGTGGTTGGATGATTAAATGAGTGCTACTTTAGTCCCTGGGTGATAGCAGGACTACATGCGCAGTATATATGTGATTTATTCAGTGCATGCATAGTGCGCACATGATTGTTTAAGTGCATACATAGCACCTGGCACTTTGCATGAGTGCTTGAGTAGTGTTTCAGTGATTGAATGAGTACATGACTGATGCTCATGTGTTTTTGGTTAATTGACCAGGTAGTGCCTGTGTGATTTCATTAGTACATGCATATTGCCTGGATAATTGAATGACTTCAGCAGTAGGGCATGGCTGATTACATGAGTGCATGACTAATGGCTGAGTAATTGTATAAGTACATTGTTAAAGCTTGAGTGATTGGATAAAAGCAATTGTACTGCTGTGGTGATTATATATCAGTGCAAGAGTATTGCCTCAGTAATTGGATGAGAGCATAGATACTGGATGGGTGATAGGTTCACTGCAATGGTATTTCCTGCGTAATTGGATGAGTGCATGACTAGTACCTGAGTGTTTTGATGAGTGCATGGGTTGTGCCTCAGTATTTGGATGAGTGCATGGGTTACAAGTGAATGTTTGGTTGAGTGCATAGGATGTGAATGAGTGTTTGAATAACTGCATAGGTACAGCTTTGGTGACTGTATATGTTAATGGTTAGTGCCTGGGTGATTGGATGAATGCATGGGTGCTGCCTGCGTAGTTCAATGAGTACATAAAGAGTGCATGTGTAGCGCCTGGGTGATGGAATAAGTGTGTACATATGTGTGAGTGATTTGATAACTGCCTGAGTAGTGGCTGATTGATTTGATGAGTGCCTGAGTAGTGCTTGGGTGACTGCAAACTATCTCCATTGCTGTTAGATACATAACAATTGTGACTATATCTTTTTAACTCCTTCTGTCAGTATCAAACTATCTGTTTTCGTGTATCTATCCTTTTCTAATGACCTATGTGCCAGAAAAGTCTAGATATTATACTTCATATATAATTGGATACATGCCTCTCTACAAGCATACATTGCTCTGTTACTCAGCTTGCAAATGCATCAGTAAGTTTCTAAAACTGAAAACAACAAATCTCACTTTTGCAAAGCACAAAATCCTTTTCTTAATGGCATACCTACAACATTTCCCAAATTTTTCTTGTGTGTTTAAAACATATATTCAACATTCTCTAAGAAAAGTTACACACCAAATGAAGGTAGCAGAAGAACTCTCAACAAACATTCTGTACTATAAAATCTCCTCAATTTTAAAGAGTGCATGTTTAAAAAAATACACCACCCTCACCACATACATGCAATTTTAATTAGCCTTAAAGAACATAGATCACCATGTAAACATAGATGTGATTCCAAAAATATATAGTTCTCTGCATCTTTAAATAAACTGAAGAGTCCCACCGTACATATAACTATCTGCAACCACAAAAAAGCACATCTTCTAAGCATATGTAAATCACTTATGTAAGTAAAAAAACACATTGAGAAACACTTCTTAATACATACCTAACAAATATTACTACTTTATAATACATATACATGCGCAGAACATTTTCTTATGTTTTACTTATGACTACACTACTCCTGTTTAATAATGTGACTAAAAGTACTACAACTCTCAGAATGCAAATAACATAGATGTATCTATTCTGCACATGATGCTTAGACATTTAAAACATTCTTAGTCTTAAATACATTCCTCATTACAACTTTGAACAATACAATACTGTTATTTTTCTGTAAACTACACAATGGAATAAAGGCTCTGTTTCAGGACATTTGATAGTGTTAATTCATTTTTCTCTTACTTTCCAAAACATTTCATACCAACATCTTAAACAGATACCCTCTGATAGATGCAGTTCATCTCGTATATTTTTTCATATCACTCTGATTCTCTTTTTTTATCAAACTCCCATATATATCACAAGTCTCATACAAAGCAACAATAAAATTGCAACCTCTTCAACTCTCCAATCTATAATCAATCAAAAGGCAGAAAATGAAATCATGTCTTTCATTTTAGAATACCCTATCTGCACATGTGAATGGTTAGTATCTGTTAAACCTTCCCTCTTTTTCAAAAAGAGATTCTTGCCATATGTATGATCGCGAAGTATTTGCAATCATCGTGGAGTATTCATAAAAAAAAGGGAGTCCAAACATATATTTACCTTTAGTTTTTTTTAATTTAAATACTGCAGAACAGTTTACTACATAGTCCTGAATTGGAAATTAAAATGTATAAGTAGTTATATGTTGTCATAACTCCTGTACTTTAAAAAAATTCTACCTCTATATCACCCTTTCCCCCCACTACACTCTTAGCTGACTGTGTGTAGCAACCTACTGGAATCAGTAGGTCACAAGTTCAAAGCACATTCTAGAAGCATCATGCTACTTCCAAATGAGGTGCAGCAGGTGTAGTTTTCTGAACAGATACAGAAGCATATCCATGTCTGTATTACATTCCTTTTTTAAACAGCCAATAATAGGAATTCTTACTAATGCATCCAATACTACCTAATTTTATTCACTTACTTACTGACAGCATCCAATGAAATATATCTTTAAAAAAAAAAAAGAAAACACCACTATTGTACCTGCTTTTCATTTGGCACACTACCTCAATCAGCTCCAGCCTTCTCCTAACTGCTATTGCTCCTTCACTTGAAAATGCTTAGAGTGTGGATTGTTGGCCACACCTATGTCTATTGGGCTAAAAAGGCTGCAAAAAAGAGAGGTATTGACAGGGACTTGGGTTTGCCAAATGTGGAGATTAGTTGGTTTGGCCAGAGAGGATTTAAAGTTTCATCAGTTGCTGGCTTTGGCTAAAACCATTGTGAATTGCCAAGCTCCTACCCTCATGATTGTGCACTATGGTGGCAATGGCCTAGGCACATTGACTGGAGTAGGGCTGGAAATCCTAATGAAAGATACCTTTGCAGGACTGATGTCGCTTTTCCCTCACACTGTCTTGGTATACTCTAATATATGCCAAAGACAGAAATGGAAATGGTCAAATCAATTCTGTCCTCAGATTCACAAAGCCAGGACGCATGTTAATAAAACAGTTTCTGCATTCCTCAGAGAACATCGCATGGGCTTTATCTATAACAACAATCTGCGTTTTGACATGCATGGAATTCATAGAAATGATCAAGGGCACTTCAGAGATGAAGACAACAGGGTGTTTCTAAGTAACCTGAAACTCTGCATCCGATCTTATGTGTAGCTGTCATATACACACAATCAGCAGAAAAGATATTGTCAGAGCCACCCTAGTAACCGAAATATTGCCCATTTTCTTTATAAAAAAATTTTTTTTAGTTTTTGGAATCATCTGAATACTTCGTGAAATCGCAAAACAAAAGCAGAAATTGAACCACCACCAGTACATCCGAAAAGATTAACTAAAAAAATCCATTCCAAACATTACGCTACACATATTGCTATAAACATGCTTCTTTGAAAAAATGTTTAAACTCATGTTTTTGTACTAAATTTCTTTTAAATCCTTCGTTAAGACCTATTTTCCATTTGCGCGGTTATTCGGGGAGTCGCAACGACACTGTTAACTGCGACGATTGCGCCTTTTCCGTAAAGTAAATAACACATATATGCACACATATTACAGTATTTTACACACTAGGGGTCTATTACTGTACACTTCAAACTCATGTTTTTCTAGTGTATTTCTAGAACAACCATCTCTAAAACCTATTTTCCGTTTTTGTGTGAGGCTGGAGATCACTATTTTTATTTAGAGTGTCTTCTATAAAGCGCGCACATGATCCTGGAGTATCAGAGGGCTGTACATAGGGTTGAATGAGCAAGATGATAGGTACAGAAAGGTACATCAAAAGTAAAGAGCCACAATAGGCTGTTGCAACAGATATCACATTAAACGACCTCAGTCCATTAATATTCCATTAGTCTGCATTGATCTAGCAACTTCCTGGTGGGTATTTGCTGCTTCTCTGAAACTATTCAGATCCAGGTACCCAGAGGAGCAAAGTTTTGGAGGGTTCTCCTGTAAACGACGTGTTTCTGACCAATCTAGAAATTGCTGCCATTGTGACGTCCCTTGCGCCCTGGCTCTCTGAAAGTCTATGCAAGGAATCCATTCATTAGGATCTTTTTCACCTCTTTTTTGAAAAAGTGGGTCGATGGGTTTAAATGCACCTTGGGTGGTAAGGAGTTCCAGATCCTTTGCACCCCCAGCCCCCCCCACCCGGTGAAGGTTCATGTGTAAGTTCTTTGCTCTCGGAATCTAGGAGGTTCAAGCCTGAGAGAGTTAGCACTTCTTAGGTAGCGGCTGCCACCATAGATTCAAATCTTTTCTGCCAGGTAACATGGTTCATTAAAATGTAATGCTTTGTGTGTGAGGCAGGCAATTTTCAGTTGAGTTCTTGACTCGTGGGGAAGCCAGTCTAGATACCTAAGCGATGGGGTGTTATGGTCAAAACGTCTAGTTCCTGTCACCAGTCTCGCTGCAGCATTAAGAGTCATTTTGAGTGGAGCTGTTCTACCTTTGGGTAGACCTGACAGGGTTGCCGAGCCTTATTCTAGTCTGGAGACCACAAGTGCTTGTACTGCTGGTTTGAAGTCTGAAGGTGGTAGAAATAGTTTCAATTTCTTCAGTATTCTGAGTTGGAACCCCACACTGCGTGTGGTAGCACTGATGTGAGCTCTCATGTTTAGACTCTTGTCCAGTGTTATTCCAAGGGATTTCGTGGAGTACATGATGGTAGGTTTGCAATTGAGTATGTCTAGATGCTTGAGCCAATCTTGGTTGAGAGAGGAGCTATTTTGCGGGGCGAAAAGAAGGAATTCAGTTTTCCGAGAGTTCTGCTTGAGGTTGTTTTGAGAGAGCCAGGACTTGGTTTTGACTAGATTGTTATTTAGTTGAATGACATCGTCTAGGGAGGATATCTTTAAGTATAGTTGTGTGTCGTCTGCGTACATGTGGTATGCATTGTTTGATTGATTGAGGATTTCAGTTAGTATTTCCATATATAAGTTAAAGAGTGTGGGGGAGATGGTCGACCCTTGGGGGACTCTGCACCTCACTGGTGAGGAGTCAGAGAATGAGTTGCCAAGTTTGATGCGTTGTGAGCGATTCTGTAGGAAGGAAGCGAACCAAGAAAGCACTTTCCCAGATAATCCCAATCCGTTTTCTAGTACTTTTAGTAGGGTGTTGTGGTTGACCGTATCAAACGCCGATGAGAGGTCTAGGAGGATGAGTAGGCACAAGTCGTTGTTCTCTAGTATCTTAAGGGTGTCGTCCATTATGTGCACAATGGCTGATTCCGTGCTGTGACTTGTTCTAGATCCTGATTGAAATTTGTTGAGTAGGTTGAATTGGTCAATGTGCCGGCTCAGTTGGTTGTGCACACATTTTTCCAGCAATTGTGTTAGGAAGGGGATATTTGACACCGGACGAAAGTTGCTCAGGATTGTAGGGTCTGCACCCACTTTTTTCAAGAGGGGTGTCACTTTACCAGTCTTCAGGCATTCTGGGATCCTACCTAGTTTTAGCGATGAGTTTACAATCTCCATTAGTATAGGTGAGGAGAGGTGACTTAGTTCCTTTAACTTTGTGGAGGGGATGGGGTCATTGAAATGTGAAGTTGGTTTCATAGATAGTAAGACCTTGTGGACTTCTTTCGCTGTTAGCGTTTTGAACTCGCTCCAGGTAGCTTGCTTTTTGGTCTTGGAAGGGTGGTTCATCAATGGCTCCATCACCTGGCATGTAGGGTCATCGACGGGATGGCGATCATTGACTATAATGTCTTGTGAACTATGACTGCCAGTTGCAATTTCCTTTTCGATTTCTAAGATCTTTTCATTGAAAAAATGAAGAAAAAGCTTCACATTTTTTCACTGTGTTATTACTGAGCCTGGTTACATTGTTCACCCCCGTTTGTTGGGCGATTCCTTGCATTGTCTACTCGAGTTCTGAAGTACGATGCTTTGGCTTCCCAGATGCGTTGTTTTGTAGCTGTTTCATCGTTCCCGTAGTTTCTTTAGAAGTAATGTTGCGGGTTCCTGTCTCCATCTTTGCTCCGCCTGTCTAAGACTTCTCTTTTCCTCATTGAGTGTACCAAGGTTGGGAAGGTTTGATTATTTTTTCTTGAGTCTCAGAGGAGCTACTGCCTCCATTATATTTGACACTGTTTGGTTGTAGTGTTCGGTTAATTCGAACACATTCTGTTTTGTTGCTGGAGGGGTGAGGGTTTTTACACAATTGTGTCAGTTTCACCTTATCTATGTTTTTAGTGTCTCTGACCCAGTATTTTTGTTTGGTTATTTGCCCTTTGGTGGTCTGTGTGTGTGTAATTAGGTGGAATAATATTGAATAATGATCAGACCAGTCGATGGGTGTTATTGTGTCTATTGACAATGCCCCTTCTCTTGATATGATTAGGTCGAGCGTTGAGCCTTTGTTGTGTGTTGGGCTTGTGCAAGATTGGGTCAAGTTTTGATCATCTAGGAATTGTTTAAGGGTGGAGACCTGTGTATCGTCCTCATCATTTCAGTGAAGGTTAAAGTCACCAAGAAAAATTGCATTGGGGTGTAGCATGGAATGTATTGTGATTGTTTCCATTATCTGTTCAATGAACAGCTGTTTGTCTCCTGGAGGGTGATACAAGAGGTGTACTTTGGCTAGTGATTTCTCTGTTGCATAGATTTCTGCATCCATGTACTCACTGGATGTGAGATTGTCTACAGGGAAGGGTTTGACTTGAAGGGAGTTCTCATGAATGATTGCAATCCCGCCTCCCGGTTGATGCTGTCGGTTAAGGTGTTGGATGGTGTAGTTTGGAGGAATGAGTAAATCCAGCATGGGTGCAGACCATTGATTTAGCCAGGTTTCTGTCAGGAAAAGAATATCCAATTCATGGTGAAGAATGGTTTTGGCAATGTCTTTGGCATGTTTGATCGCTGATCTGCAGTTTAGTAATATGCATTTAGTGGTCGGATTTGAGAGGGACGAGGGATTGGGATTTAGTTCCCTTGGGATTTCAATTAGGTTCCTGTGGTTTATGTTCTGTTTTTTCCCTGAGGATTTTGCCTTTCTTTGAAATCCATGGTCTGTATGCTGAAGACTTGTGTGTTGAATAATGGTGAGTGGTCGTTGTAGTATAGAAGCACAAAGACGCCATCCGTAACCACCACCACCTCATCAGGTCCGCCAAGAGAATCTCCTTCAAAGACCGCCTCGACAACAACGCACACAACAGCAAGGAGTTCTTCAACATCGTGAAGGAACTCTCCAACCCCAGCTCCAACACCAACGACATCCCGCCGTCGCAAGCCCTGTGCGATTCCCTCGCCATCTTCTTCCACCGCAAGATCGCCGACATCCACGACAGCTTCAACACCCAGACAGCCCCTACTAAGATAGATACACCAGACCCGCCGCACACCATCGACCATGACCCCTTTCCAGCCTGGGCCAGCGTGAACATCGATGACACCATCAAGACCATGAGCACAATACACTCCGGCTCTCCGTCAGACCCTTTCCCGCACCACATCTTCAACAAAGCCAGCAGCTCCATCGCACCCCACCTGTTCAACGTTATCAATCTCTCCTTCGAGACCGCGACCTTCCCAGAGAGCTGGAAACACGCAGAGATCAACGCCCTACTCAAAAACCCAAGGCGGACCCGAGAGACCTCAAGAACTTCCGGCCCATCTCCCTGCTTCCGTTCCCAGCCAAGGTCATCGAGAAGATCGTCAACAAACAGCTAACCCGATACCTCGAAGAAAACAGCATCCTGGATCCATCCCAATCAGGGTTCCGCAGCAACCACAGCACTGAGACTGCCCTCATCGCCGCCACCGATGACATCAGGACCCTGCTGGACAACGGTGAGACCGCAGCCCTCATCCTGCTGGACCTCTCCGCCGCCTTCGACACTGTCTGCCACCGCACTCTACGCGCACGCCTCCACGACGCAGGGATCCGAGACAAGGCCCTGGAATGGACCACCTCCTTCCTCGACGGCAGAACCCAGAGAGTCCACCTCCCACCTTTCCGATCCGAAGCCTCCAAGATCATCTGCGGCGTACCCCAGGGATCTTCCCTCAGCCCAACACTGTTCAAAATCTACATGGCCCCGCTCGCACGAATCGCCAGACAGCACGACCTCAACATTATCTCCTACGCCGACGACACTCAACTGTTCCTCTCCCTCACCAAGGACCCCCTCGCCGCCAAATCCAATCTCCATGAAGGAATGAAGGCCGTCGCCGATTGGATGAAGATCAGCCGACTAAAGCTGAACACGGACAAGACAGAGGTCCTCATCCTCGGCTCCAACCCCTCAGCCTGGGACGACTCCTGGTGGCCAACGACGCTGGGAGCAGCCCCGACACCCACCGACCACGCACGCAACCTGGGAATCATCCTCGACTCAACGCTCTCCATGGCCAAGCAAGTCAACGCAGTCTCCTCCTCCTGCTTCAACACCCTCTGCATGCTTCGCAAGATCTACAGGTGGATCCCGACAGATACAAGAAGAACAGTCACCCAGGCCCTCGTCAGTAGCAGACTTGACTATGGGAACGCCCTCTACGCGGGAGCCCCGGCCAAGCTCATCAAGCGACTGCAATGCATACAAAACGCCTCCGCACGCCTGATCCTCGACGTACCACGCCACAGCCACATCACCCCCACCTGAGGAACCTGCACTGGCTCCCCGTCGACAGGAGAATCTCCTTCAAACTCCTCATCCACGCACACAAGGCACTCCACAAGACTGGCCCAGCCTACCTCAACAGACGACTCTTCTTCTACGTCCCCAACCACCAGCTCCGCTCCGCCGACCTCTCCTCGCCACCGTCCCTCGCATTCGAAGAACAACCACCGGCAGCAGATCCTTCTCACACCTCGCCGCCAAGACCTGGAACACCCTTCCACTAAGCCTACGACAGACCCAAGACCTGCTGACCTTCAGGAGGCTACTCAAGACCTGGCTGTTCGACCAGTAGCAGCACCCCCCTTTTTTCTCCCCAGTGCCTTGAGACCCTCGCGGGTAAGTAGTGCGCTCTACAAATTCTGTGATTGATTGATTGATTGATTTATTGATTGATTGATTCGTGGGTGATTGCCGTATTTTACTATCAAGATTAATAAAAGGACATTATTTGGATATATTTGGAGGACATTGACTCGGTTCTTGGTGCACCTTCCTATTTGTATAAAGAATATGCTTCTGGTTTCCAGTAGAGCTTAACTGCGGCAAGCTCTGGAAGTGGCTGCACAGGACACTTATTATTTATGAAAACTGGGGATTTGATGTGCTGAACCTGTGGTCAGCCGTTGCTGGTGCTTTCTGGTTTTTACAAAGTTGGGTGCCATAGTGAGAGGTTGTTAGCAATTGTGGTTACTGTGTCTTGTATGCGTGTCTTAATCTCTTGGCAAGGTAGTGAGGTTTCTTTGATGATTGAGTATGCTAAGTTTACTCCATTAATTAGGTTTTCAATTTTGTGTTCTAGCTTGCTTAGCTGGGCATTTCAATGGGTGGCCAGATTGTGTCTGCTGAGCGAGTCGTATTTCGTGGAGTTTGTATTGTTTGCCTCAGTCTGTTGATCATCTCTATGACTTGAACCTAGTGAGTGATCTTTGTAACTTGTGTTGTCTGGAAGTTGTGATCGACTTGTTGTTGTTTAAGTGTTGTTTAAGCACCCATGGGATGGATGGTTGTGGTCGTTGTAGTGTTTTTTTCCTGTGTCATCGAATATGGAGAGTTCGCTTCTTTAAGCCTTCTGGTGCCCTGGGCGAGGTGTGCAAGTGATGGGCTTCTTGCAGACGGCGATGTGTGGTTCTTGTGTCCCTGTGGTCAAATTCCTTTGGGGGTCTGTGCCCTTGTTTGCTCCGTAGGGGTGAAATTCAATGTTCCTTTCGTATATGTCATACTCGTCTTTGTGGGTCTCTTTGACTCTCCGTTCTTCCCTAGTTTTCATTGTTGTCATCTGGTGCTGTGGCTCTGAGGTAGCGTCTGGAATGTGAGCGCCTGGAGTTTGGCTCAGATCTTTAAGCGTTTTTGTCATTATTGTAGAATTGTTACCGTTCCTCATAAGGTGGTGGTTTATATGATTGACGACAGTTGTATTAGGGTCTTGGACGTTTGTGTTGAGGAGCAGGTTTAGTTGGAATGAATTCGTAGAGACATGGGGTGTGGAAAGAGTTTGGGGCTTGTTCTGGAGAGTTTTCAATTCTGAGAGGTTGTTGAATGGACTTCATATCATGGGACATGTTCTGGGATGAGATGGCTCTCGTGTGTGCTCTTAGTTTGGAGAACCATTGATCAAAGATTTCGAGGTCAGGATCCGATGCTTGTACCAGTAGGATGCCATTCTTGTAGATTGATATTGCCACTTCTGCTTTGAATATTTGGGAGGGGGAAATAGACAGTTTGAGACCGTGTAGTATTTTGGTGGATTTAGATACTTGTAGGACTGCGTGTATCGATTTTCTCCACCTTGCTGTACAACGTGTGAAGAAGATCAGATCTGAATTTATTGCTCCTTTCTTTAGGCAAAAGTATGAGTCAGCGATCAGTGTTTCCAGGTTGGATTTGAAGAGTCTGTATTTGAACTGTTTTGCTGCATTCTTATAGTGATTCAGTGGGTAATGTATTTTGAGGGAGTTGGGTCCGGATTCTGAGAAGCATCTATCTAGGGCCTTGATTTGTGGTTGTGCCATCTTGGAGTAGTAATTACTTGACCCTGAGAGTTTTGTGGTGTTGCGTCGAGCTCTGTGGTCAAGTAGCATTCACCAAGGAAAGCTTATGTGAATTATCGTAATAGCCCTTACGTTATAGAGTCCAATCCCAGGGGTGGAGAATATCCCAGTCTGCTGACCAAGTTCTTCACTGGGGCGTAGGTAGCAGCCCAATACCCTAAATGCTCCTGTGTGTTGAGAGTCTAATCACAGGGAGAAGAGTCTACAATGTCTGATAATCAAATTATTCACTGTAGCGTAGGTCACCGCCCAGTACCCCAAATTATCATGTGTGTTTAGGCAGGGGAGAGTTAATTATTATTACTATTTATTAATTAATTTATTTCTAACTTCTCCTTTTTTATTAGAAATTATGAACCTCTTTCTGTTATTATAACAACCCCCTTACCAACACAAGATGGCCGTTCATAGTGGCTAGGGAAGTCTTATCTAGTGGACTTGTAGTCCTATTTTACTTTCAATGATTCCATGAGCCTTGGATTCCAGTCCTCTGTCAATTTAAATGCCCGAAATCAGTTATTTACAGTCCTTCCTTTCTTTCCATTATTAAACAGGTCACCATCCTTAAGACCTATTTCAGTTTCTGAGCTCCCGAGATGGTACCCATTTTGAGATCAATGTGGAAGCTAATTCCTTAAGTATGGGGACTGATAGGGACCCACAAAATGGAGGCCGAATTCAATTAATGAAAACCCCTGATCAAGACAGAAACAGAGCCATTCACCGTTTTTAGCCTTTCACCCTCCTTGATGCCCTTTATCTGAATTGGGCTGAAGCCAGGGGGAGGAGCCATACAGGTGAGCGTGTGCCTTTTGAGCGAAGATCAACTGATCATCAGTGTGGCAGCATTTGAAACAATGGCTACCGTGGGGCCATGGCTGTCTGTCCAATAGGGCTCACCTGATCAAATCTGCTCATTGGGGGAGTCAGGAAAGACACCGAGTTACGTCCGGCGTCATCAAGAACCGTGCCATGTCTCCACAGTAGGCTGGTCACATCTGCCAGATGAGGGAGGCAGGAATACGCAAAACGTACCATGTATCTTCCACAGGCCGGTCTCTTACAGGTTCTCGAGCTGGGCCGATGGTGATGGCAGGGGGTGGCAACGCATTGGTCTCCTGCTGGGGCCAGCCGACAGTCCGGATGGAGAGCCCCTGCACCATTCTCACACTGACCCTGTCAGGAGTATCCGCAGTGTGGTCAGATGATTGGGTCGGCGTCCATTTCTGGTATCACGCAGTGCAGGTACGTGCGACTAATTTTTCCCATCTATCGCATGTTGTTGGATGGGAGTATCAATCGGGATATTCATAGCGAAATAATCCCACACCCAGGAGTTTCCATTCAGAGCTCGCCCTCGGCGGCCATCTTTCTGCACTCCTGACTGACTATGATGTTGGTAATCACGATCCCTGTGGATACATCGCTAAAGCAGAAAGCAAAAGCAGGAATTTAATAGCCACCACCACATTAAAAAACTATAACTATATAATTAATTCCAACCATCACTCTAGATAAATCACTATCTAAATAACTCTGCAAAAAATGTATCAGAATCTCAATATTTCTATAACAATGTGTATTAATGATTCACTGATATATTTTTATATTTCCAACAATATACACGGTGTCGCTGTGATATTCGTGACAACGGTCGCTGCATCGTCGCGAAAATCACACATGATTAAAGAAATCAATTTGGAACATATAACTTGTGTCACTAACACACATTTCTGAAGCATGGAGTCAGAGTCATTTCTACAGCAAAGTTTTTAAGCATAGGATTAGCACAGTGCCATCCATGCCGAGCTGTAAAATGACAAAAGCCTTTTACCACTCCAGGCACAGTGTTACAGCTTTGAATTGGTAAAATATCAACCAAGCCAACCAGAAATAAATAAAAGCAACCCCTGGCACATGTTTCACTATCATTATAGCTCTTCAGAGAGGTTTAGCTTTGTCCAGACACAAGGGAGCACCCAGTATAAGCCAAAACAATACTCTTTCAGGCATAGAGTGATGCATGCATTATGCAAAAAAGAGGCAGAAAACTCTGGGTAGTTCCAAAGTTTAGGTGGAGAGCAGCACCTGTATAGAGCACCCTCAACACCAGCGACATAGGATTAGCACAGTGCCATACACACTGAGATAGAAAGGGACAAAGTCTTTTGCCATTTCTACAGCAAAGTTTTTAAGCTGTAATATTGTGCCTGGAGTGGTAAAAGGCTTTTGTCATTTTACAGCTCAGCATGGATGGCACTGTGCTAATCCTATGCTTAAAAACTTTGCTGTAGAAATGGCAAAAGACTGTGTTCCTTTCTATCTCGGTGTGGATGACTCTGTGCTAATCCTATGCTTAAAGATCTTAATAGAAAAACAGGCATTTTAAGTGAACAAATTTAGAGTGTCGCCGGTGTTGAGGGTGCTCTATACAGGAGCTACTCTCCACCTAAATTTGGGTCTAAAAATATATATATAAAATACTCCAGGCAGGCCAATCATAGCCGCTCAAAACAGTATCTTTGAGAATGTTTCCAAGTATATAGACTTCTTCTTAAATCCGATTGTGACTACCCTGCCATCGTACATAAAGGACTCTGCTGACTTTCTTTAGCAGATATACGATGTGAAGTGGGAACAAAATATGTTAATGATGACACTAGATGTATCTACACTTTATACGAGTATCAGACACCAAGATGGACTTAGGGCCAGCCAGCACTTCTTGAGAATGAGACCTATAGGTTTTGCATTGCATAACTAGATGTTGCTAGAAATGAAGAATTGGTGCTTAACCAAGAACATCTTTATGTTTGATAATTAACTGTTCCAACAAGAGCAAATGACTGCCATGGGCACCTGCTTCGCCCCCAGCTATGCTGAATTGCATGTGGGCTGGTGGGAGGAGCAGGTGCCCGGGGGCTTAACTATGAAACAGTGGACGGCTCAGATCATAATGTGGCTCAGGGATATATATGATGTCTTTGTGCTGTGGCAGGGCGCAGAGACAGAGGCAAAAAGGTTTATATGTGATCTCAATGCTGAGTACAACCACAATAGAATTTCTAGAAATTCAGGTCCGGGTCGGGGAAGAGAAATTAGAGACCACGATCTTTAGGAAACCTACAGCTGGTAACACAATCCTGCATGCTCCAAGCTCTCACCCAGCCCCACTCATCAGAAGTATACCTTTTGGAGAGTTTTATTGAGCGAGAAGAGCATGCAGCACAGTAGCGGAGTTCGCCAAGATAGAAGAGGAAATGAAAAACAAATTTATCCAGAGAGGATAGCCAAAATCTGTCCTGGAAGACGCATCTAAAAAAGCAAGAGCCCTCAAAAGGGAAGATGCCCTGTTTGAAACCTCTAATACTGCCATAAAGAAACTATCCCGAAAGAAAGGTCCCCACAGGTTCATAACCACGTACAATCGAGAACACATTAAAGTTAGAGCCATTTTGAATAAATACTGGCACCCAGTGAAACAAGATCCAGTTTTGGGTACAGTAGTGACTAAAAGACCACAGATCACCTACAGGAACTCAAGGTCCATGAAGGAACATTTGGTTAAAAGTGATTTTTCCTCTAGAATACGAATAGAACATGGCCCGACATGCATGAAGGGTTTAGCAATGTTCGAAATGTAAAGCCTGTAGGAATAGCGAGAACCTGACATCGATTACCACACCCTTTCAAAAGATTGCAAAAATCAAGGGCAACTTAACCTGTGAATCTAGTTTTCTGGTATACATCCTGAAATGGCCATGTGAAAAATTGTAGGTTGGGTGTACCACTCGACTAGCATACAAAAGAATCTTACAGCATATCCGTGAAATAACGAACAGGGACCTTAGCTATCCAATAGCCAGGCATTTCGACAAGTGTCACCAAAGCAATCCTGCCTACTTGAAATACAGTTGTATTGCACAATCCCCAAGAAAAAAAGAGGGGGTGACAGAGAGAAGGAGATAAGGAGATTAGAAACGTTTTATATACTGGAACTGGATAGCGATGAAGAACTATATACATATTTATAAGTTAGGCTGCTCCGTCAATGAAAATTAATTCCTCGGGAACACTCTAATTTTTTATGAGAAAGGTTTTAAGGGCAAGCACTAAGTCACTTTAGGGTAGAATCCACTAAGCACAATAATTAGTTAATCTGAGCCTAGGTCCCCTAGAGTTTGGTCGGGTTTACCAGAGGACAGTGAAAAGAAAGTTACAAAAGAAGCACTTTATTTTATGGCCACAGGCCAAGGGATAAGACACTCCAGCACTTTAGTCTTCAATAGGGAAGGAACACCATGAAGGTGTCTCTATTATATATTTATTGGGGCACTTGCCGTTTGATATGGATTTTAAAATGGTTAGATGAGTACTACAATTCAGGGATTGCTATACATTATGTTAAAGCACCCTGTATATTTGTTAATCACAATAAGAACAATGAATTAATATTATTTTTATCGATTGTTTTTATCCATGTCAGGCATTTTGCTTGCAGAGAATAAGTGAGCATTTAAAGATTGTGAATTTTGCACATTTAAAGATGGTGCTGATGGAAAGTGTTGAATTGTCTAAATGGCCTTTTCACTGTTAGTAGATTTGTAGTTTGTCGTCACTGTTGTTAATACAAGAGAGCCCTTTAAAAGATGCATACAAGGGACATGCTTTCATCATGAACAACTCTGTTTGTGTCAGCCGAAATGCGTAGATGAAATGAAGTGAGAAATAATAAAATAATATAATTTCACCATTCTGTGGAGTGCCGCTTTAATGTCCTCACAAGGACGTTTCCTTCTTATATATATTCACTGAAAAAACCATAGGTTTTAGGTACGTTATAGTTAGAAATTAGCATTTAACAAACCTTAGAAATTCACTCAAAAAACCATAGGTTTCAGGGACGTTATAGTTAGTTGGACATTTCACTCGTACAAAACCAGAGAAATTCCGCCGTTATAGTTAGTTCAGCTAACTATAACTCACGCCCCCGCAATGCACTGCTGATGACGTCACATATTACATCATTCATTACATGGTCAGTGACATCACTGATTACATCACTGATGACATCTCAAATGACATCACTGATGACATCATCCAGTGACTGTGTGTTTGTTTAAAGTTTAAATATGTTTTATATATATGCCAAGGTGTATTGAAGAATGAGTGGGTGTATAAGTGTCTGGATGGAGGATTTAGTAGGTGCGTGACTGACTGTTTAAGTGACTGATTAAATGTGTCTTACTGAATGCATGGATTAGTGACTAAACTGTGTGAATGTCTGTATCAGTCTGTTGTTGTATAAGCTGCTGCATGGGTTGGTCATAGCTACATGAGTGTCTATATGGGTTATCGATTGGTTGCCTGAGTATTTGTATGGGTGCCTGAGTGTGTGTGTGGGTGGGTGGGAGGTGTGTGACTCTGTGCATAGATGTGTGAGTGGTTGATTCACTGGGTGTATGGGTTCTAGAGTGCATGTGGAAACAGCTGTATGGGTGGGTGAATGTGTGTATGGGTGTGTTGGTGAGTGAATGGATGTCTCAGTGGTACATGTGCAAGTAACTACATATGTAAAATGCAGTATATGTGAGTGATGGTGTATATAAATAAGTATATCTGAGAGTCAGTAATTGTGAGAGTGGCTGCATGGATGAGTGTGTATTTGTATCAGTGATTCTATAAGAGAGTAATTATGTGTTAGTATCTGTATGAATAAGTGAGGTTGTGTCTGTATAACTGTATAGGTGAGTAAATGGAAGTATGATTGATTCTTTGCATGACTGACTAAGTGTGTGAGTAACTCTGGATATGTGGCAGTGTGTGAGTGTCTGTATAGGTGTATGAGTGCATATGATAGTGTTGTATTGATGAGTGACTGCATGTATGAGTGACTGTATGGGTGAATGAGTGGATGTGTGTGTAGACCTAGGAATCAGTCAGTGCGTATTTAGTAACTGGTATTGATGTGTCTATTTTTTCGAAAATGGTAGTCTGTATTTTAGAGTGGGTGTATTAAAGATTATATTCAGGTGTGAGGAGGTGCATCAGAGTTTCACATGGATGATGTCATCAGTGATGTCATTTGAGATGTCATCAGTGATGTCACTGACCATGTCATGAATGATGTAATATGTGACGTCATCAGCAGTGCATTGCGGGGACGCGAGTTATAGTTAGCTGAACTAACTATAACGCCGGAATTTCTATGGTTTTGTACAAGTGAAATGTCCAACTAACTATAACGTTCCTGAAACCTATGGTTTTTTCAGTTAATTTCTATGGATTTTTAAATGCTAATTTCTAACTATAACGTGCCTGAAACCTATGGTTTTTTCAGTGAATTTCTATGGTTTTTAAATGCTAATTTCTAACTATAACGTGCCTGAAACCTATGGTTTTTCCAGTGAATTTCAAAGGTTTTTTAAATGAAAATTTGTAAGTCTAATGTACCTCAATCCTATGGTTTTTTATTTTCTATATATATATATATATATATATATACATATATATATATTTAAAAAATTGTGAATAATTTTTAGTTAGGAAAATTATATTCATTCTTTTTTTTTTAAATATTATACAGAAGTCGCGCACCCTTTGCGCACCCTACACGATGGCTGCGCGCATTCCGGTAGCCATTTTGAAAAGTCGCGCTGAGGTCGCGACTTCGGCATAATTTGTAAAGTATGAAATATCTTTAAATTAATTATGAATAAAAGTTTTCCTTTAAGTGTTTGTCTAAATTTATTAATAAAAGTATTTTTAAAGTATTATTTTCAATATAATTTCGACTACAAATTATTCAATTATTATTGGATTCGGAGGTTAGGAGGGATGGCCATTTTGCTCGATCTGTTTTGCAAGATTTTTTGGTCTAGTCAGGTGGACACCCTCCTCCGGGTGAGGTACGGCTTGAGGATTCTATTCAAAAGGTGAGGAATCAACAGGCAGAAGTATCCATCAGAAGAGTAAGTTACTTACCTTCGGTAATGCTTTTTCTGGTGGATACAGTATCTGCCTGTGGATTCCTCACTGTCCCACCCGCCTCCCCGTTGTCCACCTGTTTCTACCAAAAAGATTCTTTTACTGTTTGGCATGAATGTTTTTAATATGTCTTAATCATGCTTATGTTTTAATAGTGAGAAATGCTTGATCTGTTGCTATTTCTTTATGCCTTTATTGGTTATGCATTTGTATATATATATATATATATATATATATATATTTAGTATACTATGCATACATGTGAAAATGTGTCGGTCCACCTGTTTACCTCGGTGGCACGGAAAAAATGGGTGGAACTGACGTCAGCACGCCGACGAGGTCCTCTTATGGCTCCTATGACGTCATACGGTGTCGCGAGCGGACCCGTGCTATTATGACATCGTCGTCGACATGGGAGAGCTAGGAACGAATTTCCGAGGAATGCTGGTGCAGGGGATATTCACCTAAGTGTTCAGGCTAGTCCTTTGGGAGCAACTGTTTATGTTGCCACTCCAGAAACCGAAACCAGTGATCCGAGGGCAGAGGCCCTGCAGATGGCACACGAGGTGGGGAGCCCAGTCGTCTGCACCGGCGGTGCAGCGAAGTGACAAGCACCACTACCCACAGAAAAGGTAACGAGGGCACTGAATAACACAGGATCTTCTCTTTGTATCTGGCAGGAACAACAAGGTTAAAATGCCCTAGTTCCAAAATGTAGAATTAGTGCTACAACGGTCTTCAAGAGGACCTGCGATGGATGCCGCTTCTGCCTTCCGTACACTGGAGGCGGCACATGGGTCACGCGGTACGGTCATACTGCGGTGGGACACACACTCGTTGACCTCTCATGGCACTGCTCCACACTTCGGGGACAACGCTTTCCATTAGCTATGTTTTCTGATGACGTGTCGCGCCGGCCCCGTCCAACAGCAGCACCCCTTTAGATCCAAACAGACTCTTCCACTCTCTCACCGGAAGTGAAACCAGGCCACGCGGACACTTTCACAATACAACAGTCGGGAATGCACTTTTCGGTAAAAAAACACATTCCTTCCTCCTAATTTATCAAATAAATGACTCACTGAAGAACAGGGGCCAGCTTCGATCGGTAAACAGCCGTTACAACGACTTTTTACTTCGCGATACCATTACAACGCATGCATTACCACGCATGCGTTGTACATCGCAAAGTCATTACTACGCATTTTTTTAGAACGCATGGTCATTTACCACGCATGCCTTTACAACAAATTTTGTTGAAAAGGTATGTATGGTAAATGACCATGAGTTCTAAAAAAATGTAGACGATCCACGTCGTTGTAAGGAAACAGAGGCTGTTCCGTTTCCTCACAACGACGTGCACCGCCCCACAGAGACGACATGAAGCAGGAACCACGAGGAGAGAGGAACCACGAGGAGTGAGAGGTAAGGGGTATTGGGCATGGGGTGGTGGTTACTTTTCTAGGGTTTAGGGTAGTGCAGTGGTGTTTGGGTAGTGTAGGGGGTCGTGCTGAGGGTAGTGTTTTAGGGTTTAGGGTAGTGCAGTGGTGTTTGTGTAGTGTAGGGGGTCCTGCTGGGGGTAGTGTTTTAGGGTTTAGGGTAGTGCAGTGGTGTTTGTGTAGTGTAGGGGGTCGTGCTGGTGGTAGTGTTTTAGGGTTTAGGGTAGTGCAGTGATGTTTGTGTAGTGTAGGGGTCATGCTTGGGGGAGATTTAGGGTTTAGGGTACTGCAGTGGTGTTTGTGTAGTGTAGGGGGTCGTGCTGGGGGTAATGTTTAGGGTTTAGGGCAGTGCAGTGGTGTTTGTGTAGTGTAGGGGGTCGTGCTGGGGGTAGTGTTTTAGGGTTTAGGGTAGTGCAGTGGTGTTTGGGTAGTGTAGGGGGTCGTGCTGGGGGTAGTGTTTTAGGGTTTAGGGTAGTGCAGTGGTGTTTGGGTCGTGTAGGGGGTCATGCTGGGGTAGTGTTTTAGGGTTTAGGGTAGTGCAGTGGTTTTGGTGTAGTGTAGGGGGTCGTGCTGGGGGTAGTGTTTTAGGGTTTAGGGTAGTGCAGTGGTGTTTGGGTAGTGTAGGGGGTCGTGCTGAGGGTAGATTTAGGGTTTAGGGTAGTGCAGTGGAGTTTGGGTAGTGTAGGGGGTCGTGCTGGGGGTAGATTTAGGGTTTAGGGTAGTGCAGTGGTGTTTGGGTAGTGTAGGGGTTTGTGATGGGGGTAGATTTAGGGTTTAGGGTAGTGCAGTGGTGTTTGGGTAGTGTAGGGAGTCGTGCTGGGGGAGTGTTTTAGGGTTTACGGTAGTGCAGTGGTGTTTGGGTAGTATAGGGGGTCATGCTGGGGGTAGTGTTTTAGGGTTTAGGGTAGTGCAGTGGTGTTTGGGTAATGTAGGGGGTCGTGCTCGGGGTAGTGTTTTAGGGTTAAGGGTAGTGCAGTGGTGTGTGGGTAGTGTAGGGGGTCATGCTGGGGGTAGTGGTTTAGGGTTTAGGGTAGTGCAGTGGTGTTTGGGTAGTGTAGGGGTACTGCCGGGGTAGTGTTTTAGGGTTTAGGGTAGTGCAATGGTGTTTGGGTAGTGTAGGGGTACTGCTGGGGGTAGTGTTTTAGGGTTTAGGGTAGAGCAGTGGTGTTTGGGTAGTGTAGGGGTACTTCTGGGGTAGTGTTTTAGGGTTTAGGGTAGTGCAGTGGTATTTGGGTAGTGTAGGGGGTCGTGCTGGGGGTAGTGTTTTAGGGTTTAGGGTAGTGCAGTGGTGTTTGTGTAGTGTAGGGGGTCGTGCTGGGGGTAGTGTTTTAGGGTTTAGGGTAGTGCAGCTGGTGTTTGTGTAGTGTAGGGGTCGTGGTGTTTTAGGGTTTAGGTTAGTGCAGTGATCTTTGGGTAGTGTAGGGGGTCATGCGGGGGTAGTGTTTTAGGGTTTAGGGCAGTGCATTGGTGTTTGGGTAGTGTAGGGGTCGTGCTGAGGGGAGTGTTTTAGGGTTTAGGGCAGTGCAGTGGTGTTCGGGTAGTGTAGGGGGTCGTGCTGGGGGAGTGTTTTAGGGTTTAGGGCAGTGCAGTGGTGTTCGGGTAGTGTAGGGAGTCGTGCTGGGGGAGTGTTTTAGGGTTTAGGGCAGTGCAGTGGTGTTCGGGTAGTGTAGGGGGTCGTGCTGGGGGAGTGTTTTAGGGTTTAGGGCAGTGCAGTGGTGTTCGGGTAGTGTAGGGGGTCGTGCTGGGGGAGTGTTTTAGGGTTTAGGGTAGTGCAGTGGTGTTTGGGTAGTGTAGGGGTCGTGCTGGGGGTAGTGTTTTAGGGTTTAGGGCAGTGCAGTGGTGTTAGCGCAGTGTAGGGGGTCGTGCTGGGGGTGGTGTCTTAGGGTTTAGGGCAGTGCAGTGGTGTTCGGGCAGTGTAGGAGGTCGTGCTGGGGGTGGTGTTTCAGGGTTTAGGGCAGTGCAGTGGTGTTCGGGCAATGTAGGGGTCGTGCAGGGGGTGGTGTTTCAGGGTTTAGGGCAGTGCAGTGGTGTTTGGAAAGTGTAGGGGGTCGTGCAGGGGGTGGTGTTTCTGGGTTTAGGGCAGTGGTGTTCGGGCAGTGTAGGGGGTCGTGCAGGGGTGGTGTTTCAGGGTTTAGGGCAGTGCAGTGGTGTTCGGGCAGTGTAGGGGGTCATGCTGGGGGTGGTGTTTCAGGGTTTAGGGCAGTGCAGTGGTGTTCGGGCAGTAGGGGGTGGTGCAGGGGTGGTGTTTCAGAGTTTAGGGCAGTGCAGTGGTGTTCGGGCAGTGTAGGGGTGGTGCAGGGGTGGTGTTTCAGGGTTTAGGGCAGTGCAGTGGTGTTCGGGCAGTATAGGGGTCGTGCAGGGGTTGGTGTTTCAGGGTTTAGGGCAGTGCAGTGGTGTTCGGGCAGTGTAGGGGGTCGTGCAGGGGTGGTGTTTCAGGGTTTAGGGCAGTGCAGCGGTGTGCGGGCACTGTAGGGGTCGTGCAGGGGGTGCTGTTTCAGGGTTTAGGGCAGTGCAGTGGTGTGCGGGCACTGTAGGGGTCGGGCAGGGGGTGGTGTTTCAGGGTTTAGGGCAGTGCAGTGGTGTTCGGGCAGTGTAGGGGGTCATGCTGGGGCTGGTGTTTCAGGGTTTAGGGCAGTGTAGTGGTGTTCGGGCAGTGTGGGGGGTCGTGCTGGGGCTGGTGTTTCAGGGTTTAGGGCAGTGCAGTGGTGTTCGGGCAGTGTAGGGGGTCGTGCTGGGGCTGGTGTTTCAGGGTTTAGGGCAGTGCTGTGGTGTTCGGGCAGTGTAGGGGTCCGGCTGGGGGTAGTGTTTCAGGGTTTTGGGCAGTGCAGTGGTGTTTGGGCAGTGTATGGGGACTGTGTTTCAGGGTTTAGGGCAGTGCAGTGGTGTTCGGGCAGTGTAGGGGTCTTGCTGGGGGTAGTGTTTCAGGGTTTAGGGCAGTGCAGTGGTGTTTGGGCAGTGTAGGGGTCTTGCTGGGGGTGATGTTTCAGGGTTTAGGGCAGTGGTGGTGTTCGGACAGTGTAGGGGTCTTGCTGGGGGTGGTGTTTCAGGGTTTAGGGCAGTGCAGTGGTGTTCGGGCAGTGTAGGGGTCTTGCTGGGGGTGGTGTTTCAGGGTTTAGGGCAGTGCAGTGGTGTTCGGGCAGTGTAGGGGGTCGTGCAGGGGGTGGTGTTTCAGGGTTTAGGGCAGTGCAGTGGTGTTTGGGCAGTGTAGGGTGTTGTGCTGGGGCTGGTGTTTCAGGGTTTAGGGCAGTGCAGTGGTGTTTGTGTAGTGTAGGGGGTCGTGCTGGGGGTAGTGTTTTAGGGTTTAGGGTAGTGCAGCGGTGTTTGTGTAGTGTAGGGGGTCGTGTTTTAGGGTTTAGGTTAGTGCAGTGATCTTTGGGTAGTGTAGGGGGTCATGCTGGGGGTAGTGTTTTAGGGTTTAGGGCAGTGCATTGGTGTTTGGGTAGTGTAGGGGGTCGTGCTGAGGGGAGTGTTTTAGGGTTTAGGGCAGTGCAGTGGTGTTCGGGTAGTGTAGGGGGTCGTGCTGGGGGAGTGTTTTAGGGTTTAGGGCAGTGCAGTGGTGTTCGGGTAGTGTAGGGAGTCGTGCTGGGGGAGTGTTTTAGGGTTTAGGGCAGTGCAGTGGTGTTCGGGTAGTGTAGGGGGTCGTGCTGGGGGAGTGTTTTAGGGTTTAGGGCAGTGCAGTGGTGTTCGGGTAGTGTAGGGGTCGTGCTGGGGAGTGTTTTAGGGTTTAGGGTAGTGCAGTGGTGTTTGGGTAGTGTAGGAGGTCGTGCTGGGGGTAGTGTTTTAGGGTTTAGGGCAGTGCAGTGGTGTTAGGGCAGTGTAGGGGGTCGTGCTGGGGGTGGTGTCTTAGGGTTTAGGGCAGTGCAGTGGTGTTCGGGCAGTGTAGGAGGTCGTGCTGGGGGTGGTGTTTCAGGGTTTAGGGCAGTGCAGTGGTGTTCGGGCAATGTAGGGGGTCGTGCAGGGGTGGTGTTTCAGGGTTTAGGGCAGTGCAGTGGTGTTTGGAAAGTGTAGGGGGTCGTGCAGGGGGTGGTGTTTCTGGGTTTAGGGCAGTGGTGTTCGGGCAGTGTAGGGGTCGTGCAGGGGGTGGTGTTTCAGGGTTTAGGGCAGTGCAGTGGTGTTCGGGCAGTGTAGGGGGTCATGCTGGGGGTGGTGTTTCAGGGTTTAGGGCAGTGCAGTGGTGTTCGGGCGGGTGGTGCAGGGGGTGGTGTTTCAGAGTTTAGGGCAGTGCAGTGGTGTTCGGGCAGTGTAGGGGGTGGTGCAGGGGGTGGTGTTTCAGGGTTTAGGGCAGTGCAGTGGTGTTCGGGCAGTATAGGGGGTCGTGCAGGGGTTGATGTTTCAGGGTTTAGGGCAGTGCAGTGGTGTTCGGGCAGTGTAGGGGGTCGTGCAGGGGGTGGTGTTTCAGGGTTTAGGGCAGTGCAGCGGTGTGCGGGCATTGTAGGGGGTCGTGCAGGGGTGCTGTTTCAGGGTTTAGGGCAGTGCAGTGGTGTGCGGGCACTGTAGGGGGTCGGGCAGGGGGTGGTGTTTCAGGGTTTAGGGCAGTGCAGTGGTGTTCGGGCAGTGTAGGGGTCATGCTGGGGCTGGTGTTTCAGGGTTTAGGGCAGTGTAGTGGTGTTCGGGCAGTGTTGGGGGTCGTGCTGGGGCTGGTGTTTCAGGGTTTAGGGCAGTGCAGTGGTGTTCGGGCAGTGTAGGGGGTCGTGCTGGGGCTGGTGTTTCAGGGTTTAGGGCAGTGCTGTGGTGTTCGGGCAGTGTAGGGGGTCCGGCTGGGGGTAGTGTTTCAGGGTTTTGGGCAGTGCAGTGGTGTTTGGGCAGTGTACGGGGACTGTGTTTCAGGGTTTAGGGCAGTGCAGTGGTGTTCGGGCAGTGTAGGGGTCTTGCTGGGGGTAGTGTTTCAGGGTTTAGGGCAGTGCAGTGGTGTTTGGGCAGTGTAGGGGGTCTTGCTGGGGGTGATGTTTCAGGGTTTAGGGCAGTGGTGTTCGGACAGTGTAGGGGGTCTTGCTGGGGGTGGTGTTTCAGGGTTTAGGGCAGTGCAGTGGTGTTCGGGCAGTGTAGGGGGTCTTGCTGGGGGTGGTGTTTCAGGGTTTAGGGCAGTGCAGTGGTGTTCGGGCAGTGTAGGGGGTCGTGCAGGGGGTGGTGTTTCAGGGTTTAGGGCAGTGCAGTGGTGTTTGGGCAGTGTAGGGTGTCGTGCTGGGGCTGGTGTTTCAGGGTTTAGGGCAGTGCAGTGGTGTTCGGGCAGTGTAGGGGGTCGTGCTGGGGCTGGTGTTTCAGGGTTTAGATCACTGCAGTGGTGTTGGGGCAGTGTAGGGGGGTCGTGCTGGGGCTGGTGTTTCAGGGTTTAGGGCAGTGCAGTGGTGTTCGGGTAGTGTAGCGGTCGTGCTGGGGCTGGTGTTTCAGGGTTTAGGGCAGTGTAGTGGTGTTCGGGCAGTGTAGGGGGTCGTGTTGGGGCTAGTGTTTCAGGGTTTAGGGCAGAGCAGTGGTGTTCGGGCAGTGTAGGGGGTCGTGCTGGGGGTGGTGTTTCAGGGTTTAGGGCCGTGCAGTGGTGTTCGGGCAGTGTAGGGGGTCGTGCTGGGGCTGGTGTTTCATGGTTTAGGGCAGTGCAGTGGTGTTCGGGCAGTGAAGGGGGTCGTGCTGGGGCTGGTGTTTCAGGGTTTAGGGCAGTGCAGTGGTGTTCGGGCAGTGTAGGGGGTCATGCTGGGGGTGGTGTTTCAGGGTTTAGGGCAGTGCAGTGGTGTTCGGGCAGTGTAGGGGTCGTGCTGGGGGTGGTGTTTCAGGGTTTAGGGCAGTGCAGTGGTGTTCGGGCAGTGTAGGGGTCGTGCAAGGGGTGGAGTTTCAGGGTTTAGGGCAGTGCAGTGGTGTTCGGGCAGTGAAGGGGTCGCGCTGGGGCTGGTGTTTCAGGGTTTAGGGCAGTGCAGTGGTGTTCGGGCAGTGTAGGGGGTCGTGCTGGGGCTGGTGTTTCAGGGTTTAGCGCAGTGCAGTGGTGTTCGGGCAGTGTAGGGGGTCGTGCTGGGGCTGGTGTTTCAGGGTTTTGGGCAGTGCAGTGGTATTCGGGCAGTGTAGGGGGACGTGCTGGGGGTGGTGTTTCAGGGTTTAGGGCAGAGCAGTGGTGTTCAGGCAGTGTAGGGGTTTGTGCTGGGGGTAGTGTTTTAGGGTTTAGGGCAGAGCAGTGGTGTTCGGGCAGAGTAGGGGGTCATGCTGGGGGTGGTGTTTAGGGTTTAGGGCAGTGCAGTGCAGTGGTGTTTGGGCAGTGTAGGGGATCGTGCTGGGGTGGTGTTTCAGGGTTTAGGGCAGTGCAGTGGTGTTCGGACAGTGTAGGGGGTTGTGCAGGGGGTGGTGTTTCAGGGTTTAGGGCAGTGCAGTGGTGTTCAGGCAGTGTAGGGGGTCGTGCAGGGGGTGGTGTTTCAGGGTTTAGGGCAGTGCAGTGGTGTTTGGGCAGTGTAGGGAGTCTTGCTGGGGGTGGTGTTTCAGGGTTTAGTGCAGTGGTGTTCGGGCAGTGTAGGGGGTCGTGCTGGGGGTGGTGTTTCAGGGTTTAGGGCAGTGCAGTGGTGTTCGGGCAGTGTAGGGGGTCATGCTAAGGTGGTGTTTCAGGGTTTAGGGCAGTGCAGTGGTGTTCGGGCAGTGTAGGGGGTCGTACGGGGTGGTGTTTCAGGGTTTAGGGCAGTGCAGTGGTGTTCGGGCAGTGTAGGGGGTCGTGCAGGGTTGTGGTGTTTCAGGGTTTAGGGCAGTGCAGTGGTGTTCGGGCAGTGTAGGGGGTCGTGCTGGGGCTAGTGTTTCAGGGTTTAGGGCAGTGCAGTGGTGTTCGGGCAGTGTAGGGGGTGGTGCAGGGGTGGTGTTTCAGGGTTTAGGGCAGTGCAGTGGTGTTCGGGCAGTGTAGGGGGTGGTGCAGGGGTGGTGTTTCAGGGTTTAGGGCTGTGCAGTGGTGTTCGGGCAGTATAGGGGGTCATGCAGGGGTTGGTGTTTCAGGGTTTAGGGCAGTGCAGTGGTGTTCGGGCAGTGTAGGGGGTCATGCAAGGGGTGGTGTTTCTGGGTTTAGGGCAGTGGTGTTCGGGCAGTGTAGGGGGTCTTGCTGGGGGTGGTGTTTCAGGGTTTAGGGCAGTGCAGTGGTGTTTGGGCAGTGTAGGGGGTCTTGCTGGTGGTGGTGTTTCAGGGTTTAGGGCAGTGCAGTGGTGTTCGGGCAGTGTAGGGGGTCGTGCTGGGGCTGGTGTTTCAGGGTTTAGGGCAGTGCAGTGGTGTTCGGGCAGTGTAGGGGGTCGTGCTGGGGCTGGTGTTTCAGTGTTTAGGGCAGTGCAGTGGTGTTCGGGCAGTGTAGGGGGTCATGCTGGGGCCAGTGTTTCAGGGTTTAGGGCAGTGCAGTGGTGTTCGGGCAGTGTAGGGGGTCGTACTGGGGCTAGTGTTTCAGGGTTTTGGGCAGTGCAGTGGTGTTCGGGCAGTGTAGGGGGTCGTGCTGGGGCTGGTGTTTTAGGGTTTTGGGCAGGGCAGTGGTGTTCGGGCAGTGTAGGGGGTCGTGCGGGGGTGATGTTTCAGGGTTTTGGGCAGTGCAGTGGTGTTCGGGCAGTGTAGGGGGTCTTGCTGAGGGTAGTGTTTCAGGGTTTAGGGCAGTGCAGTGGTGTTCGGGCAGTGTAGGGGGTCTTGCTGGGGGTGGTGTTTCAGGGTTTAGGTCAGTGGTGTTCGGGCAGTGTAGGGGATCGTGCTGGGGCTGGTGTTTCAGGGTTTAGGGCAGTGCAGTGGTGTACGGGCAGTGTAGGGGGTCGTGCTGGGGCTGGTGTTTCAGGGTTTACGGCAGTGCAGTGGTGTTCGGGCAGTGTAGGGGGTCGTGCTGGGGCTGGTGTTTCAGGGTTTAGGGCAGTGCAGTGGTGTTCGGGCAGTGTAGGGGGTATTGCTGGGGGTGGTGTTTCAGGGTTTAGGGCAGTGCAGTGGTGTTCGGGCAGTGTAGGGGGTCGTGCTGGGGGTGGTGTTTCAGGGTTTAGGGCAGTGCAGTGGTGTTCGGGCAGTGTAGGGGGTCGTACGGGGGTGGTGTTTCAGGGTTTAGGGCAGTGCAGTGGTGTTCGGGCAGTGTAGGGGGTCGTGCAGGGTTGAGGTGTTTCAGGGTAGAGGGCAGTGCATTGGTGTTTGGGCAGTGTAGGGGGTCATGCTGGGGCTAGTGTTTCAGGGTTTAGGGCAGTGCAGTGGTGTTCGGGCAGTGTAGGGGGTGGTGCAGGGGTGGTGTTTCAGGGTTTAGGGCAGTGCAGTGGTGTTCGGGCAGTGTAGGGGGTGGTGCAGGGGGTGGTGTTTCAGGGTTTAGAGCAGTGCAGTGGTGTTCGGGCAGTATAGGGGGTCATGCAGGGGTTGGTGTTTCAGGGTTTAGGGCAGTGCAGTGGTGTTCGGGCAGTGTAGGGGTCACGCAGGGGGTGGTGTTTCAGGGTTTAGGGCAGTGGTGTTCGGGCAGTGTAGGGGGTCTTGCTGGGGGTGGTGTTTCAGGGTTTAGGGCAGTGCAGTGGTGTTCGGGCAGTGTAGGGGGTCTTGCTGGGGGTGGTGTTTCAGGGTTTAGGGCAGTGCAGTGGTGTTCGGGCAGTATAATCAATCAATCAATCAATCATGTCACTTATAAAGCGCACTACATACCCGCGAGGGTCTCAAGGCGCTGGGGGAAGAGGGGGGTGGTGCTGCTACTGATCGAAGAGCCAGGTCTTGAGGAGTCTTCTGAAGGCCAGTAGGTCTTGGGTCTGTCGGAGGTTGGTGGGGAGGGTGTTCCAAGGCTTGGCGGCGAGGTGGGAGAAGGATCTGCCGCCGGCGGTCGTTTTCCGGATGCGGGGGACTGTGGCGAGGGCGAGGCTGGTCGAGCGGAGCTGGCGGGTGGGGGTGTAGAAGCTGAGTCGTCTGTTGAGGTAGGCTGGTCCGGAGTTGTGGAGTGCTTTGTGTGCGTGGGTGAGGAGCTTGAAGGTTATCCTCTTGTTGACAGGGAGCCAGTGCAGGTCTCTCCAGGTGGGGTGTGATGTGGCTGCGTCGGGGGATGTCGAGGATAAGACGTGCAGAGGCGTTCTGGATGCGTTGCAGCCGTCTCAGGAGCTTAGCCGTCGTTCCTGCGTAGAGGGCGTTTCCGTAGTCCAGCCTGCTGGTGACGAGGGCCTGGGTGACTGTTTTTCTTGTTTCGGTGGGGATCCACTTGAAGATCCTGCGGAGCATTCGGAGGATGTTGAAGCAGGATGAGGAAACGGCGTTGACCTGCTTAGTCATGGAGAGGGTGGGGTCGAGGATGACCCCTAGGTTGCGTACGTGGTCGGTGGGTGGCTGGGCTGTTCCCAGTGATGTTGGCCACCAGGAGTCATCCCAGGCTGAAGGGTTGGAACCAAGGATGAGGACCTCCACCTTGTCCGAGTTCAGCTTCAGGCGGCTGGTCCTCATCCATTCGGCGACGGCCTTCATTCCTTCATGGAGGTGGGCTTTGGCGGTGTGAGGGTCTTTGGTGAGGGAGAGGATCAGCTGGGTGTCGTCGGCGTAGGAGATGATGTTGAGGTTGTGCTGTCGGGCGACGTGGGCGAGGGGTGCCATGTAGATGTTGAACAGCGTTGGGCTGAGGGAGGAGCCTTGGGGTACGCCGCAGATGATCTTGGTGGCCTTGGATCGGAAGGGGCGAGGCGGACGCTTTGTGTTCTGCCGGAAAGGAAGGATGTGGTCCAGTCCAGGGCCTTCTCTTGGATCCCGGCGTCGTGAAGGCGTGTTCGTAGTGTGTGGTGGCAGACCGTGTCGAAGGCGGCTGATAGGTCCGGGAGGATGAGGGCTGCTGTTTCTCCGTTGTCTAGCAGGGTCCTGATGTCATCGGTGGCGGCGATGAGGGCGGTTTCGGTGCTGTGGTTGCTGCGGAAGCCGGACTGGGAAGGGTCCAGGATGTTGTTCTCCTCGAGGTAGCGGGTCAGTTGTTTGTTGACGATTTTCTCGGTGACCTTCGCGGGAACGGGAGCAGAGAGATGGGTCGGAAGTTCTTGAGGTCCTTGGGGTCTGCCTTGGGTTTCTTGAGTAAGGCGGTGATCTCGGCGTGCTTCCAGCTTTCCGGGAAGGTTGCTGTCTCGAAGGAGATGTTGATTATTTTCCGGAGATGGGGCGCAATGGCTGTACTGGCTTTGTTGAAGATGTGGTGAGGGCACGGGTCTAGCGGTGAACCGGAGTGGATGGTGTTCATGTAGGGGGTCGTGCTGGGGCTGGTGTTTCAGGGTTTAGGGCAGTGGTGTTCGGGCAGTGTAGGGGGTCGTGTTGGGGCTGGTGTTTCAGTGTTTAGGGCAGTGCAGTGGTGTTTGGGCAGTGTAGGGGGTCATGCTGGGGCTGGTGTTTCAGGGTTTAGGGCAGTGCAGTGGTGTTCGGGCAGTGTAGGGGGTTGTGCAGGGAGTCGTGTTTCAGAGTTTAGGGCAGTGCATTGGTGTTTGGGCAGTGTAGGGGGTCATGCTGGGGGTGGTTTTTCAGGGTTTAGGGCAGTGCAGTGGTGTTTGGGCAGTGTAGGGGGTCGTGCTGGGGGTGGTGTTTCAGGGTTTAGGGCAGTGCAGTGGTGTTCGGGCAGTGTAGGGGGTCGTGCTGGGGTGGTGTTTCAGGGTTTAGGGCAGTGCAGTGGTGTTCGGGCAGTGTAGGGGGTCATGCTGGGGGTGGTGTTTCAGGGTTAGGGCAGTGCAGTGGTGTTCGGGCAGTGAAGGGGGTCGTGCTGGGGCTGGTGTTTCATTGTTTAGAGCAGTGCAGTGGTGTTCGGGCAGTGTAGGGGGTCGTGCTGGGGCTGGTGTTTCAGGGTTTAGGGCAGTGCAGTTGTGTTCGGGCAGTGTAGGGGGTCGTGCTGGGGATGGTGTTTCAGAGTTTAGGGCCGTGCAGTGGTGTTCGGGCAGTTTAGGGGGTCGTGCTGGGGCTGGTGTTTCAGGGTTTAGGGCAGTGCAGTGGTGTTCGGGCAGTGTAGGGGGTCGTGCTGGGGCTGGTGTTTCAGGGTTTAGAGCAGTGCAGTGGTGTTCGGGCAGTGTAGGGGGTCGTGCTGGGGCTGGTGTTTCAGGGTTTAAGACAGTGCAGTGGTGTTCGGGCAGTGTAGGGGGTCGTGCTGGGGCTGGTGTTTCAGGGTTTATGGCAGTGCAGTGGTGTTCGGGCAGTGTAGGGGGTCGTGCTGGGGCTGGTGTTTCAAGGTTTAGGGCAGGGCAGTGGTGTTCGGGCAGTGTAGGGGGTCGTGCTGGGGCTGGTGTTTCAGGGTTTAGGGCAGTGCAGTGGTGTTCGGGCAGTATAGGGGGTCGTGCTGGGGCTGGTGATTCAGGGTTTAGGGCAGTGCAGTGGTGTTCGGGCAGTGTAGGGGTCGTGCTGGGGCTAGTGTTTCAGGGTTTAGGGCAGAGCAGTGGTGTTCGGGCAGTGTAGGGGGTCGTGCTGGGGGTGGTGTTTCAGGGTTTAGGGCAGTGCAGTGGTGTTCGGGCAGTGTAGGGGTCTTGCTGGTGGTGGTGTTTTAGGGTTTAGGGCAGTGGTGTTCAGGCAGTGTAGGGGCTCTTGCTGGGGGTGATGTTTCAGGGTTTAGGGCAGTGCAGTGGTGTTTGGGCAGTGTAGGGGGTCGTGCAAGGGGTGGTGTTTCAGGGTTTAGGGCAGTGCATTGGTGTTCGGGCAGTGTAGGGGGTCGTGCTGGGGGTGGTGTTTCAGGGTTTAGGGCAGTGCAGTGGTGTTTGGGCAGTGTAGGGGGTCGTACTGGGGATGGTGTTTCAGGGTTTAGGGCAGTGCAGTGGTGTTCGGGCAGTGAAGGGGGTCGTGCTGGGGCTGGTGTTTCAGGGTTTAGGGCAGTGCAGTGGTGTTCGGGCAGTGTAGGGGGTCATGCTGGGGCTGGTGTTTCAGGGTTTAGGGCAGTGCAGTGGTGTTCGGGCAGTGTAGGGTGTCATGCTGGGGCTGGTGTTTCAGGGTTTTGGGCAGTGCAGTGATGTTTGGGCAGTGTAGGGGGACGTGCTGGGGGTGGTGTTTCAGGTTTTAGGGCAGAGCAGTGGTGTTCGGGCAGTGTAGGGGGTCGTGCTGGGGGTTGTGTTTCAGGGTTTAGGGCAGAGCAGTGGTTTTCGGGCAGAGTAGGGGGTCGTGCTGGGGGTGGTGTTTAGGGTTTAGGGCAGTGCAGTGGTGTTCGGGCAGTGTAGGGGGTCGTGCTGGGGGTGGTGTTTCAGGGTTTAGGGCAGTGCAGTGGTGTTCGGGTAGTGTAGGAGGTCGTGCAGGGGGTGGTGTTTCAGGGTTTAGGGCAGTGCAGTGGTCCTCGGGCAGTGTAGGGGGTCGTGCAGGGGGTGGTGTTTCAGGGTTTAGTGCAGTGGTGTTCGGGCAGTGTAGGAGGTATTGCTGGGGGTGGTGTTACAGGGTTTAGGGCAGTGCAGTGGTGCTCGGGCATTGTAGGGCGTCTTGCTGGGGATGGTGTTTCAGGGTTTAGGGCAGTGCACTTGTGTTCGGGCAGTGTAGGGTGTCGTGCTGGGGATGGTGTTTCAGGGTTTAGGGCAGTGCAGTGGTGTTCGGGCAGTGTAGGGGGTCGTGCTGGGGCTGGTGTTTCAGGGTTTAGGGCAGTGCAGTGGTGTTCGGGCAGTGTAGGGGGTCGTGCTGGGGCTGGTGTTTCAGGGTTTATGGCAGTGCAGTGGTGTTCGGCCAGTGTAGGCGGTCGTGCTGGGGCTGGTGTTTCAGGGTTTAGGGCAGTGCAGTGGTGTTCGGGCACTGTAGGGGGTCGTGCTGGTACTAGTGTTTCAGGGTTTAGGGCAGAGCAGTGGTTTTCGGGCAGTGTAGAGGGTTGTGCTGGGGGTGGTGTTTCAGGGTTTAGGGCAGTGCAGTGGTGTTTGGGCAGTGTAGGGGGTCTTGCTGAGGGTGGTGTTTCAGGGTTTAGGGCAGTGGTGTTCAGGCAGTGTACGGGGTCTTGCTGGGGGTGATGTTTCAGGGTTTAGGGCAGTGCAGTGGTGTTCGGGCAGTGTAGGGGGTCATGCTGGGGGGTGGTGTTTCAGGGTTTAGGGCAGTGCAGTGGTGTTCGGGCAGTGTAGGGGGTCGTGCAGGGGGTGAAGTTTCAGGGTTTAGGGCAGTGCATTGGTGTTCGGGCAGTGTAGGGGGTCGTGCTGGGGGTGGTGTTTCAGGGTTTAGGGCAGTGCAGTGGTGTTCGGGCACTGTAGGGGGTCGTGCTGGGGGTGGTGTTTCAGGGTTTAGGGCAGTGCAGTGGTGTTTGGGCAGTATAGGGGGTCGTGCTGGGGGTGGTGTTTCATGGTTTAGGGCAGTGCAGTGGTGTTCGGGCAGTGTTGGGGGTGGTGTTTCAGGGTTTAGGGCAGGGCAGTGGTGTTCAGGCAGTGTAGGGCGTCATGCTGGGGCTGGTGTTTCAGGGTTAAGGGCAGTGCAGTGGTATTCGGGCAGTGTAGGGGGTCGTGCTGGGGCTGGTGTTTCAGGGTTTAGGGCAGTGCAGTGGTGTTCGGGCAGTGTAGGGGGTCGTGCTGGGGCTGGTGTTTCAGGGTTTTTAGCAGTGCAGTGGTGTTCGGGCAGTGTAGGGGCAGGTGCTGGGGTGGTGTTTCAGGGTTATAGGCAGTGCAGTGGTGTTCGGGCACTGTAGGGAGTCTTCCTGGGGGTGGTGTTTCAGGGTTTAGTGCAGTGGTGTTCGGGCAGTGTAGGGGGTCTTGCTGGGAGTGGTGTTTCAGGGTTTAGGGCAGTGCAGTGGTGTTCGGGCAGTTTAGGGCGTCTTCCTGGGGATGGTGTTTCAGAGTTTAGGGCAGTGCAGTGGTGTTTGGGCAGTGTAGGGGGTCGTGCTGGGGCTGGTGTTTCAGGGTTTAGGGCAGTGCAGTGGTGTTCGGGCAGTGTAGGGGGTCATGCTGGGGCTGGTGTTTCAGGGTTTTGGGCAGAGCAGTGGTGTTGGGCAGTGTAGGGGTCGTGCTGTGGGTGGTGTTTCAGGGTTTAGGGCAGTGCAGTGGTGTTTGGGCAGTGTAGGGGGTCTTGCTGGGGGTGGTGTTTCAGGGTTTAAGGCAGTGGTGTTCGGGCAGTGAAGGGGGTCTTGCTGGGGGTGATGTTTCAGGGTTTAGGGCAGTGCAGTGGTGTTCGGGCAGTGTAGGGGGTCTCGTTGGGGGTGGTGTTTCAGGGTTTAGGGCAGTGCAGTGGTGTTCGGGCAGTGTAGGGGTCTCGCTGGGGCTGGTGTTTCAGGGTTTAGGGCAGTGCAGTGGTGTTCGGGCAGTGTAGGGGGTCTTGCTGGGGCTGGTGTTTCAGGGTTTAGGGCAGTGCAGTGGTGTTCGGGCAGTGTAGATGGTCGTGCTGAGGCTGGTGTTTCAGGGTTTAGGGCAGTGCATTGGTGTTCGGGCAGTGTAGGGGGTCATGCTGGGGCTGGTGTTTCAGGGTTTAGGGCAGTGCAGTGGTGTTCAGGCAGTGTAGGGGGTCTTGCTGGGGCTGGTGTTTCAGGGTTTAGGGCAGTGCAGTGGTGTTCGGGCAGTGTAGGGGGTCGTGCTGGGGGTGGTGTTTCAGGGTTTAGAGCAGTGCAGTGGTGTTCGGGCAGTGTAGGGGGTCGTGCAGGGGGTGGTGTTTCAGGGTTTAGGGCAGTGCAGTGGTGTTCGGGCAGTTTGGGGGGTCATGTAGGGGGTTGTGTTTCAGGGTTTAGGGCAGTGCAGTGGTGTTCGGGCAGTGTGGGGGGTCGTGCTGGGGCTTGTGTTTCAGGGTTTAGGGCAGTGCAGTGGTGGTCGGGCAGTGTAGGGGGTCATGCGAGGGGCTGGTGTTTCAGGGATTTAGGGCAGTGCAGTGGTGTTCGGGCAGTGTAGGGGTCGTGCTGGGGCTGGTGTTTCAGGGTTTAGAGCAGTGCAGTGGTGTTTGGGCAGTGTAGGGGGTCGTGCTGGGGCTGGTGTTTCAAGGTTTAGGGCAGTGCAGTGGTGTTCGGGCAGTGTAGTGGGTCGTCCTGGGGCTAGTGTTTCACGGTTTAGGGCAGAGCAGTGGTGTTCAGGCAGTGTAGGGGGTTGTGCTGGGGGTGGTGTTTCAGGGTTTAGGGCAGTGCAGTGGTGTTCGGGCAGTGTAGGGGGTCTTGCTGGGGGTGGTGTTTCAGGGTTTACGGCAGTGGTGTTCAGGCAGTGTAGGGGGTCTTGCTGGGGGTGATGTTTCAGGGTTTAGGGCAGTGCAGTGGTGTTAGGGCAGTGTAGGGGTCTTGCTGGGGGTAGTATTTCAGGGTTTAGGGCAGTGCAGTGGTGTTTGGGCAGTGTAGGGGGTCATGCTGGGGGGTGTTTCAGGGTTTAGGGCAGTGCAGTAGTGTTCGAGCAGTGTAGGAGGTCGTGCTGGGGGTGGTGTTTCAGGGTTTAGGGCAGTGCAGTGGTGTTCGGGCAGTGTAGGGGGTCGTGCAGGGGGGTGGTGCTTCAGGGTTTAGGGCAGTGCATTGCTGTTCGGGCAGTGTAGATGGTCGTGCTGAGGCTGGTGTTTCAGGATTTAGGGCAGTGCAGTGGTGTTCGGGCAGTGTAGGGGGTCATGCTGGGGCTGGTGTTTCAGGGTTTAGGGTTTAGGGCAGTGCAGTGGTGTTCGGGCACTGTAGGGGGTCTTGCTGGGGGGTGGTGTTTCAGGCTTTAGGGCTGTGCAGTGGTGTTCGGGCAGTGTAGGGGGTCGTGCAGGGAGGTGGTGTTTCAGGGTTTAGGGCAGTGCATTGGTGTTCGGGCAGTGTAGGGGGTCGTGCTGGGGGTGGTGTTTCAGGGTTTAGGGCAGTGCAGTGGTGTTTGGGCAGTGTAGGGGTCGTGCTGGGGGTGGTGTTTCAGGGTTTAGGGCAGTGAAGTGGTGTTCGGGCAGTGTCGGGGTCATGCAGGGGTGGTGTTTCAGGGTTTAGGGCAGTGAAGTGGTGTTCGGGCAGTGTAGTGGGTCATGCAGGTGGTGGTGTTTCAGGGTTTAGTGCAGTGGTGTTCGGGCAGTGTAGGGGGTCTCGCTGGGGCTGGTGTTTCAGGGTTTAGGGCAGTGCAGTGGTGTTCGGGCAGTGTAGGGGGTCTTGCTGGGGCTGGTGTTTCAGGGTTTAGGGCAGTGCAGTGGTGTTTGGGCAGTGTAGATGGTCGTGCTGAGGCTGGTGTTTCAGGGTTTAGGGCAGTGCAGTGGTGTTCTGGCAGTGTAGGGGGTCATGCTGGGGCTGGTGTTTCAGGGTTTAGGGCAGTGCAGTGGTGTTCGGCAGTGTAGAGGGTCTTGCTGGGGGTGTTGTTTCAGGGTTTAGGGCAGTGGTGTTCAGGCAGTGTAGGGGGTCTTGCTGGGGGTGATGTTTCAGGGTTTAGGGCAGTGCAGTGGTGTTCGGGCAGTGTAGGGGGTCTTGCTGGGGGTAGTATTTCAGGGTTTAGGGCAGTGCAGTGGTGTTCGGGCAGTGTAGGGGGTCGTGCTGGGGAGGTGTTTCAGGGTTTAGGGCAGTGCAGTGGTGTTCGGGCAGTGTAGGAGGTCGTGCTGGCGGTGGTGTTTCTGGGTTTAGGGCAGTGCAGTGGTGTTCGGGCAGTGTAGGGGGTCATGCAGGGGGGGTGTTTCAGGGTTTAGGGCAGTGCATTGGTGTTTGGGCAGTGTAATGCGTCATGCTGGGGGTGGTGTTTCAGGGTTTAGGGCAGTGCAGTGGTGTTCGGGCAGTGTCGGCGGTCGTGCAGGGGGTGGTGTTTCATGGTTTAGGGCAGTGAAGTGGTGTTCGAGCAGTGTAGGGGGTCATGCAGGGGGTGGTGTTTCAGGGTTTAGGGCGGTGCAGTGGTGTTCGGGCAGTGTAGGGGGTCTCGCTGGGGCTGGTGTTTCAGGGTTTAGGGCAGTGCAGTGGTGTTCGGGCAGTGTAGGGGGTCTTGCTGGGGCTGGTGTTTCAGGGTTTAGGGCAGTGCAGTGGTGTTCGGGCAGTGTAGATGGTCGTGCTGAGGCTGGTGTTTCAGGGTTTAGGGCAGTGCAGTGGTGTCCGGGCAGTGTAGGGGGTCATGCTGGGGCTGGTGTTTCAGGGTTTAGGGCAGTGCAGTGGTGTTCGGGCAGTGTAGCGGGTCTTGCTGGGGCTGGTGTTTCAGGGTTTAGGGCAGTGACGTGGTGCTCGGGCAGTGTAGGGGGTCGTGCTGGGGGTGGTGTTTCAGGGTTTAGAGCAGTGCAGTGGTGTTCGGGCAGTGTAGGGGGTCTTGCTGGGGCTGGTGTTTCAGGGTTTAAGGCAGTGCAGTGGTGTTCGGCCAGTGTAGATGGTCGTGCTGAGGCTGGTGTTTCAGGGTTTAGGGCAGTGCAGTGGTGTTCGGGGTCATGCTGGGGCTGGTGTTTCAGGGTTTAGGGCAGTGCATTGGTGTTCGGGCAGTGTAGGGGGTCGTGCTGGGGGTGGTGTTTCAGGGTTTAGAGCAGTGCAGTGGTGTTCGGGCAGCGTAGGGGGTCTTGCAGGGGGTGGTGTTTCAGGGTTTAGGGCAGAGCAGTGGTGTTCGGGCAGTGTGGGGGGTCGTGCTGGGGCTTGTGTTTCAGGGTTTAGGGCAGTGCAGTGGTGTTCGGGCAGTGTAGGGGGTCATGCTGGGGCTGGTGTTTCAGGGTTTAGGGCAGTGCAGTGGTGTTCGGGCAGTGTAGGGGGTCATGCTGGGGCTGGTGTTTCAGGGTTTAGAGCAGTGCAGTGGTGTTCGGGCAGTGTAGGGGGTCGTGCTGGGGCTGGTGTTTCAAGGTTTAGGGCAGTGCAGTGATGTTCGGGCAGTGTAGTGGGTCGGCCTGGGGCTAGTGTTTCACGGTTTGGGGCAGAGCAGTGGTGTTCAGGCAGTGTAGGGGGTTGTGCTGGGGGTGGTGTTTCAGGTTTTAGGGCAGTGCAGTGGTGTTCAGGCAGTGTAGGGGGTCTTGCTGGGCGTGGTGTTTCAGGGTTTAGGGCAGTGGTTGTGAGAAGTTGGCCTGGTATATGCTGTCCACTAATTATAGTGGGCACCTTGCACCAGTCCAAACAACCCCTTATTGGAGATAGGTTAAAGACAACCTTATTGAAAGCTATCCTAGTGGTAGCTATGGAGAGCAGCCTTCAGGCTAAGTCTTGAAGGAATGTAAAGCAGCTTGTTTTACCAGTCTATAATCTCTTGAGTGACCAAATGAAAGAGCACCACACCAGGTATATATTCAAAATATATGTATTTATTGCTAAACACACCCCTCTAGTCTCTTTATGAGGCTAGAGTTCGAAGTACATAAGTTAGAAGTTATTTAAACACAGTAATAGCACAAATACACATTTGGGCCCTAGGGGCGTACCAAACCATATACCAATAAAGTGGTATAAGAACCACGACTGAACTAGACACTAGGCCTAGAGCCTCTAGAAGTGCTTGGACCACAAGGAACCACCCAAGGTAGTGACACAGGGGACCCACGGGAGACGCGTGCAGTGTAAATACACAACCGCGATACGCCGTTGACTTCTATGGAGAAAGTCGTGATCGGGAAATTAGAGAAAAGGGACACTTAAAAGAGGACTTGGACCAAACCCTTTGAGATCTAGGACTTTGAAGAGTCTCTACCCACGGGAGCACCGGAGTACTCGTGTTACCTCACCCAGGGAAGCCGGGTGCATAGGTGCCTTTCGAGGTCGGGTTTCGTCGTCGATTTGAATGGCGATCTGCTGCAAAGTGATGCTGGCGACCAAGTGAAAAGTGTCCGGGTGGATCCAAGAGTGGATCGGAGTTCTGAAGAACCTGAAAGCAGAGGGGACAGAGTCTGGGTCACTAGCCAGTGACCAGGAAGGCGATGGACAGATGCCCACCGATGTCGAGTGCTTCAGGTGCATTGATGGTCATCTTGACTCTTCAGCCACGAGGTCCAGGAGGCGTTGTTGGTGACTAGGAGCAGGATTCAGGCTGGTACACGATGTCTGTCGAGTGCTGAGGTGTCGGCGACCGGATTGGACCCAACAAGCCTTGGCAACGGCAAGTCTCGATGCAGAGGAAGATCGTCGATGGTGCAGACCAGCAAGGCCTGGGAAATTCACCCAGCGAGGGTAAGTGAGGGCATACCTGGAGCAACCAGGATGCCAAGTTAGAAAAAGATTGGCCTTCGTTAAGGGCTACTAGCCAACGGGCTAGCGACCGCGAAGGAGCCTCGTGACGCTGCACGTGGATCTGGCTCACAGGACACTCGTGGAGTGGGGACCAGTGATCTTCGGTGCAGTTGGTGCTGGAGGCTAGGGCTACTCGTAGCCCAAAGCACGACTTCTTGGGAGACCCAGAAGAGGATGCACTTGCAAATGTGCTCGGTGTTCAGGGGTCACGGTCTCAAGTCACCCACGATAGCCACGGGCCTCAGCTTTGCTGGGGACTCAGGGTAGCCTCGGAGAAGTCTGAGAATCTACCTCTGGTGATGCGATGACTTCGGCGTCCGACAGGAGCTTCAGAAATGCGAACCGGACAGATGCTTCTTTGGTGCCTGCCAAGCAGGGAGTCACTCCTTGACCCCAAGGGAGATTCTTCTGTCCTCTAATCGTGAGTAGAGCGTCGAAGGTCCAGGATTCACTTTCAGAGTTTCGTCCAGGGATAATCTAAAGTCCTAAGGACTGGGTTCCTATACTTATACTAAGGATAGGGGTTGGACTACTCTGTGGCCCCACCTATGGGTGGGTCAGGGCAGAGGGGTGGCTACACCCTTTCCCTTGTCCAGTTCGCGCCAAAGCAGGGGCTGCAAGCCCCTGATCCGGTTTGAACTGGGGTATGCACTAGGGACACCAAATGTGCCCCCAGTGCAGGACTTCAAAGCACCCGAAAGTGCTCCCGCCCAGCCCCAATACACATTATCCTGTCTGGGAGGTGGTCACACCTCCCTGGGACAGGAAACCTGTGTCCAGGCCTCCCCTGCCGGAGTTTCGTCCAGCAGCAGGTGGCCAGACTCGTGTCTGTGGCAGCAGCATCCATTTTGTGATGCCAGGGCTTTAGAAAGAAGTTACCGGCCAGGCCAGGGTTAACATGTCTCTCCCTCTAGAAGGGTGGAATGCTACCCCCGCCGCCAGAATTGGCAGGGGGGTAGTATTCCAAGATGTTTGACACCAAACACGACATGTTTAGGTGCAGCCATTCCAAAGTTAGCATTTAACATTTAACGCGAGGTTATAATGCACTTAAGAGTATATGGTCAGGCTGCACTACAAACAGCATCAGAGAAGGGTCTCCGAACGCTGCAGAGGGGCCCTGCTCATGCAGGGGCACCCTCTCACATAGGAACCATGCACTCTGCCTTTAGAATTGATAAGGCCTGCCTTAGGAGTGACTTATAGGTTTATATGTGTGTATGTAATTAGTGATATAGGTAACCTATATCACAGTAAGGAGTGCATGCACACCTTACCCAGGCTGCAGTAGCAGACCTGTGGTGTCAGTTTGGATGGCCTTCCAGGGGTGGCATAATACATGCTGCAGCCCCTGGCAGGCCTCTGAGGTACCTATGCCCTTGGTACATAGTATACCATATACTAGGGACTTATAAGGGCACTCCAGATCCCAATCAGTGATGTGCCTAAGGCACATGGAAACCATTTTAGAGAGGAAGCAGCTAGGCTGGGGTTCTGATTAGCAGGGCCCCAGCCAGACTAATGTCGAAAAACAGTGAAGCATCAGCAAAAAGTGGGGGTACCCATGTGAAGCAGATCCTACTCTCCTACAACTATCAAGGCCACTAAGTGCCAGATAGGGCAGAGTCAGGTTGTGTACCTGGGCCACCTTGTGGGTGGAGGCCAGGTTCAACCTTTGCAGAGCAAGATCCAGACCATCATGGACTGGACTGCTCCCACTACCCAGACTCAGGTCAGAGCCTTCTTAGGCCTGACTGGGTACTATAGGAGATTTGTCAAGGGGTATGGATCAATAGTGACACCCCTGAATGACTTACCTTCTAAGAAAATGCCCAAAAAGGTTCAGTGGACAGTTAGCTGTCAAAAGGCATTTGATGACCTGAAGCAGGCCATGTGCACTGCTCCCATTCTACAGAGTCCTGATTACTCCAAGAAGTTCATTGTTCAAACTGATGCATCTGAATTGGGGGTAGGGGCTGTACTGTCACAATTGAATGAAGAAGGTCAGGATCAGCCAGTAGCTTTCATTAGCAGAAGGCTGACCCTAGAGAGAAACGTTGGTCAGCCATAGAGAGGGAGGCCTTTGCTGTGGTCTGGGCTCTGAAGAAGTTGAGGCCATACTTGTTTGGTACACACTTCCTGGTTCAGACAGACCATAAGCCCCTCTTATGGCTAAAACAAATGAAGGGTGAAAACCCCAAACTGCTTAGGTGGTCCATTTCCCTACAGGGGATGGACTTTACAGTGGAACATAGACCTGGGAGTAACCATGCCAATGCAGATGGACTCTCTAGGTACTTCCACTTAGAACATGAAGACTTAACTGGGCAAGGTTAGTTTAATGTCCCTACGTTTGGGGGGGTTGTGTAGGAGAGTAGGATCTGCTTCACATGGGTACCCCCACTTTTTGCTGATGCTTCACTGTTTTTCGACATTAGTCTGGCTGGGGCCCTGCTAATCAGAACCCCAGCCTAGCTGCTTCCTCTCTAAAATGGTTTCCATGTGCCTTAGGCACATCACTGATTGGAATCTGGAGTGCCCTTATAAGTCCCTAGTATATGGTATACTATGTACCAAGGGCATAGGTACCTCAGAGGCCTGCCAGGGGCTGCAGCATGTATTATGCCACCCCTGGAAGGCCATCCAAACTGACACCACAGGTCTGCTACTGCAGCCTGGGTAAGGTGGTGCATGCACCCCTTACTGTGATATAGGTTACCTATATCACTAAATACATACACACATATAAACCTATGAGTCACTCCTAAGGCAGGCCTTATCAATCCTAAAGGCAGAGTGCATGGTTCCTATGTGAGAGGGTGCCCCTGCATGAGCAGGGCCCCTCTGCAGCGTTCGGAGACCCTTCTCTGATTCTGTTTGTAGTGCAGCCTGACCATATATTCTTAAGCGCATTATAACCTCGCGTTAAATGCTAACTTTGGAATGGCTGCACCTAAACATGTCGTGTTTGGTGTCAAACATCTTGGAATACTACCCCCCCGCCAATTCTGGCGGCGGTAGTAGCATTCCCCCTTCTAGAGGGAAAGACATGTTAACTCTGGCTAGCCCGGTAACTTCTTTCCAAAGCCCTGGCATCACAAAATGGATGCTGCTGCCACAGACACGAGTCTGGCCTCCTGCTGCTGGACGAAACTCTGGCAGGGGAGGCCTGGACAATATGTTTCCTGTCCCAGGGAGGTGTGACCACCTCCCAGACAGGATAATGTGTATTGGGGCTGGGCGGGAGCACTTTCGGGTGCTTTGAAGTCCTGCACTGGGGCACATTTGGTGTCCCTGTGCATACCCCAGTTCAAACCGGATCAGGGGCTTGCAGCCCCTGCTTTGGCGCGAACTGGACAAAGGGAAAGGGGTGTAGCCACCCTCTGCCCTGACCCACCCATAGGTGGGGCCACAGAGTAGTCCAACCCCTATCCTTAGTATAAGTATAGGAACCCAGTCCTTAGGACTTTAGATTATCCTGGACGATACTCTGAAACTGAATCCTGGACCTTCGCGCCCAATTAAGCAATACGTAACTGAACGAAGGAAGCACT